>CM076680.1:132894618-133381689 GCA_038501925.1 Xenopus petersii | reverse complement strand
TAAAGAAAGCATATGAGATGCTATTTCGCCAAGAAAGTTTTGGTGCTTTAACAAATCTGAAATATTGGTTACTAATTAATGCAACCCGAAGAAAAGGCACCTTTCAATGAAATGCACCCATGGGACTCGTACGCTGGGCCCTTTGGGAAATGAAATCAGGTGATTTGCTGCATGCGCCATTGAACAGCCAGGTGGGGGTGCTGATTTTGCCGTCTCCAAAGTAGCAGTCGCTCTTGAATGCAGCATGAAGAAAATGCCATCGGTGAGCCTGCATAGAATAAAGGGTTCTGTACAGGCATAAAGAAACCTGAAAAGTAACCTATGGTGGGATTTGAACTCTGGACCCCACGGGCAGAAACAGGCTCTTTAACCATTACACCACAGGAACCTAGAAGTGATGTTATAGTTTCCGGATGACTGTAGGAATCCATTGTCCCCTTGTGCCTCTGCATTGACTGGCAGGGCTGGAAATCCATCTTCTGCCTAATAAAGTCAATACCAACCTGAGGCCCTCTTCTAAAAGAGCCTGCCTACATAGCTCAGTCGGTAGAGCGTACGGCTGTGGGCAATAACCTGGTCCAAAAGGTTGTGGGTTCGATTCCTACCTCTGCTAGAAAATCAGCTCCAGAGCAGTTCGGCTTCACTGTGCTTTAACCAACTCTCAATAGTGATGGAAGGGCAAGTGCCAGAAGTCCATCATCCGCCTTCCATTTGGCTGCCCCTTTTTCCAACTGGGGTTGTCCTTTTAAGCTACGCCGGTATATACTTCTACATCAGCCCAGGGGTTCCCCATCTAGCACCTTGCCCTTACCTTTGTGTCAACTTGGGTATTTTTTCCCCATACAGATCCATTTTTGGGGTTTGCCTAGCATCAGCCTGAAGTTCACCGTGGCAAATTGCTTAATGAGGACAGTGTTCTGTACCAAGCTTAATAAAAAAAGCATTTGAGAAGCTGACAAGCGAGGGCAGCTTTGCTGCGATTGTGCCGAAAAGAAAATAGAGGTCTCTCTTGAATGCAGCATGCAGAAGATGGCACAGATGAACCTTCTTGAAAGAAAGCATATGAGATGCTGATTCGCCAAGAAAGTTTTGGTGCTTTAACAAATCTGAAATATTGGTTACTAATTAATGCAACCCGAAGAAAAGGCACCTTTCAATGAAATGCACCCATGGGACTCGTACGCTGGGCCCTTTGGGAAATGAAATCAGGTGATTTGCTGCATGCGCCATTGAACAGCCAGGTGGGGGTGCTGATTTTGCCGTCTCCAAAGTAGCAGTCGCTCTTGAATGCAGCATGAAGAAAATGCCATCGGCGAGCCTGCATAGAATAAAGGGTTCTGTACAGGCATAAAGAAACCTGAAATGTAACCTATGCCGGGATTGGAACTCTGGACCCCACGGGCAGAAACAGGCTCTTTAACCATTACACCACAGGAACCTAGACATGATGTTATAGTTTCCGGATGACTGTAAGAATCCATTGTCCCCTTGTGCCTCTGCATTGACTGGCAGTGCTGGAAATCCATCTTCTGCCTAATAAAGTCAATGCCAACCTGAGGCCCTCTTCTAAAAGAGCCTGCCTAAATAGCTCAGTCGGTAGAGCGTACGGCTGTGGGCAATAACCTGGTCCAAAAGGTTGTGGGTTCGATTCCCACCTCTGCTAGAAAATCAGCTCCAGAGCAGTTCGGCTTCACTGTGCTTTAACCAACTCTCAATAGTGATGGAAGGGCAAGTGCCAGAAGTCCATCATCCGCCTACCATTTGGCAGCCCATTTTTCCAACTGGGGTTGTCCTTTTAAGCTACGCCGGTATATACTTCTACATCAGCCCAGGGGTTCCCCATCTAGCACCTTGCCCTTACCTTTGTGTCAACTTGGGTATTTTTTCCCCATACAGAACCCTTTTTGGGGTTTGCCTAGCATCAGCCTGAAGTTGACCGTGGCAAATTGCTTAATGAGGACAGTGTTCTGTACCAAGCTTAATAAAAAAAGCATTTGAGAAGCTGACAAGCGAGGGCAGCTTTGCTGCGTTTGTGCCAAAAAGAAAATAGAGGTCACTCTTGAATGCAGCATGCAGAAGATGGCACAGATGAACCTTCTTGAAAGAAAGCATATGAGATGCTGATTCGCCAAGAAAGTTTTGGTGCTTTAACAAATCTGAAATATTGGTTACTAATTAATGCAACCCGAAGAAAAGGCACCTTTCAATGAAATGCACCCATGGGACTCGTACGCTGGGCCCTTTGGGAAATGAGATCAGGTGATTTGCTGCATGCGCCATTGAACAGCCAGGTGGGGGTGCTGATTTTGCCGTCTCCAAAGTAGCAGTCGCTCTTGAATGCAGCATGAAGAAAATGCCATCGGTGAGCCTGCATAGAATAAAGGGTTCTGTACAGGCATAAAGAAACCTGAAAAGTAACCAATGCTGGGATTTGAACTCTGGACCCCACGGGCAGAAACAGGCTATTTAACCATTACACCACAGGAACCTAGAAGTGATGTTATAGTTTCCGGATGACTGTAGGAATCCATTGTCCGCTTGTGCCTCTGCATTGACTGGCAGGGCTGGAAATCCATCTTCTGCCTAATAAAGTCAATACCAACCTGAGGCCCTCTTCTAAAAGAGCCTGCCTAAATAGCTCAGTCGGTAGAGCGTACGGCTGTGGGCAAAAACCTGGTCCAAAAGGTTGTGGGTTCGATTCCTACCTCTGCTAGAAAATCAGCTCCAGAGCAGTTCGGCTTCACTGTGCTTTAACCAACTCTCAATAGTGATGGAAGGGCAAGTGCCAGAACTCCATCATCCGCCTTCCATTTGGCAGCCCCTTTTTCCAACTGGGGTTGTCCTTTTAAGCTACGCCGGTATATACTTCTACATCAGCCCAGGGGTTCCCCATCTAGCACCTTGCCCTTACCTTTGTGTCAACTTGGGTATTTTTTCCCCATACAGATCCATTTTTGGGGTTTGCCTAGCATCAGCCTGAAGTTGACCGTGGCAAATTGCTTAATGAGGACAGTGTTCTGTACCAAGCTTAATAAAAAAAGCATTTGAGAAGCTGACAAGCGAGGGCAGCTTTGCTGCGATTGTGCCGAAAAGAAAATAGAGGTCACTCTTGAATGCAGCATGCAGAAGATGGCACAGATGAACCTTCTTGAAAGAAAGCATATGAGATGCTGATTCGCCAAGAAAGTTTTGGTGCTTTAACAAATCTGAAATATTGGTTACTAATTAATGCAACCCGAAGAAAAGGCACCTTTCAATGAAATGCACCCATGGGACTCGTACGCTGGGCCCTTTGGGAAATGAAATCAGGTGATTTGCTGCATGCGCCATTGAACAGCCAGGTGGGGGTGCTGATTTTGCCGTCTCCAAAGTAGCAGTCGCTCTTGAATGCAGCATGAAGAAAATGCCATCGGCGAGCCTGCATAGAATAAAGGGTTCTGTACAGGCATAAAGAAACCTGAAATGTAACCTATGCCGGGATTTGAACTCTGGACCCCACGGGCAGAAACAGGCTCTTTAACCATTACACCACAGGAACCTAGACATGATGTTATAGTTTCCGGATGACTGTAAGAATCCATTGTCCCCTTGTGCCTCTGCATTGACTGGCAGTGCTGGAAATCCATCTTCTGCCTAATAAAGTCAATGCCAACCTGAGGCCCTCTTCTAAAAGAGCCTGCCTAAATAGCTCAGTCGGTAGAGCGTACGGCTGTGGGCAATAACCTAGTCCAAAAGGTTGTGGGTTCGATTCCCACCTCTGCTAGAAAATCAGCTCCAGAGCAGTTCGGCTTCACTGTGCTTTAACCAACTCTCAATAGTGATGGAAGGGCAAGTGCCAGAAGTCCATCATCTGCCTTCCATTTGGCAGCCCCTTTTTCCAACTGGGGTTGTCCTTCTAAGCTACGCCGGTATATACTTCTACATCAGCCCAGGGGTTCCCCATCTAGCACCTTGCCCTTACCTTTGTGTCAACTTGGGTATTTTTTCCCCATACAGAACCATTTTTGGGGATTGCCTAGCATCAGCCTGAAGTTGACCGTGGCAAATTGCTTAATGAGGACAGTGTTCTGTAACAAGCTTAATAAAAAAAGCATTTGAGAAGCTGACAAGCGAGGGCAGCTTTGCTGCGATTGTGCCGAAAAGAAAATAGAGGTCTCTCTTGAATGCAGCATGCAGAAGATGGCACAGATGAACCTTCTTGAAAGAAAGCATATGAGATGCTGATTCGCCAAGAAAGTTTTGGTGCTTTAACAAATCTGAAATATTGGTTACTAATTAATGCAACCCGAAGAAAAGGCACCTTTCAATGAAATGCACCCATGGGACTCGCACGCTGGGCCGTTTGGGAAATGAAATCAGGTGATTTGCTGCATGCGCCATTGAACAGCCAGGTGGGGGTGCTGATTTTGCCGTCTCCAAAGTAGCAGTCGCTCTTGAATGCAGCATGAAGAAAATGCCATCGGCGAGCCTGCATAGAATAAAGGGTTCTGTACAGGCATAAAGAAACCTGAAATGTAACCTATGCCGGGATTTGAACTCTGGACCCCACGGGCAGAAACAGGCTCTTTAACCATTACACCATAGGAACCTAGAAATGATGTCTTGGGTTCCGGATGACTGTAAGAATCCATTGTCCCCTTGTGCCTCTGCATTGACTGGCAGGGCTGGAAATCCATCTTCTGCCTAATAAAGTCAATACCAACCTGAGGCCCTCTTCTAAAAGAGCCTGCCTAAATAGCTCAGTCGGTAGAGCGTACGGCTGTGGGCAATAACCTGGTCCAAAAGGTTGTGGGTTCGATTCCCACCTCTGCTAGAAAATCAGCTCCAGAGCAGTTCGGCTTCACTGTGCTTTAACCAACTCTCAATAGTGATGGAAGGGCAAGTGCCAGAAGTCCATCATCCGCCTTCCATTTGGCAGCCCCTTTTTCCAACTGGGGTTGTCCTTTTAAGCTACGCCGGTATATACTTCTACATCAGCCCAGGGGTTCCCCATCTAGCACCTTGCCCTTACCTTTGTGTCAATTTGGGTATTTTTTCCCCATACAGAACCATTTTTGGGGTTTGCCTAGCATCAGCCTGAAGTTGACCGTGGCAAATTGCTTAATGAGGACAGTGTTCTGTAACAAGCTTAATAAAAAAAGCATTTGAGAAGCTGACAAGCGAGGGCAGCTTTGCTGCGATTGTGCCGAAAAGAAAATAGAGGTCACTCTTGAATGCAGCATGCAGAAGATGGCACAGATGAACCTTCTTGAAAGAAAGCATATGAGATGCTGATTCGCCAAGAAAGTTTTGGTGCTTTAACAAATCTGAAATATTGGTTACTAATTAATGCAACCCGAAGAAAAGGCACCTTTCAATGAAATGCACCCATGGGACTCGCACGCTGCGCCCTTTGGGAAATGAAAGCAGGTGATTTGCTGCATGCGCCATTGAACAGCCAGGTGGGGGTGCTGATTTTGCCGTCTCCAAAGTAGCAGTCGCTCTTGAATGCAGCATGAAGAAAATGCCATCGGCGAGCCTGCATAGAATAAAGGGTTCTGTACAGGCATAAAGAAACCTGAAAAGTAACCTATGCCCGGATTTGAACTCTGGACCCCACGGGCAGAAACAGGCTCTTTAACCATTACACCACAGGAACCTAGACATGATGTTATAGTTTCCGGATGACAGTAAGAATCCATTGTCCCCTTGTGCCTCTGCATTGACTGGCAGGGCTGGAAATCCATCTTCTGCCTAATAAAGTCAATACCAACCTGAGGCCCTCTTCTAAAAGAGCCTGCCTAAATAGCTCAGTCGGTAGAGCGTACGGCTATGGTCAATAACCTGGTCCAAAAGGTTGTGGGTTCGATTCCCACCTCTGCTAGAAAATCAGCTCCAGAGCAGTTTGGCTTCACCGTGATTTAACCAACTCTCAATAGTGATGGAAGGGCAAGTGCCAGAAGTCCATCATCCGCCTACCATTTGGCAGCCCATTTTTCCAACTGGGGTTGTCCTTTTAAGCTACGCCGGTATATACTTCTACATCAGCCCAGGGGTTCCCCATCTAGCACCTTGCCCTTACCTTTGTGTCAACTTGGGTATTTTTTCCCCATACAGAACCCTTTTTGGGGTTTGCCTAGCATCAGCCTGAAGTTGACCGTGGCAAATTGCTTAATGAGGACAGTGTTCTGTACCAAGCTTAATAAAAAAAGCATTTGAGAAGCTGACAAGCGAGGGCAGCTTTGCTGCGTTTGTGCCAAAAAGAAAATAGAGGTCACTCTTGAATGCAGCATGCAGAAGATGGCACAGATGAACCTTCTTGAAAGAAAGCATATGAGATGCTGATTCGCCAAGAAAGTTTTGGTGCTTTAACAAATCTGAAATATTGGTTACTAATTAATGCAACCCGAAGAAAAGGCACCTTTCAATGAAATGCACCCATGGGACTCGTACGCTGGGCCCTTTGGGAAATGAGATCAGGTGATTTGCTGCATGCGCCATTGAACAGCCAGGTGGGGGTGCTGATTTTGCCGTCTCCAAAGTAGCAGTCGCTCTTGAATGCAGCATGAAGAAAATGCCATCGGTGAGCCTGCATAGAATAAAGGGTTCTGTACAGGCATAAAGAAACCTGAAAAGTAACCAATGCTGGGATTTGAACTCTGGACCCCACGGGCAGAAACAGGCTATTTAACCATTACACCACAGGAACCTAGAAGTGATGTTATAGTTTCCGGATGACTGTAGGAATCCATTGTCCGCTTGTGCCTCTGCATTGACTGGCAGGGCTGGAAATCCATCTTCTGCCTAATAAAGTCAATACCAACCTGAGGCCCTCTTCTAAAAGAGCCTGCCTAAATAGCTCAGTCGGTAGAGCGTACGGCTGTGGGCAATAACCTGGTCCAAAAGGTTGTGGGTTCGATTCCTACCTCTGCTAGAAAATCAGCTCCAGAGCAGTTCGGCTTCACTGTGCTTTAACCAACTCTCAATAGTGATGGAAGGGCAAGTGCCAGAACTCCATCATCCGCCTTCCATTTGGCAGCCCCTTTTTCCAACTGGGGTTGTCCTTTTAAGCTACGCCGGTATATACTTCTACATCAGCCCAGGGGTTCCCCATCTAGCACCTTGCCCTTACCTTTGTGTCAACTTGGGTATTTTTTCCCCATACAGATCCATTTTTGGGGTTTGCCTAGCATCAGCCTGAAGTTGACCGTGGCAAATTGCTTAATGAGGACAGTGTTCTGTACCAAGCTTAATAAAAAAAGCATTTGAGAAGCTGACAAGCGAGGGCAGCTTTGCTGCGATTGTGCCGAAAAGAAAATAGAGGTCACTCTTGAATGCAGCATGCAGAAGATGGCACAGATGAACCTTCTTGAAAGAAAGCATATGAGATGCTGATTCGCCAAGAAAGTTTTGGTGCTTTAACAAATCTGAAATATTGGTTACTAATTAATGCAACCCGAAGAAAAGTCACCTTTCAATGAAATGCACCCATGGGACTCGTACGCTGGGCCCTTTGGGAAATGAAATCAGGTGATTTGCTGCATGCGCCATTGAACAGCCAGGTGGGGGTGCTGATTTTGCCGTCTCCAAAGTAGCAGTCGCTCTTGAATGCAGCATGAAGAAAATGCCATCGGCGAGCCTGCATAGAATAAAGGGTTCTGTACAGGCATAAAGAAACCTGAAATGTAACCTATGCCGGGATTTGAACTCTGGACCCCACGGGCAGAAACAGGCTCTTTAACCATTACACCACAGGAACCTAGACATGATGTTATAGTTTCCGGATGACTGTAAGAATCCATTGTCCCCTTGTGCCTCTGCATTGACTGGCAGTGCTGGAAATCCATCTTCTGCCTAATAAAGTCAATGCCAACCTGAGGCCCTCTTCTAAAAGAGCCTGCCTAAATAGCTCAGTCGGTAGAGCGTACGGCTGTGGGCAATAACCTGGTCCAAAAGGTTGTGGGTTTGATTCCCACCTCTGCTAGAAAATCAGCTCCAGAGCAGTTCAGCTTCACTGTGCTTTAACGAACTCTCAATAGTGATGGAAGGGCAAGTGCCAGAAGTCCATCATCTGCCTTCCATTTGGCAGCCCCTTTTTCCAACTGGGGTTGTGCCGGTATATACTTCTACATCAGCCCAGGGGTTCCCCATCTAGCACCTTGCCCTTACCTTTGTGTCAACTTGGGTATTTTTTCCCCATACAGAACCATTTTTGGGCATTGCTAGCATCAGCCTGAAGTTGACCGTGGCAAATTGCTTAATGAGGACAGTGTTTCTGTAACAAGCTTAATAAAAAAAGCATTTGAGAAGCTGACAAGCTAGGGCAGCTTTGCTGCGATTGTGCCGAAAAGAAAATAGAGGTCGCTCTTGAATGCAGCATGCAGAAGATGGCACAGATGAACCTTCTTGAAAGAAAGCATATGAGATGCTGATTCGCCAAGAAAGTTTTGGTGCTTTAACAAATCTGAAATATTGGTTACTAATTAATGCAACCCGAAGAAAAGGCACCTTTCAATGAAATGCACCCATGGGACTCGTACGCTGGGCCCTTTGGGAAATGAAATCAGGTGATTTGCTGCATGCGCCATTGAACAGCCAGGTGGGGGTGCTGATTTTGCCGTCTCCAAAGTAGCAGTCGCTCTTGAATGCAGCATGAAGAAAATGCCATCGGCGAGCCTGCATAGAATAAAGGGTTCTGTACAGGCATAAAGAAACCTGAAATGTAACCTATGCCGGGATTTGAACTCTGGACCCCACGGGCAGAAATAGGCTCTTTAACCATTACACCACAGGAACCTAGACATGATGTTATAGTTTCCGATGACTGTAAGAAATCCATTGTCCCCTTGTGCCTCTGAATTGACTGGCAGTGCTGGAAATCCATCTTCTGCCTAATAAAGTCAATGCCAACCTGAGGCCCTCTTCTAAAAGAGCCTGCCTAAATAGCTCAGTCGGTAGAGCGTACGGCTGTGGGCAATAACCTGGTCCAAAAGGTTGTGGGTTCGATTCCCACCTCTGCTAGAAAATCAGCTCCAGAGCAGTTCGGCTTCACTGTGCTTTAACCAACTCTCAATAGTGATGGAAGGGCAAGTGCCAGAAGTCCATCATCTGCCTTCCATTTGGCTGCCCCTTTTTCCAACTGGGTTGTCCTTCTAAGCTACGCCGGTATATACTTCTACATCAGCCCAGGGGTTCCCCATCTAGCACCTTGCCCTTACCTTTGTGTCAAACTTGGGTATTTTTTCCCCATACAGAACCATTTTTGGGGTTTGCCTAGCATCAGCCTGAAGTTGACCGTGGCAAATTGCTTAATGAGGACAGTGTTCTGTAACAAGCTTAATAAAAAAAGCATTTGAGAAGCTGACAAGCGAGGGCAGCTTTGCTGCGATTGTGCCGAAAAGAAAATAGAGGTCACTCTTGAATGCAGCATGCAGAAGATGGCACAGATGAACCTTCTTGAAAGAAAGCATATGAGATGCTGATTCGCCAAGAAAGTTTTGGTGCTTTAACAAATCTGAAATATTGGTTACTAATTAATGCAAACCGAAGAAAAGGCACCTTTCAATGAAATGCACCCATGGGACTCGCACGCTGCGCCCTTTGGAAATGAAAGCAGGTGATTTGCTGCATGCGCCATTGAACAGCCAGGTGGGGGTGCTGATTTTGCCGTCTCCAAAGTAGCAGTCCGCTCTTGAATGCAGCATGAAGAAAATGCCATCGGCGAGCCTGCATAGAATAAAGGGTTCTGTACAGGCATAAAGAAACCTGAAAAGTAACCTATGCCCGGATTTGAACTCTGGACCCCACGGGCAGAAACAGGCTCTTTAACCATTACACCACAGGAACCTAGACATGATGTTATAGTTTCCGGATGACAGTAAGAATCCATTGTCCCCTTGTGCCTCTGCATTGACTGGCAGGGCTGAAATCCATCTTCTGCCTAATAAAGTCAATACCAACCTGAGGCCCTCTTCTAAAAGAGCCTGCCTAAATAGCTCAGTCGGTAGAGCGTACGGCTATGGTCAATAACCTGGTCCCAAAAGGTTGTGGGTTCGATTCCCACCTCTGCTAGAAAATCAGCTCCAGAGCAGTTTTGGCTTCACCGTGATTTAACCAACTCTCAATAGTGATGGAAGGGCAAGTGCCAGAAGTCCCATCATCCGCCTACCATTTGGCAGCCCATTTTTCCAACTGGGGTTGTCCTTTTAAGCTACGCCGGTATATACTTCTACATCAGCCCAGGGGTTCCCCATCTAGCACCTTGCCCTTACCTTTGTGTCAACTTGGGTATTTTTTCCCCATACAGAACCCTTTTTGGGGTTTGCCTAGCATCAGCCTGAAGTTGACCGTGGCAAATTGCTTAATGAGGACAGTGTTCTGTACCAAGCTTAATAAAAAAAGCATTTGAGAAGCTGACAAGCGAGGGCAGCTTTGCTGCGTTTGTGCCAAAAAGAAAATAGAGGTCACTCTTGAATGCAGCATGCAGAAGATGGCACAGATGAACCTTCTTGAAAGAAAGCATATGAGATTGCTGATTCGCCAAGAAAGTTTTGGTGCTTTAACAAATCTGAAATATTGGTTACTAATTAATGCAACCCGAAGAAAAGGCACCTTTCAATGAAATGCACCCATGGGACTCGTACGCTGGGCCCTTTGGGAAATGAGATCAGGTGATTTGCTGCATGCGCCATTGAAACAGCCAGGTGGGGGTGCTGATTTTTGCCGTCTCCAAAGTAGCAGTCGCTCTTGAATGCAGCATGAAGAAAATGCCATCGGTGAGCCTGCATAGAATAAAGGGTTCTGTACAGGCATAAAGAAACCTGAAAAGTAACCAATGCTGGGATTTGAAACTCTGGACCCCACGGGCAGAAACAGGCTATTTAACCATTACACCACAGGAACCTAGAAGTGATGTTATAGTTTCCGGATGACTGTAGGAATCCATTGTCCGCTTGTGCCTCTGCATTGACTGGCAGGGCTGGAAATCCATCTTCTGCCTAATAAAGTCAATACCAACCTGAGGCCTCTTCTAAAAGAGCCTGCCTAAATAGCTCAGTCGGTAGAGCGTACGGCTGTGGGCAATAACCTGGTCCAAAAGGTTGTGGGTTCGATTCCTACCTCTGCTAGAAAATCAGCTTCCAGAGCAGTTCGGCTTCACTGTGCTTTAACCAACTCTCAATAGTGATGGAAGGGCAAGTGCCAGAACTCCATCATCCGCCTTCCATTTGGCAGCCCCTTTTTCCAACTGGGGTTGTCCTTTTAAGCTACGCCGGTATATACTTCTACATCAGCCCAGGGGTTCCCCATCTAGCACCTTGCCCTTACCTTTGTGTCAACTTGGGTATTTTTTTCCCCATACAGATCCATTTTTGGGGTTTGCCTAGCATCAGCCTGAAGTTGACCGTGGCAAATTGCTTAATGAGGACAGTGTTCTGTACCAAGCTTAATAAAAAAAAGCATTTGAGAAGCTGACAAGCGAGGGCAGCTTTGCTGCGATTGTGCCGAAAAGAAAATAGAGGTCACTCTTGAATGCAGCATGCAGAAGATGGCACAGATGAACCTTCTTGAAAGAAAGCATATGAGATGCTGATTCGCCAAGAAAGTTTTGGTGCTTTAACAAATCTGAAATATTGGTTACTAATTAATGCAACCCGAAGAAAAGTCACCTTTCAATGAAATGCACCCATGGGACTCGTACGCTGGGCCCTTTGGGAAATGAAATCAGGTGATTTGCTGCATGCGCCATTGAACAGCCAGGTGGGGGTGCTGATTTTGCCGTCTCCAAAGTAGCAGTCGCTCTTGAATGCAGCATGAAGAAAATGCCATCGGCGAGCCTGCAATAGAATAAAGGGTTCTGTACAGGCATAAAGAAACCTGAAATGTAACCTATGCCGGGATTTGAACTCTGGACCCCACGGGCAGAAACAGGCTCTTTAACCATTACACCACAGGAACCTAGACATGATGTTATAGTTTCCGGATGACTGTAAGAATCCATTGTCCCCTTGTGCCTCTGCATTGACTGGCAGTGCTGGAAATCCATCTTCTGCCTAATAAAGTCAATGCCAACCTGAGGCCCTCTTCTAAAAGAGCCTGCCTAAATAGCTCAGTCGGTAGAGCGTACGGCTGTGGGCAATAACCTGGTCCAAAAGGTTGTGGGTTTGATTCCCACCTCTGCTAGAAAATCAGCTCCAGAGCAGTTCAGCTTCACTGTGCTTTAACCAACTCTCAATAGTGATGGAAGGGCAAGTGCCAGAAGTCCATCATCTGCCTTCCATTTGGCAGCCCCTTTTTCCAACTGGGGTTGTCCTTCTAAGCTACGCCGGTATATACTTCTACATCAGCCCAGGGTTCCCCATCTAGCACCTTGCCCTTACCTTTGTGTCAACTTGGGTATTTTTTTCCCCATACAGAACCATTTTTTGGGCATTGCCTAGCATCAGCCTGAAGTTGACCGTGGCAAATTGCTTAATGAGGACAGTGTTCTGTAACAAGCTTAATAAAAAAAAGCATTTGAGAAGCTGACAAGCTAGGGCAGCTTTGCTGCGATTGTGCCGAAAAGAAAATAGAGGTCGCTCTTGAATGCAGCATGCAGAAGATGGCACAGATGAACCTTCTTGAAAGAAAGCATATGAGATGCTGATTCGCCAAGAAAGTTTTGGTGCTTTAACAAAATCTGAAATATTGGTTTACTAATTAATGCAACCCGAAGAAAAGGCACCTTTCAATGAAATGCACCCATGGGACTCGTACGCTGGGCCCTTTGGGAAATGAAATCAGGTGATTTGCTGCATGCGCCATTGAACAGCCAGGTGGGGGTGCTGATTTTGCCGTCTCCAAAGTAGCAGTCGCTCTTGAATGCAGCATGAAGAAAATGCCATCGGCGAGCCTGCATAGAATAAAGGGTTCTGTACAGGCATAAAGAAACCTGAAATGTAACCTATGCCGGGATTTGAACTCTGGACCCCACGGGCAGAAATAGGCTCTTTAACCATTACACCACAGGAACCTAGACATGATGTTATAGTTTCCGGATGACTGTAAGAATCCATTGTCCCCTTGTGCCTCTGAATTGACTGGCAGTGCTGGAAATCCATCTTCTGCTTAATAAAGTCAATGCCAACCTGAGGCCCTCTTCTAAAAGAGCCTGCCTAAATAGCTCAGTCGGTAGAGCGTACGGCTGTGGGCAATAACCTGGTCCAAAAGGTTGTGGGTTCGATTCCCACCTCTGCTAGAAAATCAGCTCCAGAGCAGTTCGGCTTCACTGTGCTTTAACCAACTCTCAATAGTGATGGAAGGGCAAGTGCCAGAAGTCCATCATCTGCCTTCCATTTGGCTGCCCCTTTTTCCAACTGGGGTTGTCCTTCTAAGCTACGCCGGTATATACTTCTACATCAGCCCAGGGGTTCCCCATCTAGCACCTTGCCCTTACCTTTGTGTCAACTTGGGTATTTTTTCCCCATACAGAACCATTTTTGGGGTTTGCCTAGCATCAGCCTGAAGTTGACCGTGGCAAATTGCTTAATGAGGACAGTGTTCTGTAACAAGCTTAATAAAAAAAGCATTTGAGAAGCTGACAAGCGAGGGCAGCTTTGCTGCGATTGTGCCGAAAAGAAAATAGAGGTCTCTCTTGAATGCAGCATGCAGAAGATGGCACAGATGAACCTTCTTGAAAGAAAGCATATGAGATGCTGATTCGCCAAGAAAGTTTTGGTGCTTTAACAAATCTGAAATATTGGTTACTAATTAATGCAACCCGAAGAAAAGGCACCTTTCAATGAAATGCACCCATGGGACTCACACGCTGGGCCGTTTGGGAAATGAAATCAGGTGATTTGCTGCATGCGCCATTGAACAGCCAGGTGGGGGTGCTGATTTTGCCGTCTCCAAAGTAGCAGTCGCTCTTGAATGCAGCATGAAGAAAATGCCATCGGCGAGCCTGCATAGAATAAAGGGTTCTGTACAGGCATAAAGAAACCTGAAATGTAACCTATGCCGGGATTTGAACTCTGGACCCCACGGGCAGAAACAGGCTCTTTAACCATTACACCACAGGAACCTAGACATGATGTCTTGGGTTCAGGATGACTGTAAGAATCCATTGTCCCCTTGTGCCTCTGCATTGACTGGCAGGGCTGGAAATCCATCTTCTGCCTAATAAAGTCAATACCAACCTGAGGCCCTCTTCTAAAAGGGCCTGCCTAAATAGCTCAGTCGGTAGAGCGTACGGCTGTGGGCAATAACCTGGTCCAAAAGGTTGTGGGTTTGATTCCCACCTCTGCTAGAAAATCAGCTCCAGAGCAGTTCGGCTTCACTGTGCTTTAACCAACTCTCAATAGTGATGGAAGGGCAAGTGCCAGAAGTCCATCATCCGCCTTCCATTTGGCAGCCCCTTTTTCCAACTGGGGTTGTCCTTTTAAGCTACGCCGGTATATACTTCTACATCAGCCCAGGGGTTCCCCATCTAGCACCTTGCCCTTACCTTTGTGTCAACTTGGGTATTTTTTCCCCTTACAGAACCATTTTTGGGGTTTGCCTAGCATCAGCCTGAAGTTGACCGTGGCAAATTGCTTAATGAGGACAGTGTTCTGTACCAAGCTTAATAAAAAAAGCATTTGAGAAGCTGACAAGCGAGGGCAGCTTTGCTGCGATTGTGCCGAAAAGAAAATAGAGGTCACTCTTGAATGCAGCATGCAGAAGATGGCACAGATGAACCTTCTTGAAAGAAAGCATATGAGATGCTATTTCGCCAAGAAAGTTTTGGTGCTTTAACAAATCTGAAATATTGGTTACTAATTAATGCAACCCGAAGAAAAGGCACCTTTCAATGAAATGCACCCATGGGACTCGCACGCTGGGCCGTTTGGGAAATGAAATCAGGTGATTTGCTGCATGCGCCATTGAACAGCCAGGTGGGGGTGCTGATTTTGCCGTCTCCAAAGTAGCAGTCGCTCTTGAATGCAGAAATGAAGAAAATGCCATCGGCGAGCCTGCATAGAATAAAGGGTTCTGTACAGGCATAAAGAAACCTGAAAAGTAACCTATGCTGGGATTTGAACTCTGGACCCCACGGGCAGAAACAGGCTCTTTAACCATTACACCACAGGAACCTAGAAGTGATGTTATAGTTTCCGGATGACTGTAGGAATCCATTGTCCCCTTGTGCCTCTGCATTGACTGGCAGGGCTGGAAATCCATCTTCTGCCTAATAAAGTCAATACCAACCTGAGGCCCTCTTCTAAAAGAGCCTGCCTAAATAGCTCAGTCGGTAGAGCGTACGGCTGTGGGCAATAACCTGGTCCAAAAGGTTGTGGGTTCGATTCCTACCTCTGCTAGAAAATCAGCTCCAGAGCAGTTCGGCTTCACTGTGCTTTAACCAACTCTCAATAGTGATGGAAGGGCAAGTGCCAGAACTCCATCATCCGCCTTCCATTTGGCAGCCCCTTTTTCCAACTGGGGTTGTCCTTTTAAGCTACGCCGGTATATACTTCTACATCAGCCCAGGGGTTCCCCATCTAGCACCTTGCCCTTACCTTTGTGTCAACTTGGGTATTTTTTCCCCATACAGATCCATTTTTGGGGTTTGCCTAGCATCAGCCTGAAGTTGACCGTGGCAAATTGCTTAATGAGGACAGTGTTCTGTACCAAGCTTAATAAAAAAAGCATTTGAGAAGCTGACAAGCGAGGGCAGCTTTGCTGCGATTGTGCCGAAAAGAAAATAGAGGTCACTCTTGAATGCAGCATGCAGAAGATGGCACAGATGAACCTTCTTGAAAGAAAGCATATGAGATGCTGATTCGCCAAGAAAGTTTTGGTGCTTTAACAAATCTGAAATATTGGTTACTAATTAATGCAACCCGAAGAAAAGTCACCTTTCAATGAAATGCACCCATGGGACTCGTACGCTGGGCCCTTTGGGAAATGAAATCAGGTGATTTGCTGCATGCGCCATTGAACAGCCAGGTGGGGGTGCTGATTTTGCCGTCTCCAAAGTAGCAGTCGCTCTTGAATGCAGCATGAAGAAAATGCCATCGGCGAGCCTGCATAGAATAAAGGGTTCTGTACAGGCATAAAGAAACCTGAAATGTAACCTATGCCGGGATTTGAACTCTGGACCCCACGGGCAGAAACAGGCTCTTTAACCATTACACCACAGGAACCTAGACATGATGTTATAGTTTCCGGATGACTGTAAGAATCCATTGTCCCCTTGTGCCTCTGCATTGACTGGCAGTGCTGGAAATCCATCTTCTGCCTAATAAAGTCAATGCCAACCTGAGGCCCTCTTCTAAAAGAGCCTGCCTAAATAGCTCAGTCGGTAGAGCGTACGGCTGTGGGCAATAACCTGGTCCAAAAGGTTGTGGGTTTGATTCCCACCTCTGCTAGAAAATCAGCTCCAGAGCAGTTCAGCTTCACTGTGCTTTAACGAACTCTCAATAGTGATGGAAGGGCAAGTGCCAGAAGTCCATCATCTGCCTTCCATTTGGCAGCCCCTTTTTCCAACTGGGGTTGTCCTTCTAAGCTACGCCGGTATATACTTCTACATCAGCCCAGGGGTTCCCCATCTAGCACCTTGCCCTTACCTTTGTGTCAACTTGGGTATTTTTTCCCCATACAGAACCATTTTTGGGCATTGCCTAGCATCAGCCTGAAGTTGACCGTGGCAAATTGCTTAATGAGGACAGTGTTCTGTAACAAGCTTAATAAAAAAAGCATTTGAGAAGCTGACAAGCTAGGGCAGCTTTGCTGCGATTGTGCCGAAAAGAAAATAGAGGTCGCTCTTGAATGCAGCATGCAGAAGATGGCACAGATGAACCTTCTTGAAAGAAAGCATATGAGATGCTGATTCGCCAAGAAAGTTTTGGTGCTTTAACAAATCTGAAATATTGGTTACTAATTAATGCAACCCGAAGAAAAGGCACCTTTCAATGAAATGCACCCATGGGACTCGTACGCTGGGCCCTTTGGGAAATGAAATCAGGTGATTTGCTGCATGCGCCATTGAACAGCCAGGTGGGGGTGCTGATTTTGCCGTCTCCAAAGTAGCAGTCGCTCTTGAATGCAGCATGAAGAAAATGCCATCGGCGAGCCTGCATAGAATAAAGGGTTCTGTACAGGCATAAAGAAACCTGAAATGTAACCTATGCCGGGATTTGAACTCTGGACCCCACGGGCAGAAATAGGCTCTTTAACCATTACACCACAGGAACCTAGACATGATGTTATAGTTTCCGGATGACTGTAAGAATCCATTGTCCCCTTGTGCCTCTGAATTGACTGGCAGTGCTGGAAATCCATCTTCTGCCTAATAAAGTCAATGCCAACCTGAGGCCCTCTTCTAAAAGAGCCTGCCTAAATAGCTCAGTCGGTAGAGCGTACGGCTGTGGGCAATAACCTGGTCCAAAAGGTTGTGGGTTCGATTCCCACCTCTGCTAGAAAATCAGCTCCAGAGCAGTTCGGCTTCACTGTGCTTTAACCAACTCTCAATAGTGATGGAAGGGCAAGTGCCAGAAGTCCATCATCTGCCTTCCATTTGGCTGCCCCTTTTTCCAACTGGGGTTGTCCTTCTAAGCTACGCCGGTATATACTTCTACATCAGCCCAGGGGTTCCCCATCTAGCACCTTGCCCTTACCTTTGTGTCAACTTGGGTATTTTTTCCCCATACAGAACCATTTTTGGGGTTTGCCTAGCATCAGCCTGAAGTTGACCGTGGCAAATTGCTTAATGAGGACAGTGTTCTGTAACAAGCTTAATAAAAAAAGCATTTGAGAAGCTGACAAGCGAGGGCAGCTTTGCTGCGATTGTGCCGAAAAGAAAATAGAGGTCACTCTTGAATGCAGCATGCAGAAGATGGCACAGATGAACCTTCTTGAAAGAAAGCATATGAGATGCTGATTCGCCAAGAAAGTTTTGGTGCTTTAACAAATCTGAAATATTGGTTACTAATTAATGCAACCCGAAGAAAAGGCACCTTTCAATGAAATGCACCCATGGGACTCGCACGCTGCGCCCTTTGGGAAATGAAAGCAGGTGATTTGCTGCATGCGCCATTGAACAGCCAGGTGGGGGTGCTGATTTTGCCGTCTCCAAAGTAGCAGTCGCTCTTGAATGCAGCATGAAGAAAATGCCATCGGCGAGCCTGCATAGAATAAAGGGTTCTGTACAGGCATAAAGAAACCTGAAAAGTAACCTATGCCCGGATTTGAACTCTGGACCCCACGGGCAGAAACAGGCTCTTTAACCATTACACCACAGGAACCTAGACATGATGTTATAGTTTCCGGATGACAGTAAGAATCCATTGTCCCCTTGTGCCTCTGCATTGACTGGCAGGGCTGGAAATCCATCTTCTGCCTAATAAAGTCAATACCAACCTGAGGCCCTCTTCTAAAAGAGCCTGCCTAAATAGCTCAGTCGGTAGAGCGTACGGCTATGGTCAATAACCTGGTCCAAAAGGTTGTGGGTTCGATTCCCACCTCTGCTAGAAAATCAGCTCCAGAGCAGTTTGGCTTCACCGTGATTTAACCAACTCTCAATAGTGATGGAAGGGCAAGTGCCAGAAGTCCATCATCCGCCTACCATTTGGCAGCCCATTTTTCCAACTGGGGTTGTCCTTTTAAGCTACGCCGGTATATACTTCTACATCAGCCCAGGGGTTCCCCATCTAGCACCTTGCCCTTACCTTTGTGTCAACTTGGGTATTTTTTCCCCATACAGAACCCTTTTTGGGGTTTGCCTAGCATCAGCCTGAAGTTGACCGTGGCAAATTGCTTAATGAGGACAGTGTTCTGTACCAAGCTTAATAAAAAAAGCATTTGAGAAGCTGACAAGCGAGGGCAGCTTTGCTGCGTTTGTGCCAAAAAGAAAATAGAGGTCACTCTTGAATGCAGCATGCAGAAGATGGCACAGATGAACCTTCTTGAAAGAAAGCATATGAGATGCTGATTCGCCAAGAAAGTTTTGGTGCTTTAACAAATCTGAAATATTGGTTACTAATTAATGCAACCCGAAGAAAAGGCACCTTTCAATGAAATGCACCCATGGGACTCGTACGCTGGGCCCTTTGGGAAATGAGATCAGGTGATTTGCTGCATGCGCCATTGAACAGCCAGGTGGGGGTGCTGATTTTGCCGTCTCCAAAGTAGCAGTCGCTCTTGAATGCAGCATGAAGAAAATGCCATCGGTGAGCCTGCATAGAATAAAGGGTTCTGTACAGGCATAAAGAAACCTGAAAAGTAACCAATGCTGGGATTTGAACTCTGGACCCCACGGGCAGAAACAGGCTATTTAACCATTACACCACAGGAACCTAGAAGTGATGTTATAGTTTCCGGATGACTGTAGGAATCCATTGTCCGCTTGTGCCTCTGCATTGACTGGCAGGGCTGGAAATCCATCTTCTGCCTAATAAAGTCAATACCAACCTGAGGCCCTCTTCTAAAAGAGCCTGCCTAAATAGCTCAGTCGGTAGAGCGTACGGCTGTGGGCAATAACCTGGTCCAAAAGGTTGTGGGTTCGATTCCTACCTCTGCTAGAAAATCAGCTCCAGAGCAGTTCGGCTTCACTGTGCTTTAACCAACTCTCAATAGTGATGGAAGGGCAAGTGCCAGAACTCCATCATCCGCCTTCCATTTGGCAGCCCCTTTTTCCAACTGGGGTTGTCCTTTTAAGCTACGCCGGTATATACTTCTACATCAGCCCAGGGGTTCCCCATCTAGCACCTTGCCCTTACCTTTGTGTCAACTTGGGTATTTTTTCCCCATACAGATCCATTTTTGGGGTTTGCCTAGCATCAGCCTGAAGTTGACCGTGGCAAATTGCTTAATGAGGACAGTGTTCTGTACCAAGCTTAATAAAAAAAGCATTTGAGAAGCTGACAAGCGAGGGCAGCTTTGCTGCGATTGTGCCGAAAAGAAAATAGAGGTCACTCTTGAATGCAGCATGCAGAAGATGGCACAGATGAACCTTCTTGAAAGAAAGCATATGAGATGCTGATTCGCCAAGAAAGTTTTGGTGCTTTAACAAATCTGAAATATTGGTTACTAATTAATGCAACCCGAAGAAAAGTCACCTTTCAATGAAATGCACCCATGGGACTCGTACGCTGGGCCCTTTGGGAAATGAAATCAGGTGATTTGCTGCATGCGCCATTGAACAGCCAGGTGGGGGTGCTGATTTTGCCGTCTCCAAAGTAGCAGTCGCTCTTGAATGCAGCATGAAGAAAATGCCATCGGCGAGCCTGCATAGAATAAAGGGTTCTGTACAGGCATAAAGAAACCTGAAATGTAACCTATGCCGGGATTTGAACTCTGGACCCCACGGGCAGAAACAGGCTCTTTAACCATTACACCACAGGAACCTAGACATGATGTTATAGTTTCCGGATGACTGTAAGAATCCATTGTCCCCTTGTGCCTCTGCATTGACTGGCAGTGCTGGAAATCCATCTTCTGCCTAATAAAGTCAATGCCAACCTGAGGCCCTCTTCTAAAAGAGCCTGCCTAAATAGCTCAGTCGGTAGAGCGTACGGCTGTGGGCAATAACCTGGTCCAAAAGGTTGTGGGTTTGATTCCCACCTCTGCTAGAAAATCAGCTCCAGAGCAGTTCAGCTTCACTGTGCTTTAACCAACTCTCAATAGTGATGGAAGGGCAAGTGCCAGAAGTCCATCATCTGCCTTCCATTTGGCAGCCCCTTTTTCCAACTGGGGTTGTCCTTCTAAGCTACGCCGGTATATACTTCTACATCAGCCCAGGGGTTCCCCATCTAGCACCTTGCCCTTACCTTTGTGTCAACTTGGGTATTTTTTCCCCATACAGAACCATTTTTGGGCATTGCCTAGCATCAGCCTGAAGTTGACCGTGGCAAATTGCTTAATGAGGACAGTGTTCTGTAACAAGCTTAATAAAAAAAGCATTTGAGAAGCTGACAAGCTAGGGCAGCTTTGCTGCGATTGTGCCGAAAAGAAAATAGAGGTCGCTCTTGAATGCAGCATGCAGAAGATGGCACAGATGAACCTTCTTGAAAGAAAGCATATGAGATGCTGATTCGCCAAGAAAGTTTTGGTGCTTTAACAAATCTGAAATATTGGTTACTAATTAATGCAACCCGAAGAAAAGGCACCTTTCAATGAAATGCACCCATGGGACTCGTACGCTGGGCCCTTTGGGAAATGAAATCAGGTGATTTGCTGCATGCGCCATTGAACAGCCAGGTGGGGGTGCTGATTTTGCCGTCTCCAAAGTAGCAGTCGCTCTTGAATGCAGCATGAAGAAAATGCCATCGGCGAGCCTGCATAGAATAAAGGGTTCTGTACAGGCATAAAGAAACCTGAAATGTAACCTATGCCGGGATTTGAACTCTGGACCCCACGGGCAGAAATAGGCTCTTTAACCATTACACCACAGGAACCTAGACATGATGTTATAGTTTCCGGATGACTGTAAGAATCCATTGTCCCCTTGTGCCTCTGAATTGACTGGCAGTGCTGGAAATCCATCTTCTGCCTAATAAAGTCAATGCCAACCTGAGGCCCTCTTCTAAAAGAGCCTGCCTAAATAGCTCAGTCGGTAGAGCGTACGGCTGTGGGCAATAACCTGGTCCAAAAGGTTGTGGGTTCGATTCCCACCTCTGCTAGAAAATCAGCTCCAGAGCAGTTCGGCTTCACTGTGCTTTAACCAACTCTCAATAGTGATGGAAGGGCAAGTGCCAGAAGTCCATCATCTGCCTTCCATTTGGCTGCCCCTTTTTCCAACTGGGGTTGTCCTTCTAAGCTACGCCGGTATATACTTCTACATCAGCCCAGGGGTTCCCCATCTAGCACCTTGCCCTTACCTTTGTGTCAACTTGGGTATTTTTTCCCCATACAGAACCATTTTTGGGGTTTGCCTAGCATCAGCCTGAAGTTGACCGTGGCAAATTGCTTAATGAGGACAGTGTTCTGTAACAAGCTTAATAAAAAAAGCATTTGAGAAGCTGACAAGCGAGGGCAGCTTTGCTGCGATTGTGCCGAAAAGAAAATAGAGGTCTCTCTTGAATGCAGCATGCAGAAGATGGCACAGATGAACCTTCTTGAAAGAAAGCATATGAGATGCTGATTCGCCAAGAAAGTTTTGGTGCTTTAACAAATCTGAAATATTGGTTACTAATTAATGCAACCCGAAGAAAAGGCACCTTTCAATGAAATGCACCCATGGGACTCACACGCTGGGCCGTTTGGGAAATGAAATCAGGTGATTTGCTGCATGCGCCATTGAACAGCCAGGTGGGGGTGCTGATTTTGCCGTCTCCAAAGTAGCAGTCGCTCTTGAATGCAGCATGAAGAAAATGCCATCGGCGAGCCTGCATAGAATAAAGGGTTCTGTACAGGCATAAAGAAACCTGAAATGTAACCTATGCCGGGATTTGAACTCTGGACCCCACGGGCAGAAACAGGCTCTTTAACCATTACACCACAGGAACCTAGACATGATGTCTTGGGTTCAGGATGACTGTAAGAATCCATTGTCCCCTTGTGCCTCTGCATTGACTGGCAGGGCTGGAAATCCATCTTCTGCCTAATAAAGTCAATACCAACCTGAGGCCCTCTTCTAAAAGGGCCTGCCTAAATAGCTCAGTCGGTAGAGCGTACGGCTGTGGGCAATAACCTGGTCCAAAAGGTTGTGGGTTTGATTCCCACCTCTGCTAGAAAATCAGCTCCAGAGCAGTTCGGCTTCACTGTGCTTTAACCAACTCTCAATAGTGATGGAAGGGCAAGTGCCAGAAGTCCATCATCCGCCTTCCATTTGGCAGCCCCTTTTTCCAACTGGGGTTGTCCTTTTAAGCTACGCCGGTATATACTTCTACATCAGCCCAGGGGTTCCCCATCTAGCACCTTGCCCTTACCTTTGTGTCAACTTGGGTATTTTTTCCCCTTACAGAACCATTTTTGGGGTTTGCCTAGCATCAGCCTGAAGTTGACCGTGGCAAATTGCTTAATGAGGACAGTGTTCTGTACCAAGCTTAATAAAAAAAGCATTTGAGAAGCTGACAAGCGAGGGCAGCTTTGCTGCGATTGTGCCGAAAAGAAAATAGAGGTCACTCTTGAATGCAGCATGCAGAAGATGGCACAGATGAACCTTCTTGAAAGAAAGCATATGAGATGCTATTTCGCCAAGAAAGTTTTGGTGCTTTAACAAATCTGAAATATTGGTTACTAATTAATGCAACCCGAAGAAAAGGCACCTTTCAATGAAATGCACCCATGGGACTCGCACGCTGGGCCGTTTGGGAAATGAAATCAGGTGATTTGCTGCATGCGCCATTGAACAGCCAGGTGGGGGTGCTGATTTTGCCGTCTCCAAAGTAGCAGTCGCTCTTGAATGCAGAAATGAAGAAAATGCCATCGGCGAGCCTGCATAGAATAAAGGGTTCTGTACAGGCATAAAGAAACCTGAAAAGTAACCTATGCTGGGATTTGAACTCTGGACCCCACGGGCAGAAACAGGCTCTTTAACCATTACACCACAGGAACCTAGAAGTGATGTTATAGTTTCCGGATGACTGTAGGAATCCATTGTCCCCTTGTGCCTCTGCATTGACTGGCAGGGCTGGAAATCCATCTTCTGCCTAATAAAGTCAATACCAACCTGAGGCCCTCTTCTAAAAGAGCCTGCCTAAATAGCTCAGTCGGTAGAGCGTACGGCTGTGGGCAATAACCTGGTCCAAAAGGTTGTGGGTTCGATTCCTACCTCTGCTAGAAAATCAGCTCCAGAGCAGTTCGGCTTCACTGTGCTTTAACCAACTCTCAATAGTGATGGAAGGGCAAGTGCCAGAAGTCCATCATCCGCCTTCCGTTTGGCTGCCCCTTTTTCCAACTGGGGTTGTCCTTTTAAGCTACGCCGGTATATACTTCTACATCAGCCCAGGGGTTCCCCATCTAGCACCTTGCCCTTACCTTTGTGTCAACTTGGGTATTTTTTCCCCATACAGATCCATTTTTGGGGTTTGCCTAGCATCAGCCTGAAGTTCACCGTGGCAAATTGCTTAATGAGGACAGTGTTCTGTACCAAGCTTAATAAAAAAAGCATTTGAGAAGCTGACAAGCGAGGGCAGCTTTGCTGCGATTGTGCCGAAAAGAAAATAGAGGTCTCTCTTGAATGCAGCATGCAGAAGATGGCACAGATGAACCTTCTTGAAAGAAAGCATATGAGATGCTGATTCGCCAAGAAAGTTTTGGTGCTTTAACAAATCTGAAATATTGGTTACTAATTAATGCAACCCGAAGAAAAGGCACCTTTCAATGAAATGCACCCATGGGACTCGTACGCTGGGCCCTTTGGGAAATGAAATCAGGTGATTTGCTGCATGCGCCATTGAACAGCCAGGTGGGGGTGCTGATTTTGCCGTCTCCAAAGTAGCAGTCGCTCTTGAATGCAGCATGAAGAAAATGCCATCGGCGAGCCTGCATAGAATAAAGGGTTCTGTACAGGCATAAAGAAACCTGAAATGTAACCTATGCCGGGATTGGAACTCTGGACCCCACGGGCAGAAACAGGCTCTTTAACCATTACACCACAGGAACCTAGACATGATGTTATAGTTTCCGGATGACTGTAAGAATCCATTGTCCCCTTGTGCCTCTGCAATGACTGGCAGTGCTGGAAATCCATCTTCTGCCTAATAAAGTCAATGCCAACCTGAGGCCCTCTTCTAAAAGAGCCTGCCTAAATAGCTCAGTCGGTAGAGCGTTCGGCTGTGGGCAATAACCTGGTCCAAAAGGTTGTGGGTTTGATTCCCACCTCTGCTAGAAAATCAGCTCCAGAGCAGTTCGGCTTCACTGTGCTTTAACCAACTCTCAATAGTGATGGAAGGGCAAGTGCCAGAAGTCCATCATCTGCCTTCCATTTGGCAGCCCCTTTTTCCAACTGGGGTTGTCCTTCTAAGCTACGCCGGTATATACTTCTACATCAGCCCAGGGGTTCCCCATCTAGCACCTTGCCCTTACCTTTGTGTCAACTTGGGTATTTTTTCCCCATACAGAACCATTTTTGGGCATTGCCTAGCATCAGCCTGAAGTTGACCGTGGCAAATTGCTTAATGAGGACAGTGTTCTGTAACAAGCTTAATAAAAAAAGCATTTGAGAAGCTGACAAGCGAGGGCAGCTTTGCTGCGATTGTGCCGAAAAGAAAATAGAGGTCGCTCTTGAATGCAGCATGCAGAAGATGGCACAGATGAACCTTCTTGAAAGAAAGCATATGAGATGCTGATTCGCCAAGAAAGTTTTGGTGCTTTAACAAATCTGAAATATTGGTTACTAATTAATGCAACCCGAAGAAAAGGCACCTTTCAATGAAATGCACCCATGGGACTCGTACGCTGGGCCCTTTGGGAAATGAAATCAGGTGATTTGCTGCATGCGCCATTGAACAGCCAGGTGGGGGTGCTGATTTTGCCGTCTCCAAAGTAGCAGTCGCTCTTGAATGCAGCATGAAGAAAATGCCATCGGCGAGCCTGCATAGAATAAAGGGTTCTGTACAGGCATAAAGAAACCTAAAATGTAACCTATGCTGGGATTTGAACTCTGGACCCCACGGGCAGAAACAGGCTCTTTAACCATTACACCACAGGAACCTAGACATGATGTCTTGGGTTCCGGATGACTGTAAGAATCCATTGTCCCCTTGTGCCTCTGCATTGACTGGCAGTGCTGGAAATCCATCTTCTGCCTAATAAAGTCAATACCAACCTGAGGCCCTCTTCTAAAAGAGCCTGCCTAAATAGCTCAGTCGGTAGAGTGTACGGCTGTGGGCAATAACCTGGTCCAAAAGGTTGTGGGTTCGATTCCCACCTCTGCTAGAAAATCAGCTCCAGAGCAGTTCGGCTTCACTGTGCTTTAACCAACTCTCAATAGTGATGGAAGGGCAAGTGCCAGAAGTCCATCATCTGCCTTCCATTTGGCTGCCCCTTTTTCCAACTGGGGTTGTCCTTTTAAGCTACGCCGGTATATACTTCTACATCAGCCCAGGGGTTCCCCATCTAGCACCTTGCCCTTACCTTTGTGTCAACTTGGGTATTTTTTCCCCATACAGAACCATTTTTGGGGTTTGCCTAGCATCAGCCTGAAGTTGACCGTGGCAAATTGCTTAATGAGGACAGTGTTCTGTAACAAGCTTAATAAAAAAAGCATTTGAGAAGCTGACAAGCGAGGGCAGCTTTGCTGCGATTGTGCCGAAAAGAAAATAGAGGTCACTCTTGAATGCAGCATGCAGAAGATGGCACAGATGAACCTTCTTGAAAGAAAGCATATGAGATGCTGATTCGCCAAGAAAGTTTTGGTGCTTTAACAAATCTGAAATATTGGTTACTAATTAATGCAACCCGAAGAAAAGGCACCTTTCAATGAAATGCACCCATGGGACTCGCACGCTGCGCCCTTTGGGAAATGAAAGCAGGTGATTTGCTGCATGCGCCATTGAACAGCCAGGTGGGGGTGCTGATTTTGCCGTCTCCAAAGTAGCAGTCGCTCTTGAATGCAGCATGAAGAAAATGCCATCGGCGAGCCTGCATAGAATAAAGGGTTCTGTACAGGCATAAAGAAACCTGAAAAGTAACCTATGCCCGGATTTGAACTCTGGACCCCACGGGCAGAAACAGGCTCTTTAACCATTACACCACAGGAACCTAGACATGATGTTATAGTTTCCGGATGACAGTAAGAATCCATTGTCCCCTTGTGCCTCTGCATTGACTGGCAGGGCTGGAAATCCATCTTCTGCCTAATAAAGTCAATACCAACCTGAGGCCCTCTTCTAAAAGAGCCTGCCTAAATAGCTCAGTCGGTAGAGCGTACGGCTATGGTTAATAACCTGGTCCAAAAGGTTGTGGGTTCGATTCCCACCTCTGCTAGAAAATCAGCTCCAGAGCAGTTTGGCTTCACCGTGATTTAACCAACTCTCAATAGTGATGGAAGGGCAAGTGCCAGAAGTCCATCATCCGCCTACCATTTGGCAGCCCATTTTTCCAACTGGGGTTGTCCTTTTAAGCTACGCCGGTATATACTTCTACATCAGCCCAGGGGTTCCCCATCTAGCACCTTGCCCTTACCTTTGTGTCAACTTGGGTATTTTTTCCCCATACAGATCCATTTTTGGGGTTTGCCTAGCATCAGCCTGAAGTTGACCGTGGCAAATTGCTTAATGAGGACAGTGTTCTGTACCAAGCTTAATAAAAAAAGCATTTGAGAAGCTGACAAGCGAGGGCAGCTTTGCTGCGTTTGTGCCAAAAAGAAAATAGAGGTCACTCTTGAATGCAGCATGCAGAAGATGGCACAGATGAACCTTCTTGAAAGAAAGCATATGAGATGCTGATTCGCCAAGAAAGTTTTGGTGCTTTAACAAATCTGAAATATTGGTTACTAATTAATGCAACCCGAAGAAAAGGCACCTTTCAATGAAATGCACCCATGGGACTCGTACGCTGGGCCCTTTGGGAAATGAGATCAGGTGATTTGCTGCATGCGCCATTGAACAGCCAGGTGGGGGTGCTGATTTTGCCGTCTCCAAAGTAGCAGTCGCTCTTGAATGCAGCATGAAGAAAATGCCATCGGTGAGCCTGCATAGAATAAAGGGTTCTGTACAGGCATAAAGAAACCTGAAAAGTAACCAATGCTGGGATTTGAACTCTGGACCCCACGGGCAGAAACAGGCTATTTAACCATTACACCACAGGAACCTAGAAGTGATGTTATAGTTTCCGGATGACTGTAGGAATCCATTGTCCGCTTGTGCCTCTGCATTGACTGGCAGGGCTGGAAATCCATCTTCTGCCTAATAAAGTCAATACCAACCTGAGGCCCTCTTCTAAAAGAGCCTGCCTAAATAGCTCAGTCGGTAGAGCGTACGGCTGTGGGCAATAACCTGGTCCAAAAGGTTGTGGGTTCGATTCCTACCTCTGCTAGAAAATCAGCTCCAGAGCAGTTCGGCTTCACTGTGCTTTAACCAACTCTCAATAGTGATGGAAGGGCAAGTGCCAGAAGTCCATCATCCGCCTTCCATTTGGCAGCCCCTTTTTCCAACTGGGGTTGTCCTTTTAAGCTACGCCGGTATATACTTCTACATCAGCCCAGGGGTTCCCCATCTAGCACCTTGCCCTTACCTTTGTGTCAACTTGGGTATTTTTTCCCCATACAGATCCATTTTTGGGGTTTGCCTAGCATCAGCCTGAAGTTGACCGTGGCAAATTGCTTAATGAGGACAGTGTTCTGTACCAAGCTTAATAAAAAAAGCATTTGAGAAGCTGACAAGCGAGGGCAGCTTTGCTGCGATTGTGCCGAAAAGAAAATAGAGGTCACTCTTGAATGCAGCATGCAGAAGATGGCACAGATGAACCTTCTTGAAAGAAAGCATATGAGATGCTGATTCGCCAAGAAAGTTTTGGTGCTTTAACAAATCTGAAATATTGGTTACTAATTAATGCAACCCGAAGAAAAGGCACCTTTCAATGAAATGCACCCATGGGACTCGTACGCTGGGCCCTTTGGGAAATGAAATCAGGTGATTTGCTGCATGCGCCATTGAACAGCCAGGTGGGGGTGCTGATTTTGCCGTCTCCAAAGTAGCAGTCGCTCTTGAATGCAGCATGAAGAAAATGCCATCGGCGAGCCTGCATAGAATAAAGGGTTCTGTACAGGCATAAAGAAACCTGAAATGTAACCTATGCCGGGATTTGAACTCTGGACCCCACGGGCAGAAACAGGCTCTTTAACCATTACACCACAGGAACCTAGACATGATGTTATAGTTTCCGGATGACTGTAAGAATCCATTGTCCCCTTGTGCCTCTGCATTGACTGGCAGTGCTGGAAATCCATCTTCTGCCTAATAAAGTCAATGCCAACCTGAGGCCCTCTTCTAAAAGAGCCTGCCTAAATAGCTCAGTCGGTAGAGCGTACGGCTGTGGGCAATAACCTGGTCCAAAAGGTTGTGGGTTCGATTCCCACCTCTGCTAGAAAATCAGCTCCAGAGCAGTTCGGCTTCACTGTGCTTTAACCAACTCTCAATAGTGATGGAAGGGCAAGTGCCAGAAGTCCATCATCTGCCTTCCATTTGGCAGCCCCTTTTTCCAACTGGGGTTGTCCTTCTAAGCTACGCCGGTATATACTTCTACATCAGCCCAGGGGTTCCCCATCTAGCACCTTGCCCTTACCTTTGTGTCAACTTGGGTATTTTTTCCCCATACAGAACCATTTTTGGGGATTGCCTAGCATCAGCCTGAAGTTGACCGTGGCAAATTGCTTAATGAGGACAGTGTTCTGTAACAAGCTTAATAAAAAAAGCATTTGAGAAGCTGACAAGCGAGGGCAGCTTTGCTGCGATTGTGCCGAAAAGAAAATAGAGGTCTCTCTTGACTGCAGCATGCAGAAGATGGCACAGATGAACCTTCTTGAAAGAAAGCATATGAGATGCTGATTCGCCAAGAAAGTTTTGGTGCTTTAACAAATCTGAAATATTGGTTACTAATTAATGCAACCCGAAGAAAAGGCACCTTTCAATGAAATGCACCCATGGGACTCGCACGCTGGGCCGTTTGGGAAATGAAATCAGGTGATTTGCTGCATGCGCCATTGAACAGCCAGGTGGGGGTGCTGATTTTGCCGTCTCCAAAGTAGCAGTCGCTCTTGAATGCAGCATGAAGAAAATGCCATCGGCGAGCCTGCATAGAATAAAGGGTTCTGTACAGGCATAAAGAAACCTGAAATGTAACCTATGCCGGGATTTGAACTCTGGACCCCACGGGCAGAAACAGGCTCTTTAACCATTACACCATAGGAACCTAGACATGATGTCTTGGGTTCCGGATGACTGTAAGAATCCATTGTCCCCTTGTGCCTCTGCATTGACTGGCAGGGCTGGAAATCCATCTTCTGCCTAATAAAGTCAATACCAACCTGAGGCCCTCTTCTAAAAGAGCCTGCCTAAATAGCTCAGTCGGTAGAGCGTACGGCTGTGGGCAATAACCTGGTCCAAAAGGTTGTGGGTTCGATTCCCACCTCTGCTAGAAAATCAGCTCCAGAGCAGTTCGGCTTCACTGTGCTTTAACCAACTCTCAATAGTGATGGAAGGGCAAGTGCCAGAAGTCCATCATCCGCCTTCCATTTGGCAGCCCCTTTTTCCAACTGGGGTTGTCCTTTTAAGCTACGCCGGTATATACTTCTACATCAGCCCAGGGGTTCCCCATCTAGCACCTTGCCCTTACCTTTGTGTCAACTTGGGTATTTTTTCCCCATACAGAACCATTTTTGGGGTTTGCCTAGCATCAGCCTGAAGTTGACCGTGGCAAATTGCTTAATGAGGACAGTGTTCTGTACCAAGCTTAATAAAAAAAGCATTTGAGAAGCTGACAAGCGAGGGCAGCTTTGCTGCGATTGTGCCGAAAAGAAAATAGAGGTCACTCTTGAATGCAGCATGCAGAAGATGGCACAGATGAACCTTCTTGAAAGAAAGCATATGAGATGCTATTTCGCCAAGAAAGTTTTGGTGCTTTAACAAATCTGAAATATTGGTTACTAATTAATGCAACCCGAAGAAAAGGCACCTTTCAATGAAATGCACCCATGGGACTCGTACGCTGGGCCCTTTGGGAAATGAAATCAGGTGATTTGCTGCATGCGCCATTGAACAGCCAGGTGGGGGTGCTGATTTTGCCGTCTCCAAAGTAGCAGTCGCTCTTGAATGCAGCATGAAGAAAATGCCATCGGTGAGCCTGCATAGAATAAAGGGTTCTGTACAGGCATAAAGAAACCTGAAAAGTAACCTATGGTGGGATTTGAACTCTGGACCCCACGGGCAGAAACAGGCTCTTTAACCATTACACCACAGGAACCTAGAAGTGATGTTATAGTTTCCGGATGACTGTAGGAATCCATTGTCCCCTTGTGCCTCTGCATTGACTGGCAGGGCTGGAAATCCATCTTCTGCCTAATAAAGTCAATACCAACCTGAGGCCATCTTCTAAAAGAGCCTGCCTACATAGCTCAGTCGGTAGAGCGTACGGCTGTGGGCAATAACCTGGTCCAAAAGGTTGTGGGTTCGATTCCTACCTCTGCTAGAAAATCAGCTCCAGAGCAGTTTGGCTTCACTGTGCTTTAACCAACTCTCAATAGTGATGGAAGGGCAAGTGCCAGAAGTCCATCATCCGCCTTCCATTTGGCTGCCCCTTTTTCCAACTGGGGTTGTCCTTTTAAGCTACGCCGGTATATACTTCTACATCAGCCCAGGGGTTCCCCATCTAGCACCTTGCCCTTACCTTTGTGTCAACTTGGGTATTTTTTCCCCATACAGAACCCTTTTTGGGGTTTGCCTAGCATCAGCCTGAAGTTGACCGTGGCAAATTGCTTAATGAGGACAGTGTTCTGTACCAAGCTTAATAAAAAAAGCATTTGAGAAGCTGACAAGCGAGGGCAGCTTTGCTGCGTTTGTGCCAAAAAGAAAATAGAGGTCACTCTTGAATGCAGCATGCAGAAGATGGCACAGATGAACCTTCTTGAAAGAAAGCATATGAGATGCTGATTCGCCAAGAAAGTTTTGGTGCTTTAACAAATCTGAAATATTGGTTACTAATTAATGCAACCCGAAGAAAAGGCACCTTTCAATGAAATGCACCCATGGGACTCGTACGCTGGGCCCTTTGGGAAATGAGATCAGGTGATTTGCTGCATGCGCCATTGAACAGCCAGGTGGGGGTGCTGATTTTGCCGTCTCCAAAGTAGCAGTCGCTCTTGAATGCAGCATGAAGAAAATGCCATCGGTGAGCCTGCATAGAATAAAGGGTTCTGTACAGGCATAAAGAAACCTGAAAAGTAACCAATGCTGGGATTTGAACTCTGGACCCCACGGGCAGAAACAGGCTATTTAACCATTACACCACAGGAACCTAGAAGTGATGTTATAGTTTCCGGATGACTGTAGGAATCCATTGTCCGCTTGTGCCTCTGCATTGACTGGCAGGGCTGGAAATCCATCTTCTGCCTAATAAAGTCAATACCAACCTGAGGCCCTCTTCTAAAAGAGCCTGCCTAAATAGCTCAGTCGGTAGAGCGTACGGCTGTGGGCAATAACCTGGTCCAAAAGGTTGTGGGTTCGATTCCTACCTCTGCTAGAAAATCAGCTCCAGAGCAGTTCGGCTTCACTGTGCTTTAACCAACTCTCAATAGTGATGGAAGGGCAAGTGCCAGAACTCCATCATCCGCCTTCCATTTGGCAGCCCCTTTTTCCAACTGGGGTTGTCCTTTTAAGCTACGCCGGTATATACTTCTACATCAGCCCAGGGGTTCCCCATCTAGCACCTTGCCCTTACCTTTGTGTCAACTTGGGTATTTTTTCCCCATACAGATCCATTTTTGGGGTTTGCCTAGCATCAGCCTGAAGTTGACCGTGGCAAATTGCTTAATGAGGACAGTGTTCTGTACCAAGCTTAATAAAAAAAGCATTTGAGAAGCTGACAAGCGAGGGCAGCTTTGCTGCGATTGTGCCGAAAAGAAAATAGAGGTCACTCTTGAATGCAGCATGCAGAAGATGGCACAGATGAACCTTCTTGAAAGAAAGCATATGAGATGCTGATTCGCCAAGAAAGTTTTGGTGCTTTAACAAATCTGAAATATTGGTTACTAATTAATGCAACCCGAAGAAAAGGCACCTTTCAATGAAATGCACCCATGGGACTCGTACGCTGGGCCCTTTGGGAAATGAAATCAGGTGATTTGCTGCATGCGCCATTGAACAGCCAGGTGGGGGTGCTGATTTTGCCGTCTCCAAAGTAGCAGTCGCTCTTGAATGCAGCATGAAGAAAATGCCATCGGCGAGCCTGCATAGAATAAAGGGTTCTGTACAGGCATAAAGAAACCTGAAATGTAACCTATGCCGGGATTTGAACTCTGGACCCCACGGGCAGAAACAGGCTCTTTAACCATTACACCACAGGAACCTAGACATGATGTTATAGTTTCCGGATGACTGTAAGAATCCATTGTCCCCTTGTGCCTCTGCATTGACTGGCAGTGCTGGAAATCCATCTTCTGCCTAATAAAGTCAATGCCAACCTGAGGCCCTCTTCTAAAAGAGCCTGCCTAAATAGCTCAGTCGGTAGAGCGTACGGCTGTGGGCAATAACCTGGTCCAAAAGGTTGTGGGTTCGATTCCCACCTCTGCTAGAAAATCAGCTCCAGAGCAGTTCGGCTTCACTGTGCTTTAACCAACTCTCAATAGTGATGGAAGGGCAAGTGCCAGAAGTCCATCATCTGCCTTCCATTTGGCAGCCCCTTTTTCCAACTGGGGTTGTCCTTCTAAGCTACGCCGGTATATACTTCTACATCAGCCCAGGGGTTCCCCATCTAGCACCTTGCCCTTACCTTTGTGTCAACTTGGGTATTTTTTCCCCATACAGAACCATTTTTGGGGATTGCCTAGCATCAGCCTGAAGTTGACCGTGGCAAATTGCTTAATGAGGACAGTGTTCTGTAACAAGCTTAATAAAAAAAGCATTTGAGAAGCTGACAAGCGAGGGCAGCTTTGCTGCGATTGTGCCGAAAAGAAAATAGAGGTCTCTCTTGAATGCAGCATGCAGAAGATGGCACAGATGAACCTTCTTGAAAGAAAGCATATGAGATGCTGATTCGCCAAGAAAGTTTTGGTGCTTTAACAAATCTGAAATATTGGTTACTAATTAATGCAACCCGAAGAAAAGGCACCTTTCAATGAAATGCACCCATGGGACTCGCACGCTGGGCCGTTTGGGAAATGAAATCAGGTGATTTGCTGCATGCGCCATTGAACAGCCAGGTGGGGGTGCTGATTTTGCCGTCTCCAAAGTAGCAGTCGCTCTTGAATGCAGCATGAAGAAAATGCCATCGGCGAGCCTGCATAGAATAAAGGGTTCTGTACAGGCATAAAGAAACCTGAAATGTAACCTATGCCGGGATTTGAACTCTGGACCCCACGGGCAGAAACAGGCTATTTAACCATTACACCACAGGAACCTAGAAGTGATGTTATAGTTTCCGGATGACTGTAGGAATCCATTGTCCGCTTGTGCCTCTGCATTGACTGGCAGGGCTGGAAATCCATCTTCTGCCTAATAAAGTCAATACCAACCTGAGGCCCTCTTCTAAAAGAGCCTGCCTAAATAGCTCAGTCGGTAGAGCGTACGGCTGTGGGCAATAACCTGGTCCAAAAGGTTGTGGGTTCGATTCCTACCTCTGCTAGAAAATCAGCTCCAGAGCAGTTCGGCTTCACTGTGCTTTAACCAACTCTCAATAGTGATGGAAGGGCAAGTGCCAGAACTCCATCATCCGCCTTCCATTTGGCAGCCCCTTTTTCCAACTGGGGTTGTCCTTTTAAGCTACGCCGGTATATACTTCTACATCAGCCCAGGGGTTCCCCATCTAGCACCTTGCCCTTACCTTTGTGTCAACTTGGGTATTTTTTCCCCATACAGATCCATTTTTGGGGTTTGCCTAGCATCAGCCTGAAGTTGACCGTGGCAAATTGCTTAATGAGGACAGTGTTCTGTACCAAGCTTAATAAAAAAAGCATTTGAGAAGCTGACAAGCGAGGGCAGCTTTGCTGCGATTGTGCCGAAAAGAAAATAGAGGTCACTCTTGAATGCAGCATGCAGAAGATGGCACAGATGAACCTTCTTGAAAGAAAGCATATGAGATGCTGATTCGCCAAGAAAGTTTTGGTGCTTTAACAAATCTGAAATATTGGTTACTAATTAATGCAACCCGAAGAAAAGGCACCTTTCAATGAAATGCACCCATGGGACTCGTACGCTGGGCCCTTTGGGAAATGAAATCAGGTGATTTGCTGCATGCGCCATTGAACAGCCAGGTGGGGGTGCTGATTTTGCCGTCTCCAAAGTAGCAGTCGCTCTTGAATGCAGCATGAAGAAAATGCCATCGGCGAGCCTGCATAGAATAAAGGGTTCTGTACAGGCATAAAGAAACCTGAAATGTAACCTATGCCGGGATTTGAACTCTGGACCCCACGGGCAGAAACAGGCTCTTTAACCATTACACCACAGGAACCTAGACATGATGTTATAGTTTCCGGATGACTGTAAGAATCCATTGTCCCCTTGTGCCTCTGCATTGACTGGCAGTGCTGGAAATCCATCTTCTGCCTAATAAAGTCAATGCCAACCTGAGGCCCTCTTCTAAAAGAGCCTGCCTAAATAGCTCAGTCGGTAGAGCGTACGGCTGTGGGCAATAACCTGGTCCAAAAGGTTGTGGGTTCGATTCCCACCTCTGCTAGAAAATCAGCTCCAGAGCAGTTCGGCTTCACTGTGCTTTAACCAACTCTCAATAGTGATGGAAGGGCAAGTGCCAGAAGTCCATCATCTGCCTTCCATTTGGCAGCCCCTTTTTCCAACTGGGGTTGTCCTTCTAAGCTACGCCGGTATATACTTCTACATCAGCCCAGGGGTTCCCCATCTAGCACCTTGCCCTTACCTTTGTGTCAACTTGGGTATTTTTTCCCCATACAGAACCATTTTTGGGGATTGCCTAGCATCAGCCTGAAGTTGACCGTGGCAAATTGCTTAATGAGGACAGTGTTCTGTAACAAGCTTAATAAAAAAAGCATTTGAGAAGCTGACAAGCGAGGGCAGCTTTGCTGCGATTGTGCCGAAAAGAAAATAGAGGTCTCTCTTGACTGCAGCATGCAGAAGATGGCACAGATGAACCTTCTTGAAAGAAAGCATATGAGATGCTGATTCGCCAAGAAAGTTTTGGTGCTTTAACAAATCTGAAATATTGGTTACTAATTAATGCAACCCGAAGAAAAGGCACCTTTCAATGAAATGCACCCATGGGACTCGCACGCTGGGCCGTTTGGGAAATGAAATCAGGTGATTTGCTGCATGCGCCATTGAACAGCCAGGTGGGGGTGCTGATTTTGCCGTCTCCAAAGTAGCAGTCGCTCTTGAATGCAGCATGAAGAAAATGCCATCGGCGAGCCTGCATAGAATAAAGGGTTCTGTACAGGCATAAAGAAACCTGAAATGTAACCTATGCCGGGATTTGAACTCTGGACCCCACGGGCAGAAACAGGCTCTTTAACCATTACACCATAGGAACCTAGACATGATGTCTTGGGTTCCGGATGACTGTAAGAATCCATTGTCCCCTTGTGCCTCTGCATTGACTGGCAGGGCTGGAAATCCATCTTCTGCCTAATAAAGTCAATACCAACCTGAGGCCCTCTTCTAAAAGAGCCTGCCTAAATAGCTCAGTCGGTAGAGCGTACGGCTGTGGGCAATAACCTGGTCCAAAAGGTTGTGGGTTCGATTCCCACCTCTGCTAGAAAATCAGCTCCAGAGCAGTTCGGCTTCACTGTGCTTTAACCAACTCTCAATAGTGATGGAAGGGCAAGTGCCAGAAGTCCATCATCCGCCTTCCATTTGGCAGCCCCTTTTTCCAACTGGGGTTGTCCTTTTAAGCTACGCCGGTATATACTTCTACATCAGCCCAGGGGTTCCCCATCTAGCACCTTGCCCTTACCTTTGTGTCAACTTGGGTATTTTTTCCCCATACAGAACCATTTTTGGGGTTTGCCTAGCATCAGCCTGAAGTTGACCGTGGCAAATTGCTTAATGAGGACAGTGTTCTGTACCAAGCTTAATAAAAAAAGCATTTGAGAAGCTGACAAGCGAGGGCAGCTTTGCTGCGATTGTGCCGAAAAGAAAATAGAGGTCACTCTTGAATGCAGCATGCAGAAGATGGCACAGATGAACCTTCTTGAAAGAAAGCATATGAGATGCTATTTCGCCAAGAAAGTTTTGGTGCTTTAACAAATCTGAAATATTGGTTACTAATTAATGCAACCCGAAGAAAAGGCACCTTTCAATGAAATGCACCCATGGGACTCGTACGCTGGGCCCTTTGGGAAATGAAATCAGGTGATTTGCTGCATGCGCCATTGAACAGCCAGGTGGGGGTGCTGATTTTGCCGTCTCCAAAGTAGCAGTCGCTCTTGAATGCAGCATGAAGAAAATGCCATCGGTGAGCCTGCATAGAATAAAGGGTTCTGTACAGGCATAAAGAAACCTGAAAAGTAACCTATGGTGGGATTTGAACTCTGGACCCCACGGGCAGAAACAGGCTCTTTAACCATTACACCACAGGAACCTAGAAGTGATGTTATAGTTTCCGGATGACTGTAGGAATCCATTGTCCCCTTGTGCCTCTGCATTGACTGGCAGGGCTGGAAATCCATCTTCTGCCTAATAAAGTCAATACCAACCTGAGGCCATCTTCTAAAAGAGCCTGCCTACATAGCTCAGTCGGTAGAGCGTACGGCTGTGGGCAATAACCTGGTCCAAAAGGTTGTGGGTTCGATTCCTACCTCTGCTAGAAAATCAGCTCCAGAGCAGTTTGGCTTCACTGTGCTTTAACCAACTCTCAATAGTGATGGAAGGGCAAGTGCCAGAAGTCCATCATCCGCCTTCCATTTGGCTGCCCCTTTTTCCAACTGGGGTTGTCCTTTTAAGCTACGCCGGTATATACTTCTACATCAGCCCAGGGGTTCCCCATCTAGCACCTTGCCCTTACCTTTGTGTCAACTTGGGTATTTTTTCCCCATACAGAACCCTTTTTGGGGTTTGCCTAGCATCAGCCTGAAGTTGACCGTGGCAAATTGCTTAATGAGGACAGTGTTCTGTACCAAGCTTAATAAAAAAAGCATTTGAGAAGCTGACAAGCGAGGGCAGCTTTGCTGCGTTTGTGCCAAAAAGAAAATAGAGGTCACTCTTGAATGCAGCATGCAGAAGATGGCACAGATGAACCTTCTTGAAAGAAAGCATATGAGATGCTGATTCGCCAAGAAAGTTTTGGTGCTTTAACAAATCTGAAATATTGGTTACTAATTAATGCAACCCGAAGAAAAGGCACCTTTCAATGAAATGCACCCATGGGACTCGTACGCTGGGCCCTTTGGGAAATGAGATCAGGTGATTTGCTGCATGCGCCATTGAACAGCCAGGTGGGGGTGCTGATTTTGCCGTCTCCAAAGTAGCAGTCGCTCTTGAATGCAGCATGAAGAAAATGCCATCGGTGAGCCTGCATAGAATAAAGGGTTCTGTACAGGCATAAAGAAACCTGAAAAGTAACCAATGCTGGGATTTGAACTCTGGACCCCACGGGCAGAAACAGGCTATTTAACCATTACACCACAGGAACCTAGAAGTGATGTTATAGTTTCCGGATGACTGTAGGAATCCATTGTCCGCTTGTGCCTCTGCATTGACTGGCAGGGCTGGAAATCCATCTTCTGCCTAATAAAGTCAATACCAACCTGAGGCCCTCTTCTAAAAGAGCCTGCCTAAATAGCTCAGTCGGTAGAGCGTACGGCTGTGGGCAATAACCTGGTCCAAAAGGTTGTGGGTTCGATTCCTACCTCTGCTAGAAAATCAGCTCCAGAGCAGTTCGGCTTCACTGTGCTTTAACCAACTCTCAATAGTGATGGAAGGGCAAGTGCCAGAACTCCATCATCCGCCTTCCATTTGGCAGCCCCTTTTTCCAACTGGGGTTGTCCTTTTAAGCTACGCCGGTATATACTTCTACATCAGCCCAGGGGTTCCCCATCTAGCACCTTGCCCTTACCTTTGTGTCAACTTGGGTATTTTTTCCCCATACAGATCCATTTTTGGGGTTTGCCTAGCATCAGCCTGAAGTTGACCGTGGCAAATTGCTTAATGAGGACAGTGTTCTGTACCAAGCTTAATAAAAAAAGCATTTGAGAAGCTGACAAGCGAGGGCAGCTTTGCTGCGATTGTGCCGAAAAGAAAATAGAGGTCACTCTTGAATGCAGCATGCAGAAGATGGCACAGATGAACCTTCTTGAAAGAAAGCATATGAGATGCTGATTCGCCAAGAAAGTTTTGGTGCTTTAACAAATCTGAAATATTGGTTACTAATTAATGCAACCCGAAGAAAAGGCACCTTTCAATGAAATGCACCCATGGGACTCGTACGCTGGGCCCTTTGGGAAATGAAATCAGGTGATTTGCTGCATGCGCCATTGAACAGCCAGGTGGGGGTGCTGATTTTGCCGTCTCCAAAGTAGCAGTCGCTCTTGAATGCAGCATGAAGAAAATGCCATCGGCGAGCCTGCATAGAATAAAGGGTTCTGTACAGGCATAAAGAAACCTGAAATGTAACCTATGCCGGGATTTGAACTCTGGACCCCACGGGCAGAAACAGGCTCTTTAACCATTACACCACAGGAACCTAGACATGATGTTATAGTTTCCGGATGACTGTAAGAATCCATTGTCCCCTTGTGCCTCTGCATTGACTGGCAGTGCTGGAAATCCATCTTCTGCCTAATAAAGTCAATGCCAACCTGAGGCCCTCTTCTAAAAGAGCCTGCCTAAATAGCTCAGTCGGTAGAGCGTACGGCTGTGGGCAATAACCTGGTCCAAAAGGTTGTGGGTTCGATTCCCACCTCTGCTAGAAAATCAGCTCCAGAGCAGTTCGGCTTCACTGTGCTTTAACCAACTCTCAATAGTGATGGAAGGGCAAGTGCCAGAAGTCCATCATCTGCCTTCCATTTGGCAGCCCCTTTTTCCAACTGGGGTTGTCCTTCTAAGCTACGCCGGTATATACTTCTACATCAGCCCAGGGGTTCCCCATCTAGCACCTTGCCCTTACCTTTGTGTCAACTTGGGTATTTTTTCCCCATACAGAACCATTTTTGGGGATTGCCTAGCATCAGCCTGAAGTTGACCGTGGCAAATTGCTTAATGAGGACAGTGTTCTGTAACAAGCTTAATAAAAAAAGCATTTGAGAAGCTGACAAGCGAGGGCAGCTTTGCTGCGATTGTGCCGAAAAGAAAATAGAGGTCTCTCTTGAATGCAGCATGCAGAAGATGGCACAGATGAACCTTCTTGAAAGAAAGCATATGAGATGCTGATTCGCCAAGAAAGTTTTGGTGCTTTAACAAATCTGAAATATTGGTTACTAATTAATGCAACCCGAAGAAAAGGCACCTTTCAATGAAATGCACCCATGGGACTCGCACGCTGGGCCGTTTGGGAAATGAAATCAGGTGATTTGCTGCATGCGCCATTGAACAGCCAGGTGGGGGTGCTGATTTTGCCGTCTCCAAAGTAGCAGTCGCTCTTGAATGCAGCATGAAGAAAATGCCATCGGCGAGCCTGCATAGAATAAAGGGTTCTGTACAGGCATAAAGAAACCTGAAATGTAACCTATGCCGGGATTTGAACTCTGGACCCCACGGGCAGAAACAGGCTCTTTAACCATTACACCATAGGAACCTAGACATGATGTCTTGGGTTCCGGATGACTGTAATAATCCATTGTCCCCTTGTGCCTCTGCATTGACTGGCAGGGCTGGAAATCCATCTTCTGCCTAATAAAGTCAATACCAACCTGAGGCCCTCTTCTAAAAGAGCCTGCCTAAATAGCTCAGTCGGTAGAGCGTACGGCTGTGGGCAATAACCTGGTCCAAAAGGTTGTGAGTTCGATTCCCACCTCTGCTAGAAAATCAGCTCCAGAGCAGTTCGGCTTCACTGTGCTTTAACCAACTCTCAATAGTGATGGAAGGGCAAGTGCCAGAAGTCCATCATCCGCCTTCCATTTGGCAGCCCCTTTTTCCAACTGGGGTTGTCCTTTTAAGCTACGCCGGTATATACTTCTACATCAGCCCAGGGGTTCCCCATCTAGCACCTTGCCCTTACCTTTGTGTCAACTTGGGTATTTTTTCCCCATACAGAACCATTTTTGGGGTTTGCCTAGCATCAGCCTGAAGTTGACCGTGGCAAATTGCTTAATGAGGACAGTGTTCTGTACCAAGCTTAATAAAAAAAGCATTTGAGAAGCTGACAAGCGAGGGCAGCTTTGCTGCGATTGTGCCGAAAAGAAAATAGAGGTCACTCTTGAATGCAGCATGCAGAAGATGGCACAGATGAACCTTCTTGAAAGAAAGCATATGAGATGCTATTTCGCCAAGAAAGTTTTGGTGCTTTAACAAATCTGAAATATTGGTTACTAATTAATGCAACCCGAAGAAAAGGCACCTTTCAATGAAATGCACCCATGGGACTCGTACGCTGGGCCCTTTGGGAAATGAAATCAGGTGATTTGCTGCATGCGCCATTGAACAGCCAGGTGGGGGTGCTGATTTTGCCGTCTCCAAAGTAGCAGTCGCTCTTGAATGCAGCATGAAGAAAATGCCATCGGTGAGCCTGCATAGAATAAAGGGTTCTGTACAGGCATAAAGAAACCTGAAAAGTAACCTATGGTGGGATTTGAACTCTGGACCCCACGGGCAGAAACAGGCTCTTTAACCATTACACCACAGGAACCTAGAAGTGATGTTATAGTTTCCGGATGACTGTAGGAATCCATTGTCCCCTTGTGCCTCTGCATTGACTGGCAGGGCTGGAAATCCATCTTCTGCCTAATAAAGTCAATACCAACCTGAGGCCCTCTTCTAAAAGAGCCTGCCTACATAGCTCAGTCGGTAGAGCGTACGGCTGTGGGCAATAACCTGGTCCAAAAGGTTGTGGGTTCGATTCCTACCTCTGCTAGAAAATCAGCTCCAGAGCAGTTCGGCTTCACTGTGCTTTAACCAACTCTCAATAGTGATGGAAGGGCAAGTGCCAGAAGTCCATCATCCGCCTTCCATTTGGCTGCCCCTTTTTCCAACTGGGGTTGTCCTTTTAAGCTACGCCGGTATATACTTCTACATCAGCCCAGGGGTTCCCCATCTAGCACCTTGCCCTTACCTTTGTGTCAACTTGGGTATTTTTTCCCCATACAGATCCATTTTTTGGGTTTGCCTAGCATCAGCCTGAAGTTCACCGTGGCAAATTGCTTAATGAGGACAGTGTTCTGTACCAAGCTTAATAAAAAAAGCATTTGAGAAGCTGACAAGCGAGGGCAGCTTTGCTGCGATTGTGCCGAAAAGAAAATAGAGGTCTCTCTTGAATGCAGCATGCAGAAGATGGCACAGATGAACCTTCTTGAAAGAAAGCATATGAGATGCTGATTCGCCAAGAAAGTTTTGGTGCTTTAACAAATCTGAAATATTGGTTACTAATTAATGCAACCCGAAGAAAAGGCACCTTTCAATGAAATGCACCCATGGGACTCGTACGCTGGGCCCTTTGGGAAATGAAATCAGGTGATTTGCTGCATGCGCCATTGAACAGCCAGGTGGGGGTGCTGATTTTGCCGTCTCCAAAGTAGCAGTCGCTCTTGAATGCAGCATGAAGAAAATGCCATCGGCGAGCCTGCATAGAATAAAGGGTTCTGTACAGGCATAAAGAAACCTGAAATGTAACCTATGCCGGGATTTGAACTCTGGACCCCACGGGCAGAAACAGGCTCTTTAACCATTACACCACAGGAACCTAGACATGATGTTATAGTTTCCGGATGACTGTAAGAATCCATTGTCCCCTTGTGCCTCTGCATTGACTGGCAGTGCTGGAAATCCATCTTCTGCCTAATAAAGTCAATGCCAACCTGAGGCCCTCTTCTAAAAGAGCCTGCCTAAATAGCTCAGTCGGTAGAGCGTACGGCTGTGGGCAATAACCTGGTCCAAAAGGTTGTGGGTTTGATTCCCACCTCTGCTAGAAAATCAGCTCCAGAGCAGTTCGGCTTCACTGTGCTTTAACCAACTCTCAATAGTGATGGAAGGGCAAGTGCCAGAAGTCCATCATCTGCCTTCCATTTGGCAGCCCCTTTTTCCAACTGGGGTTGTCCTTCTAAGCTACGCCGGTATATACTTCTACATCAGCCCAGGGGTTCCCCATCTAGCACCTTGCCCTTACCTTTGTGTCAACTTGGGTATTTTTTCCCCATACAGAACCATTTTTGGGCATTGCCTAGCATCAGCCTGAATTGACCGTGGCAAATTGCTTAATGAGGACAGTGTTCTGTAACAAGCTTAATAAAAAAAGCATTTGAGAAGCTGACAAGCGAGGGCAGCTTTGCTGCGATTGTGCCGAAAAGAAAATAGAGGTCGCTCTTGAATGCAGCATGCAGAAGATGGCACAGATGAACCTTCTTGAAAGAAAGCATATGAGATGCTGATTCGCCAAGAAAGTTTTGGTGCTTTAACAAATCTGAAATATTGGTTACTAATTAATGCAACCCGAAGAAAAGGCACCTTTCAATGAAATGCACCCATGGGACTCGTACGCTGGGCCCTTTGGGAAATGAAATCAGGTGATTTGCTGCATGCGCCATTGAACAGCCAGGTGGGGGTGCTGATTTTGCCGTCTCCAAAGTAGCAGTCGCTCTTGAATGCAGCATGAAGAAAATGCCATCGGCGAGCCTGCATAGAATAAAGGGTTCTGTACAGGCATAAAGAAACCTGAAATGTAACCTATGCCGGGATTTGAACTCTGGACCCCACGGGCAGAAATAGGCTCTTTAACCATTACACCACAGGAACCTAGACATGATGTTATAGTTTCCGGATGACTGTAAGAATCCATTGTCCCCTTGTGCCTCTGAATTGACTGGCAGTGCTGGAAATCCATCTTCTGCCTAATAAAGTCAATGCCAACCTGAGGCCCTCTTCTAAAAGAGCCTGCCTAAATAGCTCAGTCAGTAGAGCGTACGGCTGTGGGCAATAACCTGGTCCAAAAGGTTGTGGGTTCGATTCCCACCTCTGCTAGAAAATCAGCTCCAGAGCAGTTCGGCTTCACTGTGCTTTAACCAACTCTCAATAGTGATGGAAGGGCAAGTGCCAGAAGTCCATCATCTGCCTTCCATTTGGCTGCCCCTTTTTCCAACTGGGGTTGTCCTTCTAAGCTACGCCGGTATATACTTCTACATCAGCCCAGGGGTTCCCCATCTAGCACCTTGCCCTTACCTTTGTGTCAACTTGGGTATTTTTTCCCCATACAGAACCATTTTTGGGGATTGCCTAGCATCAGCCTGAAGTTGACCGTGGCAAATTGCTTAATGAGGACAGTGTTCTGTAACAAGCTTAATAAAAAAAGCATTTGAGAAGCTGACAAGCGAGGGCAGCTTTGCTGCGATTGTGCCGAAAAGAAAATAGAGGTCTCTCTTGAATGCAGCATGCAGAAGATGGCACAGATGAACCTTCTTGAAAGAAAGCATATGAGATGCTGATTCGCCAAGAAAGTTTTGGTGCTTTAACAAATCTGAAATATTGGTTACTAATTAATGCAACCCGAAGAAAAGGCACCTTTCAATGAAATGCACCCATGGGACTCGCACGCTGGGCCGTTTGGGAAATGAAATCAGGTGATTTGCTGCATGCGCCATTGAACAGCCAGGTGGGGGTGCTGATTTTGCCGTCTCCAAAGTAGCAGTCGCTCTTGAATGCAGCATGAAGAAAATGCCATCGGCGAGCCTGCATAGAATAAAGGGTTCTGTACAGGCATAAAGAAACCTGAAATGTAACCTATGCCGGGATTTGAACTCTGGACCCCACGGGCAGAAACAGGCTCTTTAACCATTACACCACAGGAACCTAGACATGATGTCTTGGGTTCAGGATGACTGTAAGAATCCATTGTCCCCTTGTGCCTCTGCATTGACTGGCAGGGCTGGAAATCCATCTTCTGCCTAATAAAGTCAATACCAACCTGAGGCCCTCTTCTAAAAGGGCCTGCCTAAATAGCTCAGTCGGTAGAGCGTACGGCTGTGGGCAATAACCTGGTCTAAAAGGTTGTGGGTTTGATTCCCACCTCTGCTAGAAAATCAGCTCCAGAGCAGTTCGGCTTCACTGTGCTTTAACCAACTCTCAATAGTGATGGAAGGGCAAGTGCCAGAAGTCCATCATCCGCCTTCCATTTGGCAGCCCCTTTTTCCAACTGGGGTTGTCCTTTTAAGCTACGCCGGTATATACTTCTACATCAGCCCAGGGGTTCCCCATCTAGCACCTTGCCCTTACCTTTGTGTCAACTTGGGTATTTTTTCCCCTTACAGAACCATTTTTGGGGTTTGCCTAGCATCAGCCTGAAGTTGACCGTGGCAAATTGCTTAATGAGGACAGTGTTCTGTACCAAGCTTAATAAAAAAAGCATTTGAGAAGCTGACAAGCGAGGGCAGCTTTGCTGCGATTGTGCCGAAAAGAAAATAGAGGTCACTCTTGAATGCAGCATGCAGAAGATGGCACAGATGAACCTTCTTGAAAGAAAGCATATGAGATGCTATTTCGCCAAGAAAGTTTTGGTGCTTTAACAAATCTGAAATATTGGTTACTAATTAATGCAACCCGAAGAAAAGGCACCTTTCAATGAAATGCACCCATGGGACTCGCACGCTGGGCCGTTTGGGAAATGAAATCAGGTGATTTGCTGCATGCGCCATTGAACAGCCAGGTGGGGGTGCTGATTTTGCCGTCTCCAAAGTAGCAGTCGCTCTTGAATGCAGAAATGAAGAAAATGCCATCGGCGAGCCTGCATAGAATAAAGGGTTCTGTACAGGCATAAAGAAACCTGAAAAGTAACCTATGCTGGGATTTGAACTCTGGACCCCACGGGCAGAAACAGGCTCTTTAACCATTACACCACAGGAACCTAGAAGTGATGTTATAGTTTCCGGATGACTGTAGGAATCCATTGTCCCCTTGTGCCTCTGCATTGACTGGCAGGGCTGGAAATCCATCTTCTGCCTAATAAAGTCAATACCAACCTGAGGCCCTCTTCTAAAAGAGCCTGCCTAAATAGCTCAGTCGGTAGAGCGTACGGCTGTGGGCAATAACCTGGTCCAAAAGGTTGTGGGTTCGATTCCTACCTCTGCTAGAAAATCAGCTCCAGAGCAGTTCGGCTTCACTGTGCTTTAACCAACTCTCAATAGTGATGGAAGGGCAAGTGCCAGAAGTCCATCATCCGCCTTCCGTTTGGCTGCCCCTTTTTCCAACTGGGGTTGTCCTTTTAAGCTACGCCGGTATATACTTCTACATCAGCCCAGGGGTTCCCCATCTAGCACCTTGCCCTTACCTTTGTGTCAACTTGGGTATTTTTTCCCCATACAGATCCATTTTTGGGGTTTGCCTAGCATCAGCCTGAAGTTGACCGTGGCAAATTGCTTAATGAGGACAGTGTTCTGTACCAAGCTTAATAAAAAAAGCATTTGAGAAGCTGACAAGCGAGGGCAGCTTTGCTGCGATTGTGCCGAAAAGAAAATAGAGGTCTCTCTTGAATGCAGCATGCAGAAGATGGCACAGATGAACCTTCTTGAAAGAAAGCATATGAGATGCTGATTCGCCAAGAAAGTTTTGGTGCTTTAACAAATCTGAAATATTGGTTACTAATTAATGCAACCCGAAGAAAAGGCACCTTTCAATGAAATGCACCCATGGGACTCGTACGCTGGGCCCTTTGGGAAATGAAATCAGGTGATTTGCTGCATGCGCCATTGAACAGCCAGGTGGGGGTGCTGATTTTGCCGTCTCCAAAGTAGCAGTCGCTCTTGAATGCAGCATGAAGAAAATGCCATCGGTGAGCCTGCATAGAATAAAGGGTTCTGTACAGGCATAAAGAAACCTGAAAAGTAACCTATGGTGGGATTTGAACTCTGGACCCCACGGGCAGAAACAGGCTCTTTAACCATTACACCACAGGAACCTAGAAGTGATGTTATAGTTTCCGGATGACTGTAGGAATCCATTGTCCCCTTGTGCCTCTGCATTGACTGGCAGGGCTGGAAATCCATCTTCTGCCTAATAAAGTCAATACCAACCTGAGGCCCTCTTCTAAAAGAGCCTGCCTACATAGCTCAGTCGGTAGAGCGTACGGCTGTGGGCAATAACCTGGTCCAAAAGGTTGTGGGTTCGATTCCTACCTCTGCTAGAAAATCAGCTCCAGAGCAGTTCGGCTTCACTGTGCTTTAACCAACTCTCAATAGTGATGGAAGGGCAAGTGCCAGAAGTCCATCATCCGCCTTCCATTTGGCTGCCCCTTTTTCCAACTGGGGTTGTCCTTTTAAGCTACGCCGGTATATACTTCTACATCAGCCCAGGGGTTCCCCATCTAGCACCTTGCCCTTACCTTTGTGTCAACTTGGGTATTTTTTCCCCATACAGATCCATTTTTTGGGTTTGCCTAGCATCAGCCTGAAGTTCACCGTGGCAAATTGCTTAATGAGGACAGTGTTCTGTACCAAGCTTAATAAAAAAAGCATTTGAGAAGCTGACAAGCGAGGGCAGCTTTGCTGCGATTGTGCCGAAAAGAAAATAGAGGTCTCTCTTGAATGCAGCATGCAGAAGATGGCACAGATGAACCTTCTTGAAAGAAAGCATATGAGATGCTGATTCGCCAAGAAAGTTTTGGTGCTTTAACAAATCTGAAATATTGGTTACTAATTAATGCAACCCGAAGAAAAGGCACCTTTCAATGAAATGCACCCATGGGACTCGTACGCTGGGCCCTTTGGGAAATGAAATCAGGTGATTTGCTGCATGCGCCATTGAACAGCCAGGTGGGGGTGCTGATTTTGCCGTCTCCAAAGTAGCAGTCGCTCTTGAATGCAGCATGAAGAAAATGCCATCGGCGAGCCTGCATAGAATAAAGGGTTCTGTACAGGCATAAAGAAACCTGAAATGTAACCTATGCCGGGATTTGAACTCTGGACCCCACGGGCAGAAACAGGCTCTTTAACCATTACACCACAGGAACCTAGACATGATGTTATAGTTTCCGGATGACTGTAAGAATCCATTGTCCCCTTGTGCCTCTGCATTGACTGGCAGTGCTGGAAATCCATCTTCTGCCTAATAAAGTCAATGCCAACCTGAGGCCCTCTTCTAAAAGAGCCTGCCTAAATAGCTCAGTCGGTAGAGCGTACGGCTGTGGGCAATAACCTGGTCCAAAAGGTTGTGGGTTTGATTCCCACCTCTGCTAGAAAATCAGCTCCAGAGCAGTTCGGCTTCACTGTGCTTTAACCAACTCTCAATAGTGATGGAAGGGCAAGTGCCAGAAGTCCATCATCTGCCTTCCATTTGGCAGCCCCTTTTTCCAACTGGGGTTGTCCTTCTAAGCTACGCCGGTATATACTTCTACATCAGCCCAGGGGTTCCCCATCTAGCACCTTGCCCTTACCTTTGTGTCAACTTGGGTATTTTTTCCCCATACAGAACCATTTTTGGGCATTGCCTAGCATCAGCCTGAATTGACCGTGGCAAATTGCTTAATGAGGACAGTGTTCTGTAACAAGCTTAATAAAAAAAGCATTTGAGAAGCTGACAAGCGAGGGCAGCTTTGCTGCGATTGTGCCGAAAAGAAAATAGAGGTCGCTCTTGAATGCAGCATGCAGAAGATGGCACAGATGAACCTTCTTGAAAGAAAGCATATGAGATGCTGATTCGCCAAGAAAGTTTTGGTGCTTTAACAAATCTGAAATATTGGTTACTAATTAATGCAACCCGAAGAAAAGGCACCTTTCAATGAAATGCACCCATGGGACTCGTACGCTGGGCCCTTTGGGAAATGAAATCAGGTGATTTGCTGCATGCGCCATTGAACAGCCAGGTGGGGGTGCTGATTTTGCCGTCTCCAAAGTAGCAGTCGCTCTTGAATGCAGCATGAAGAAAATGCCATCGGCGAGCCTGCATAGAATAAAGGGTTCTGTACAGGCATAAAGAAACCTGAAATGTAACCTATGCCGGGATTTGAACTCTGGACCCCACGGGCAGAAATAGGCTCTTTAACCATTACACCACAGGAACCTAGACATGATGTTATAGTTTCCGGATGACTGTAAGAATCCATTGTCCCCTTGTGCCTCTGAATTGACTGGCAGTGCTGGAAATCCATCTTCTGCCTAATAAAGTCAATGCCAACCTGAGGCCCTCTTCTAAAAGAGCCTGCCTAAATAGCTCAGTCAGTAGAGCGTACGGCTGTGGGCAATAACCTGGTCCAAAAGGTTGTGGGTTCGATTCCCACCTCTGCTAGAAAATCAGCTCCAGAGCAGTTCGGCTTCACTGTGCTTTAACCAACTCTCAATAGTGATGGAAGGGCAAGTGCCAGAAGTCCATCATCTGCCTTCCATTTGGCTGCCCCTTTTTCCAACTGGGGTTGTCCTTCTAAGCTACGCCGGTATATACTTCTACATCAGCCCAGGGGTTCCCCATCTAGCACCTTGCCCTTACCTTTGTGTCAACTTGGGTATTTTTTCCCCATACAGAACCATTTTTGGGGATTGCCTAGCATCAGCCTGAAGTTGACCGTGGCAAATTGCTTAATGAGGACAGTGTTCTGTAACAAGCTTAATAAAAAAAGCATTTGAGAAGCTGACAAGCGAGGGCAGCTTTGCTGCGATTGTGCCGAAAAGAAAATAGAGGTCTCTCTTGAATGCAGCATGCAGAAGATGGCACAGATGAACCTTCTTGAAAGAAAGCATATGAGATGCTGATTCGCCAAGAAAGTTTTGGTGCTTTAACAAATCTGAAATATTGGTTACTAATTAATGCAACCCGAAGAAAAGGCACCTTTCAATGAAATGCACCCATGGGACTCGCACGCTGGGCCGTTTGGGAAATGAAATCAGGTGATTTGCTGCATGCGCCATTGAACAGCCAGGTGGGGGTGCTGATTTTGCCGTCTCCAAAGTAGCAGTCGCTCTTGAATGCAGCATGAAGAAAATGCCATCGGCGAGCCTGCATAGAATAAAGGGTTCTGTACAGGCATAAAGAAACCTGAAATGTAACCTATGCCGGGATTTGAACTCTGGACCCCACGGGCAGAAACAGGCTCTTTAACCATTACACCACAGGAACCTAGACATGATGTCTTGGGTTCAGGATGACTGTAAGAATCCATTGTCCCCTTGTGCCTCTGCATTGACTGGCAGGGCTGGAAATCCATCTTCTGCCTAATAAAGTCAATACCAACCTGAGGCCCTCTTCTAAAAGGGCCTGCCTAAATAGCTCAGTCGGTAGAGCGTACGGCTGTGGGCAATAACCTGGTCTAAAAGGTTGTGGGTTTGATTCCCACCTCTGCTAGAAAATCAGCTCCAGAGCAGTTCGGCTTCACTGTGCTTTAACCAACTCTCAATAGTGATGGAAGGGCAAGTGCCAGAAGTCCATCATCCGCCTTCCATTTGGCAGCCCCTTTTTCCAACTGGGGTTGTCCTTTTAAGCTACGCCGGTATATACTTCTACATCAGCCCAGGGGTTCCCCATCTAGCACCTTGCCCTTACCTTTGTGTCAACTTGGGTATTTTTTCCCCTTACAGAACCATTTTTGGGGTTTGCCTAGCATCAGCCTGAAGTTGACCGTGGCAAATTGCTTAATGAGGACAGTGTTCTGTACCAAGCTTAATAAAAAAAGCATTTGAGAAGCTGACAAGCGAGGGCAGCTTTGCTGCGATTGTGCCGAAAAGAAAATAGAGGTCACTCTTGAATGCAGCATGCAGAAGATGGCACAGATGAACCTTCTTGAAAGAAAGCATATGAGATGCTATTTCGCCAAGAAAGTTTTGGTGCTTTAACAAATCTGAAATATTGGTTACTAATTAATGCAACCCGAAGAAAAGGCACCTTTCAATGAAATGCACCCATGGGACTCGCACGCTGGGCCGTTTGGGAAATGAAATCAGGTGATTTGCTGCATGCGCCATTGAACAGCCAGGTGGGGGTGCTGATTTTGCCGTCTCCAAAGTAGCAGTCGCTCTTGAATGCAGAAATGAAGAAAATGCCATCGGCGAGCCTGCATAGAATAAAGGGTTCTGTACAGGCATAAAGAAACCTGAAAAGTAACCTATGCTGGGATTTGAACTCTGGACCCCACGGGCAGAAACAGGCTCTTTAACCATTACACCACAGGAACCTAGAAGTGATGTTATAGTTTCCGGATGACTGTAGGAATCCATTGTCCCCTTGTGCCTCTGCATTGACTGGCAGGGCTGGAAATCCATCTTCTGCCTAATAAAGTCAATACCAACCTGAGGCCCTCTTCTAAAAGAGCCTGCCTAAATAGCTCAGTCGGTAGAGCGTACGGCTGTGGGCAATAACCTGGTCCAAAAGGTTGTGGGTTCGATTCCTACCTCTGCTAGAAAATCAGCTCCAGAGCAGTTCGGCTTCACTGTGCTTTAACCAACTCTCAATAGTGATGGAAGGGCAAGTGCCAGAAGTCCATCATCCGCCTTCCGTTTGGCTGCCCCTTTTTCCAACTGGGGTTGTCCTTTTAAGCTACGCCGGTATATACTTCTACATCAGCCCAGGGGTTCCCCATCTAGCACCTTGCCCTTACCTTTGTGTCAACTTGGGTATTTTTTCCCCATACAGATCCATTTTTGGGGTTTGCCTAGCATCAGCCTGAAGTTGACCGTGGCAAATTGCTTAATGAGGACAGTGTTCTGTACCAAGCTTAATAAAAAAAGCATTTGAGAAGCTGACAAGCGAGGGCAGCTTTGCTGCGATTGTGCCGAAAAGAAAATAGAGGTCTCTCTTGAATGCAGCATGCAGAAGATGGCACAGATGAACCTTCTTGAAAGAAAGCATATGAGATGCTGATTCGCCAAGAAAGTTTTGGTGCTTTAACAAATCTGAAATATTGGTTACTAATTAATGCAACCCGAAGAAAAGGCACCTTTCAATGAAATGCACCCATGGGACTCGTACGCTGGGCCCTTTGGGAAATGAAATCAGGTGATTTGCTGCATGCGCCATTGAACAGCCAGGTGGGGGTGCTGATTTTGCCGTCTCCAAAGTAGCAGTCGCTCTTGAATGCAGCATGAAGAAAATGCCATCGGCGAGCCTGCATAGAATAAAGGGTTCTGTACAGGCATAAAGAAACCTGAAATGTAACCTATGCCGGGATTGGAACTCTGGACCCCACGGGCAGAAACAGGCTCTTTAACCATTACACCACAGGAACCTAGACATGATGTTATAGTTTCCGGATGACTGTAAGAATCCATTGTCCCCTTGTGCCTCTGCAATGACTGGCAGTGCTGGAAATCCATCTTCTGCCTAATAAAGTCAATGCCAACCTGAGGCCCTCTTCTAAAAGAGCCTGCCTAAATAGCTCAGTCGGTAGAGCGTACGGCTGTGGGCAATAACCTGGTCCAAAAGGTTGTGGGTTTGATTCCCACCTCTGCTAGAAAATCAGCTCCAGAGCAGTTCGGCTTCACTGTGCTTTAACCAACTCTCAATAGTGATGGAAGGGCAAGTGCCAGAAGTCCATCATCTGCCTTCCATTTGGCAGCCCCTTTTTCCAACTGGGGTTGTCCTTCTAAGCTACGCCGGTATATACTTCTACATCAGCCCAGGGGTTCCCCATCTAGCACCTTGCCCTTACCTTTGTGTCAACTTGGGTATTTTTTCCCCATACAGAACCATTTTTGGGCATTGCCTAGCATCAGCCTGAAGTTGACCGTGGCAAATTGCTTAATGAGGACAGTGTTCTGTAACAAGCTTAATAAAAAAAGCATTTGAGAAGCTGACAAGCGAGGGCAGCTTTGCTGCGATTGTGCCGAAAAGAAAATAGAGGTCGCTCTTGAATGCAGCATGCAGAAGATGGCACAGATGAACCTTCTTGAAAGAAAGCATATGAGATGCTGATTCGCCAAGAAAGTTTTGGTGCTTTAACAAATCTGAAATATTGGTTACTAATTAATGCAACCCGAAGAAAAGGCACCTTTCAATGAAATGCACCCATGGGACTCGTACGCTGGGCCCTTTGGGAAATGAAATCAGGTGATTTGCTGCATGCGCCATTGAACAGCCAGGTGGGGGTGCTGATTTTGCCGTCTCCAAAGTAGCAGTCGCTCTTGAATGCAGCATGAAGAAAATGCCATCGGCGAGCCTGCATAGAATAAAGGGTTCTGTACAGGCATAAAGAAACCTAAAATGTAACCTATGCTGGGATTTGAACTCTGGACCCCACGGGCAGAAACAGGCTCTTTAACCATTACACCACAGGAACCTAGACATGATGTCTTGGGTTCCGGATGACTGTAAGAATCCATTGTCCCCTTGTGCCTCTGCATTGACTGGCAGTGCTGGAAATCCATCTTCTGCCTAATAAAGTCAATACCAACCTGAGGCCCTCTTCTAAAAGAGCCTGCCTAAATAGCTCAGTCGGTAGAGTGTACGGCTGTGGGCAATAACCTGGTCCAAAAGGTTGTGGGTTCGATTCCCACCTCTGCTAGAAAATCAGCTCCAGAGCAGTTCGGCTTCACTGTGCTTTAACCAACTCTCAATAGTGATGGAAGGGCAAGTGCCAGAAGTCCATCATCTGCCTTCCATTTGGCTGCCCCTTTTTCCAACTGGGGTTGTCCTTTTAAGCTACGCCGGTATATACTTCTACATCAGCCCAGGGGTTCCCCATCTAGCACCTTGCCCTTACCTTTGTGTCAACTTGGGTATTTTTTCCCCATACAGAACCATTTTTGGGGTTTGCCTAGCATCAGCCTGAAGTTGACCGTGGCAAATTGCTTAATGAGGACAGTGTTCTGTAACAAGCTTAATAAAAAAAGCATTTGAGAAGCTGACAAGCGAGGGCAGCTTTGCTGCGATTGTGCCGAAAAGAAAATAGAGGTCACTCTTGAATGCAGCATGCAGAAGATGGCACAGATGAACCTTCTTGAAAGAAAGCATATGAGATGCTGATTCGCCAAGAAAGTTTTGGTGCTTTAACAAATCTGAAATATTGGTTACTAATTAATGCAACCCGAAGAAAAGGCACCTTTCAATGAAATGCACCCATGGGACTCGCACGCTGCGCCCTTTGGGAAATGAAAGCAGGTGATTTGCTGCATGCGCCATTGAACAGCCAGGTGGGGGTGCTGATTTTGCCGTCTCCAAAGTAGCAGTCGCTCTTGAATGCAGCATGAAGAAAATGCCATCGGCGAGCCTGCATAGAATAAAGGGTTCTGTACAGGCATAAAGAAACCTGAAAAGTAACCTATGCCCGGATTTGAACTCTGGACCCCACGGGCAGAAACAGGCTCTTTAACCATTACACCACAGGAACCTAGACATGATGTTATAGTTTCCGGATGACAGTAAGAATCCATTGTCCCCTTGTGCCTCTGCATTGACTGGCAGGGCTGGAAATCCATCTTCTGCCTAATAAAGTCAATACCAACCTGAGGCCCTCTTCTAAAAGAGCCTGCCTAAATAGCTCAGTCGGTAGAGCGTACGGCTATGGTTAATAACCTGGTCCAAAAGGTTGTGGGTTCGATTCCCACCTCTGCTAGAAAATCAGCTCCAGAGCAGTTTGGCTTCACCGTGATTTAACCAACTCTCAATAGTGATGGAAGGGCAAGTGCCAGAAGTCCATCATCCGCCTACCATTTGGCAGCCCATTTTTCCAACTGGGGTTGTCCTTTTAAGCTACGCCGGTATATACTTCTACATCAGCCCAGGGGTTCCCCATCTAGCACCTTGCCCTTACCTTTGTGTCAACTTGGGTATTTTTTCCCCATACAGATCCATTTTTGGGGTTTGCCTAGCATCAGCCTGAAGTTGACCGTGGCAAATTGCTTAATGAGGACAGTGTTCTGTACCAAGCTTAATAAAAAAAGCATTTGAGAAGCTGACAAGCGAGGGCAGCTTTGCTGCGTTTGTGCCAAAAAGAAAATAGAGGTCACTCTTGAATGCAGCATGCAGAAGATGGCACAGATGAACCTTCTTGAAAGAAAGCATATGAGATGCTGATTCGCCAAGAAAGTTTTGGTGCTTTAACAAATCTGAAATATTGGTTACTAATTAATGCAACCCGAAGAAAAGGCACCTTTCAATGAAATGCACCCATGGGACTCGTACGCTGGGCCCTTTGGGAAATGAGATCAGGTGATTTGCTGCATGCGCCATTGAACAGCCAGGTGGGGGTGCTGATTTTGCCGTCTCCAAAGTAGCAGTCGCTCTTGAATGCAGCATGAAGAAAATGCCATCGGTGAGCCTGCATAGAATAAAGGGTTCTGTACAGGCATAAAGAAACCTGAAAAGTAACCAATGCTGGGATTTGAACTCTGGACCCCACGGGCAGAAACAGGCTATTTAACCATTACACCACAGGAACCTAGAAGTGATGTTATAGTTTCCGGATGACTGTAGGAATCCATTGTCCGCTTGTGCCTCTGCATTGACTGGCAGGGCTGGAAATCCATCTTCTGCCTAATAAAGTCAATACCAACCTGAGGCCCTCTTCTAAAAGAGCCTGCCTAAATAGCTCAGTCGGTAGAGCGTACGGCTGTGGGCAATAACCTGGTCCAAAAGGTTGTGGGTTCGATTCCTACCTCTGCTAGAAAATCAGCTCCAGAGCAGTTCGGCTTCACTGTGCTTTAACCAACTCTCAATAGTGATGGAAGGGCAAGTGCCAGAACTCCATCATCCGCCTTCCATTTGGCAGCCCCTTTTTCCAACTGGGGTTGTCCTTTTAAGCTACGCCGGTATATACTTCTACATCAGCCCAGGGGTTCCCCATCTAGCACCTTGCCCTTACCTTTGTGTCAACTTGGGTATTTTTTCCCCATACAGATCCATTTTTGGGGTTTGCCTAGCATCAGCCTGAAGTTGACCGTGGCAAATTGCTTAATGAGGACAGTGTTCTGTACCAAGCTTAATAAAAAAAGCATTTGAGAAGCTGACAAGCGAGGGCAGCTTTGCTGCGATTGTGCCGAAAAGAAAATAGAGGTCACTCTTGAATGCAGCATGCAGAAGATGGCACAGATGAACCTTCTTGAAAGAAAGCATATGAGATGCTGATTCGCCAAGAAAGTTTTGGTGCTTTAACAAATCTGAAATATTGGTTACTAATTAATGCAACCCGAAGAAAAGGCACCTTTCAATGAAATGCACCCATGGGACTCGTACGCTGGGCCCTTTGGGAAATGAAATCAGGTGATTTGCTGCATGCGCCATTGAACAGCCAGGTGGGGGTGCTGATTTTGCCGTCTCCAAAGTAGCAGTCGCTCTTGAATGCAGCATGAAGAAAATGCCATCGGCGAGCCTGCATAGAATAAAGGGTTCTGTACAGGCATAAAGAAACCTGAAATGTAACCTATGCCGGGATTTGAACTCTGGACCCCACGGGCAGAAACAGGCTCTTTAACCATTACACCACAGGAACCTAGACATGATGTTATAGTTTCCGGATGACTGTAAGAATCCATTGTCCCCTTGTGCCTCTGCATTGACTGGCAGTGCTGGAAATCCATCTTCTGCCTAATAAAGTCAATGCCAACCTGAGGCCCTCTTCTAAAAGAGCCTGCCTAAATAGCTCAGTCGGTAGAGCGTACGGCTGTGGGCAATAACCTGGTCCAAAAGGTTGTGGGTTCGATTCCCACCTCTGCTAGAAAATCAGCTCCAGAGCAGTTCGGCTTCACTGTGCTTTAACCAACTCTCAATAGTGATGGAAGGGCAAGTGCCAGAAGTCCATCATCTGCCTTCCATTTGGCAGCCCCTTTTTCCAACTGGGGTTGTCCTTCTAAGCTACGCCGGTATATACTTCTACATCAGCCCAGGGGTTCCCCATCTAGCACCTTGCCCTTACCTTTGTGTCAACTTGGGTATTTTTTCCCCATACAGAACCATTTTTGGGGATTGCCTAGCATCAGCCTGAAGTTGACCGTGGCAAATTGCTTAATGAGGACAGTGTTCTGTAACAAGCTTAATAAAAAAAGCATTTGAGAAGCTGACAAGCGAGGGCAGCTTTGCTGCGATTGTGCCGAAAAGAAAATAGAGGTCTCTCTTGACTGCAGCATGCAGAAGATGGCACAGATGAACCTTCTTGAAAGAAAGCATATGAGATGCTGATTCGCCAAGAAAGTTTTGGTGCTTTAACAAATCTGAAATATTGGTTACTAATTAATGCAACCCGAAGAAAAGGCACCTTTCAATGAAATGCACCCATGGGACTCGCACGCTGGGCCGTTTGGGAAATGAAATCAGGTGATTTGCTGCATGCGCCATTGAACAGCCAGGTGGGGGTGCTGATTTTGCCGTCTCCAAAGTAGCAGTCGCTCTTGAATGCAGCATGAAGAAAATGCCATCGGCGAGCCTGCATAGAATAAAGGGTTCTGTACAGGCATAAAGAAACCTGAAATGTAACCTATGCCGGGATTTGAACTCTGGACCCCACGGGCAGAAACAGGCTCTTTAACCATTACACCATAGGAACCTAGACATGATGTCTTGGGTTCCGGATGACTGTAAGAATCCATTGTCCCCTTGTGCCTCTGCATTGACTGGCAGGGCTGGAAATCCATCTTCTGCCTAATAAAGTCAATACCAACCTGAGGCCCTCTTCTAAAAGAGCCTGCCTAAATAGCTCAGTCGGTAGAGCGTACGGCTGTGGGCAATAACCTGGTCCAAAAGGTTGTGGGTTCGATTCCCACCTCTGCTAGAAAATCAGCTCCAGAGCAGTTCGGCTTCACTGTGCTTTAACCAACTCTCAATAGTGATGGAAGGGCAAGTGCCAGAAGTCCATCATCCGCCTTCCATTTGGCAGCCCCTTTTTCCAACTGGGGTTGTCCTTTTAAGCTACGCCGGTATATACTTCTACATCAGCCCAGGGGTTCCCCATCTAGCACCTTGCCCTTACCTTTGTGTCAACTTGGGTATTTTTTCCCCATACAGAACCATTTTTGGGGTTTGCCTAGCATCAGCCTGAAGTTGACCGTGGCAAATTGCTTAATGAGGACAGTGTTCTGTACCAAGCTTAATAAAAAAAGCATTTGAGAAGCTGACAAGCGAGGGCAGCTTTGCTGCGATTGTGCCGAAAAGAAAATAGAGGTCACTCTTGAATGCAGCATGCAGAAGATGGCACAGATGAACCTTCTTGAAAGAAAGCATATGAGATGCTATTTCGCCAAGAAAGTTTTGGTGCTTTAACAAATCTGAAATATTGGTTACTAATTAATGCAACCCGAAGAAAAGGCACCTTTCAATGAAATGCACCCATGGGACTCGTACGCTGGGCCCTTTGGGAAATGAAATCAGGTGATTTGCTGCATGCGCCATTGAACAGCCAGGTGGGGGTGCTGATTTTGCCGTCTCCAAAGTAGCAGTCGCTCTTGAATGCAGCATGAAGAAAATGCCATCGGTGAGCCTGCATAGAATAAAGGGTTCTGTACAGGCATAAAGAAACCTGAAAAGTAACCTATGGTGGGATTTGAACTCTGGACCCCACGGGCAGAAACAGGCTCTTTAACCATTACACCACAGGAACCTAGAAGTGATGTTATAGTTTCCGGATGACTGTAGGAATCCATTGTCCCCTTGTGCCTCTGCATTGACTGGCAGGGCTGGAAATCCATCTTCTGCCTAATAAAGTCAATACCAACCTGAGGCCATCTTCTAAAAGAGCCTGCCTACATAGCTCAGTCGGTAGAGCGTACGGCTGTGGGCAATAACCTGGTCCAAAAGGTTGTGGGTTCGATTCCTACCTCTGCTAGAAAATCAGCTCCAGAGCAGTTTGGCTTCACTGTGCTTTAACCAACTCTCAATAGTGATGGAAGGGCAAGTGCCAGAAGTCCATCATCCGCCTTCCATTTGGCTGCCCCTTTTTCCAACTGGGGTTGTCCTTTTAAGCTACGCCGGTATATACTTCTACATCAGCCCAGGGGTTCCCCATCTAGCACCTTGCCCTTACCTTTGTGTCAACTTGGGTATTTTTTCCCCATACAGAACCCTTTTTGGGGTTTGCCTAGCATCAGCCTGAAGTTGACCGTGGCAAATTGCTTAATGAGGACAGTGTTCTGTACCAAGCTTAATAAAAAAAGCATTTGAGAAGCTGACAAGCGAGGGCAGCTTTGCTGCGTTTGTGCCAAAAAGAAAATAGAGGTCACTCTTGAATGCAGCATGCAGAAGATGGCACAGATGAACCTTCTTGAAAGAAAGCATATGAGATGCTGATTCGCCAAGAAAGTTTTGGTGCTTTAACAAATCTGAAATATTGGTTACTAATTAATGCAACCCGAAGAAAAGGCACCTTTCAATGAAATGCACCCATGGGACTCGTACGCTGGGCCCTTTGGGAAATGAGATCAGGTGATTTGCTGCATGCGCCATTGAACAGCCAGGTGGGGGTGCTGATTTTGCCGTCTCCAAAGTAGCAGTCGCTCTTGAATGCAGCATGAAGAAAATGCCATCGGTGAGCCTGCATAGAATAAAGGGTTCTGTACAGGCATAAAGAAACCTGAAAAGTAACCAATGCTGGGATTTGAACTCTGGACCCCACGGGCAGAAACAGGCTATTTAACCATTACACCACAGGAACCTAGAAGTGATGTTATAGTTTCCGGATGACTGTAGGAATCCATTGTCCGCTTGTGCCTCTGCATTGACTGGCAGGGCTGGAAATCCATCTTCTGCCTAATAAAGTCAATACCAACCTGAGGCCCTCTTCTAAAAGAGCCTGCCTAAATAGCTCAGTCGGTAGAGCGTACGGCTGTGGGCAATAACCTGGTCCAAAAGGTTGTGGGTTCGATTCCTACCTCTGCTAGAAAATCAGCTCCAGAGCAGTTCGGCTTCACTGTGCTTTAACCAACTCTCAATAGTGATGGAAGGGCAAGTGCCAGAACTCCATCATCCGCCTTCCATTTGGCAGCCCCTTTTTCCAACTGGGGTTGTCCTTTTAAGCTACGCCGGTATATACTTCTACATCAGCCCAGGGGTTCCCCATCTAGCACCTTGCCCTTACCTTTGTGTCAACTTGGGTATTTTTTCCCCATACAGATCCATTTTTGGGGTTTGCCTAGCATCAGCCTGAAGTTGACCGTGGCAAATTGCTTAATGAGGACAGTGTTCTGTACCAAGCTTAATAAAAAAAGCATTTGAGAAGCTGACAAGCGAGGGCAGCTTTGCTGCGATTGTGCCGAAAAGAAAATAGAGGTCACTCTTGAATGCAGCATGCAGAAGATGGCACAGATGAACCTTCTTGAAAGAAAGCATATGAGATGCTGATTCGCCAAGAAAGTTTTGGTGCTTTAACAAATCTGAAATATTGGTTACTAATTAATGCAACCCGAAGAAAAGGCACCTTTCAATGAAATGCACCCATGGGACTCGTACGCTGGGCCCTTTGGGAAATGAAATCAGGTGATTTGCTGCATGCGCCATTGAACAGCCAGGTGGGGGTGCTGATTTTGCCGTCTCCAAAGTAGCAGTCGCTCTTGAATGCAGCATGAAGAAAATGCCATCGGCGAGCCTGCATAGAATAAAGGGTTCTGTACAGGCATAAAGAAACCTGAAATGTAACCTATGCCGGGATTTGAACTCTGGACCCCACGGGCAGAAACAGGCTCTTTAACCATTACACCACAGGAACCTAGACATGATGTTATAGTTTCCGGATGACTGTAAGAATCCATTGTCCCCTTGTGCCTCTGCATTGACTGGCAGTGCTGGAAATCCATCTTCTGCCTAATAAAGTCAATGCCAACCTGAGGCCCTCTTCTAAAAGAGCCTGCCTAAATAGCTCAGTCGGTAGAGCGTACGGCTGTGGGCAATAACCTGGTCCAAAAGGTTGTGGGTTCGATTCCCACCTCTGCTAGAAAATCAGCTCCAGAGCAGTTCGGCTTCACTGTGCTTTAACCAACTCTCAATAGTGATGGAAGGGCAAGTGCCAGAAGTCCATCATCTGCCTTCCATTTGGCAGCCCCTTTTTCCAACTGGGGTTGTCCTTCTAAGCTACGCCGGTATATACTTCTACATCAGCCCAGGGGTTCCCCATCTAGCACCTTGCCCTTACCTTTGTGTCAACTTGGGTATTTTTTCCCCATACAGAACCATTTTTGGGGATTGCCTAGCATCAGCCTGAAGTTGACCGTGGCAAATTGCTTAATGAGGACAGTGTTCTGTAACAAGCTTAATAAAAAAAGCATTTGAGAAGCTGACAAGCGAGGGCAGCTTTGCTGCGATTGTGCCGAAAAGAAAATAGAGGTCTCTCTTGAATGCAGCATGCAGAAGATGGCACAGATGAACCTTCTTGAAAGAAAGCATATGAGATGCTGATTCGCCAAGAAAGTTTTGGTGCTTTAACAAATCTGAAATATTGGTTACTAATTAATGCAACCCGAAGAAAAGGCACCTTTCAATGAAATGCACCCATGGGACTCGCACGCTGGGCCGTTTGGGAATGAAATCAGGTGATTTGCTGCATGCGCCATTGAACAGCCAGGTGGGGTGCTGATTTTGCCGTCTCCAAAGTAGCAGTCGCTCTTGAATGCAGCATGAAGAAAATGCCATCGGCGAGCCTGCATAGAATAAAGGGTTCTGTACAGGCATAAAGAAACCTGAAATGTAACCTATGCGGGATTTGAACTCTGGACCCCACGGGCAGAAACAGGCTCTTTAACCATTACACCATAGGAACCTAGACATGATGTCTTGGGTTCCGGATGACTGTAATAATCCATTGTCCCCTTGTGCCTCTGCATTGACTGGCAGGGCTGGAAATCCATCTTCTGCCTAATAAAGTCAATACCAACCTGAGGCCCTCTTCTAAAAGAGCCTGCCTAAATAGCTCAGTCGGTAGAGCGTACGGCTGTGGGCAATAACCTGGTCCAAAAGGTTGTGGGTTCGATTCCCACCTCTGCTAGAAAATCAGCTCCAGAGCAGTTCGGCTTCACTGTGCTTTAACCAACTCTCAATAGTGATGGAAGGGCAAGTGCCAGAAGTCCATCATCCGCCTTCCATTTGGCAGCCCCTTTTTCCAACTGGGGTTGTCCTTTTAAGCTACGCCGGTATATACTTCTACATCAGCCCAGGGGTTCCCCATCTAGCACCTTGCCCTTACCTTTGTGTCAACTTGGGTATTTTTTCCCCATACAGAACCATTTTTGGGGTTTGCCTAGCATCAGCCTGAAGTTGACCGTGGCAAATTGCTTAATGAGGACAGTGTTCTGTACCAAGCTTAATAAAAAAAGCATTTGAGAAGCTGACAAGCGAGGGCAGCTTTGCTGCGATTGTGCCGAAAAGAAAATAGAGGTCACTCTTGAATGCAGCATGCAGAAGATGGCACAGATGAACCTTCTTGAAAGAAAGCATATGAGATGCTATTTCGCCAAGAAAGTTTTGGTGCTTTAACAAATCTGAAATATTGGTTACTAATTAATGCAACCCGAAGAAAAGGCACCTTTCAATGAAATGCACCCATGGGACTCGTACGCTGGGCCCTTTGGGAAATGAAATCAGGTGATTTGCTGCATGCGCCATTGAACAGCCAGGTGGGGGTGCTGATTTTGCCGTCTCCAAAGTAGCAGTCGCTCTTGAATGCAGCATGAAGAAAATGCCATCGGTGAGCCTGCATAGAATAAAGGGTTCTGTACAGGCATAAAGAAACCTGAAAAGTAACCTATGGTGGGATTTGAACTCTGGACCCCACGGGCAGAAACAGGCTCTTTAACCATTACACCACAGGAACCTAGAAGTGATGTTATAGTTTCCGGATGACTGTAGGAATCCATTGTCCCCTTGTGCCTCTGCATTGACTGGCAGGGCTGGAAATCCATCTTCTGCCTAATAAAGTCAATACCAACCTGAGGCCCTCTTCTAAAAGAGCCTGCCTACATAGCTCAGTCGGTAGAGCGTACGGCTGTGGGCAATAACCTGGTCCAAAAGGTTGTGGGTTCGATTCCTACCTCTGCTAGAAAATCAGCTCCAGAGCAGTTCGGCTTCACTGTGCTTTAACCAACTCTCAATAGTGATGGAAGGGCAAGTGCCAGAAGTCCATCATCCGCCTTCCATTTGGCTGCCCCTTTTTCCAACTGGGGTTGTCCTTTTAAGCTACGCCGGTATATACTTCTACATCAGCCCAGGGGTTCCCCATCTAGCACCTTGCCCTTACCTTTGTGTCAACTTGGGTATTTTTTCCCCATACAGATCCATTTTTTGGGTTTGCCTAGCATCAGCCTGAAGTTCACCGTGGCAAATTGCTTAATGAGGACAGTGTTCTGTACCAAGCTTAATAAAAAAAGCATTTGAGAAGCTGACAAGCGAGGGCAGCTTTGCTGCGATTGTGCCGAAAAGAAAATAGAGGTCTCTCTTGAATGCAGCATGCAGAAGATGGCACAGATGAACCTTCTTGAAAGAAAGCATATGAGATGCTGATTCGCCAAGAAAGTTTTGGTGCTTTAACAAATCTGAAATATTGGTTACTAATTAATGCAACCCGAAGAAAAGGCACCTTTCAATGAAATGCACCCATGGGACTCGTACGCTGGGCCCTTTGGGAAATGAAATCAGGTGATTTGCTGCATGCGCCATTGAACAGCCAGGTGGGGGTGCTGATTTTGCCGTCTCCAAAGTAGCAGTCGCTCTTGAATGCAGCATGAAGAAAATGCCATCGGCGAGCCTGCATAGAATAAAGGGTTCTGTACAGGCATAAAGAAACCTGAAATGTAACCTATGCCGGGATTTGAACTCTGGACCCCACGGGCAGAAACAGGCTCTTTAACCATTACACCACAGGAACCTAGACATGATGTTATAGTTTCCGGATGACTGTAAGAATCCATTGTCCCCTTGTGCCTCTGCATTGACTGGCAGTGCTGGAAATCCATCTTCTGCCTAATAAAGTCAATGCCAACCTGAGGCCCTCTTCTAAAAGAGCCTGCCTAAATAGCTCAGTCGGTAGAGCGTACGGCTGTGGGCAATAACCTGGTCCAAAAGGTTGTGGGTTCGATTCCCACCTCTGCTAGAAAATCAGCTCCAGAGCAGTTCGGCTTCACTGTGCTTTAACCAACTCTCAATAGTGATGGAAGGGCAAGTGCCAGAAGTCCATCATCCGCCTACCATTTGGCAGCCCATTTTTCCAACTGGGGTTGTCCTTTTAAGCTACGCCGGTATATACTTCTACATCAGCCCAGGGGTTCCCCATCTAGCACCTTGCCCTTACCTTTGTGTCAACTTGGGTATTTTTTCCCCATACAGAACCCTTTTTGGGGTTTGCCTAGCATCAGCCTGAAGTTGACCGTGGCAAATTGCTTAATGAGGACAGTGTTCTGTACCAAGCTTAATAAAAAAAGCATTTGAGAAGCTGACAAGCGAGGGCAGCTTTGCTGCGTTTGTGCCAAAAAGAAAATAGAGGTCACTCTTGAATGCAGCATGCAGAAGATGGCACAGATGAACCTTCTTGAAAGAAAGCATATGAGATGCTGATTCGCCAAGAAAGTTTTGGTGCTTTAACAAATCTGAAATATTGGTTACTAATTAATGCAACCCGAAGAAAAGGCACCTTTCAATGAAATGCACCCATGGGACTCGTACGCTGGGCCCTTTGGGAAATGAGATCAGGTGATTTGCTGCATGCGCCATTGAACAGCCAGGTGGGGGTGCTGATTTTGCCGTCTCCAAAGTAGCAGTCGCTCTTGAATGCAGCATGAAGAAAATGCCATCGGTGAGCCTGCATAGAATAAAGGGTTCTGTACAGGCATAAAGAAACCTGAAAAGTAACCAATGCTGGGATTTGAACTCTGGACCCCACGGGCAGAAACAGGCTATTTAACCATTACACCACAGGAACCTAGAAGTGATGTTATAGTTTCCGGATGACTGTAGGAATCCATTGTCCGCTTGTGCCTCTGCATTGACTGGCAGGGCTGGAAATCCATCTTCTGCCTAATAAAGTCAATACCAACCTGAGGCCCTCTTCTAAAAGAGCCTGCCTAAATAGCTCAGTCGGTAGAGCGTACGGCTGTGGGCAATAACCTGGTCCAAAAGGTTGTGGGTTCGATTCCTACCTCTGCTAGAAAATCAGCTCCAGAGCAGTTCGGCTTCACTGTGCTTTAACCAAATCTCAATAGTGATGGAAGGGCAAGTGCCAGAACTCCATCATCCGCCTTCCATTTGGCAGCCCCTTTTTCCAACTGGGGTTGTCCTTTTAAGCTACGCCGGTATATACTTCTACATCAGCCCAGGGGTTCCCCATCTAGCACCTTGCCCTTACCTTTGTGTCAACTTGGGTATTTTTTCCCCATACAGATCCATTTTTGGGGTTTGCCTAGCATCAGCCTGAAGTTGACCGTGGCAAATTGCTTAATGAGGACAGTGTTCTGTACCAAGCTTAATAAAAAAAGCATTTGAGAAGCTGACAAGCGAGGGCAGCTTTGCTGCGATTGTGCCGAAAAGAAAATAGAGGTCACTCTTGAATGCAGCATGCAGAAGATGGCACAGATGAACCTTCTTGAAAGAAAGCATATGAGATGCTGATTCGCCAAGAAAGTTTTGGTGCTTTAACAAATCTGAAATATTGGTTACTAATTAATGCAACCCGAAGAAAAGGCACCTTTCAATGAAATGCACCCATGGGACTCGTACGCTGGGCCCTTTGGGAAATGAAATCAGGTGATTTGCTGCATGCGCCATTGAACAGCCAGGTGGGGGTGCTGATTTTGCCGTCTCCAAAGTAGCAGTCGCTCTTGAATGCAGCATGAAGAAAATGCCATCGGCGAGCCTGCATAGAATAAAGGGTTCTGTACAGGCATAAAGAAACCTGAAATGTAACCTATACCGGGATTTGAACTCTGGACCCCACGGGCAGAAACAGGCTGTTTAACCATTACACCACAGGAACCTAGACATGATGTTATAGTTTCCGGATGACTGTAAGAATCCATTGTCCCCTTGTGCCTCTGCATTGACTGGCAGTGCTGGAAATCCATCTTCTGCCTAATAAAGTCAATGCCAACCTGAGGCCCTCTTCTAAAAGAGCCTGCCTAAATAGCTCAGTCGGTAGAGCGTACGGCTGTGGGCAATAACCTAGTCCAAAAGGTTGTGGGTTCGATTCCCACCTCTGCTAGAAAATCAGCTCCAGAGCAGTTCGGCTTCACTGTGCTTTAACCAACTCTCAATAGTGATGGAAGGGCAAGTGCCAGAAGTCCATCATCTGCCTTCCATTTGGCAGCCCCTTTTTCCAACTGGGGTTGTCCTTCTAAGCTACGCCGGTATATACTTCTACATCAGCCCAGGGGTTCCCCATCTAGCACCTTGCCCTTACCTTTGTGTCAACTTGGGTATTTTTTCCCCATACAGAACCATTTTTGGGGATTGCCTAGCATCAGCCTGAAGTTGACCGTGGCAAATTGCTTAATGAGGACAGTGTTCTGTAACAAGCTTAATAAAAAAAGCATTTGAGAAGCTGACAAGCGAGGGCAGCTTTGCTGCGATTGTGCCGAAAAGAAAATAGAGGTCTCTCTTGAATGCAGCATGCAGAAGATGGCACAGATGAACCTTCTTGAAAGAAAGCATATGAGATGCTGATTCGCCAAGAAAGTTTTGGTGCTTTAACAAATCTGAAATATTGGTTACTAATTAATGCAACCCGAAGAAAAGGCACCTTTCAATGAAATGCACCCATGGGACTCGCACGCTGGGCCGTTTGGGAAATGAAATCAGGTGATTTGCTGCATGCGCCATTGAACAGCCAGGTGGGGGTGCTGATTTTGCCGTCTCCAAAGTAGCAGTCGCTCTTGAATGCAGCATGAAGAAAATGCCATCGGCGAGCCTGCATAGAATAAAGGGTTCTGTACAGGCATAAAGAAACCTGAAATGTAACCTATGCCGGGATTTGAACTCTGGACCCCACGGGCAGAAACAGGCTCTTTAACCATTACACCATAGGAACCTAGACATGATATCTTGGGTTCCGGATGACTGTAAGAATCCATTGTCCCCTTGTGCCTCTGCATTGACTGGCAGGGCTGGAAATCCATCTTCTGCCTAATAAAGTCAATACCAACCTGAGGCCCTCTTCTAAAAGAGCCTGCCTAAATAGCTCAGTCGGTAGAGCGTACGGCTGTGGGCAATAACCTGGTCCAAAAGGTTGTGGGTTCGATTCCCACCTCTGCTAGAAAATCAGCTCCAGAGCAGTTCGGCTTCACTGTGCTTTAACCAACTCTCAATAGTGATGGAAGGGCAAGTGCCAGAAGTCCATCATCCGCCTTCCATTTGGCAGCCCCTTTTTCCAACTGGGGTTGTCCTTTTAAGCTACGCCGGTATATACTTCTACATCAGCCCAGGGGTTCCCCATCTAGCACCTTGCCCTTACCTTTGTGTCAACTTGGGTATTTTTTCCCCATACAGAACCATTTTTGGGGTTTGCCTAGCATCAGCCTGAAGTTGACCGTGGCAAATTGCTTAATGAGGACAGTGTTCTGTACCAAGCTTAATAAAAAAAGCATTTGAGAAGCTGACAAGCGAGGGCAGCTTTGCTGCAATTGTGCCGAAAAGAAAATAGAGGTCACTCTTGAATGCAGCATGCAGAAGATGGCACAGATGAACCTTCTTGAAAGAAAGCATATGAGATGCTATTTCGCCAAGAAAGTTTTGGTGCTTTAACAAATCTGAAATATTGGTTACTAATTAATGCAACCCGAAGAAAAGGCACCTTTCAATGAAATGCACCCATGGGACTCGCACGCTGGGCCGTTTGGGAAATGAAATCAGGTGATTTGCTGCATGCGCCATTGAACAGCCAGGTGGGGGTGCTGATTTTGCCGTCTCCAAAGTAGCAGTCGCTCTTGAATGCAGCATGAAGAAAATTCCATCGGCGAGCCTGCATAGAATAAAGGGTTCTGTACAGGCATAAAGAAACCTGAAAAGTAACCTATGCTGGGATTTGAACTCTGGACCCCACGGGCAGAAACAGGCTCTTTAACCATTACACCACAGGAACCTAGAAGTGATGTTATAGTTTCCGGATGACTGTAGGAATCCATTGTCCCCTTGTGCCTCTGCATTGACTGGCAGGGCTGGAAATCCATCTTCTGCCTAATAAAGTCAATACCAACCTGAGGCCCTCTTCTAAAAGAGCCTGCCTAAATAGCTCAGTCGGTAGAGCGTACGGCTGTGGGCAATAACCTGGTCCAAAAGGTTGTGGGTTCGATTCCTACCTCTGCTAGAAAATCAGCTCCAGAGCAGTTCGGCTTCACTGTGCTTTAACCAACTCTCAATAGTGATGGAAGGGCAAGTGCCAGAAGTCCATCATCCGCCTTCCATTTGGCTGCCCCTTTTTCCAACTGGGGTTGTCCTTTTAAGCTACGCCAGTATATACTTCTACATCAGCCCAGGGGTTCCCCATCTAGCACCTTGCCCTTACCTTTGTGTCAACTTGGGTATTTTTTCCCCATACAGATCCATTTTTGGGGTTTGCCTAGCATCAGCCTGAAGTTCACCGTGGCAAATTGCTTAATGAGGACAGTGTTCTGTACCAAGCTTAATAAAAAAAGCATTTGAGAAGCTGACAAGCGAGGGCAGCTTTGCTGCGATTGTGCCGAAAAGAAAATAGAGGTCTCTCTTGAATGCAGCATGCAGAAGATGGCACAGATGAACCTTCTTGAAAGAAAGCATATGAGATGCTGATTCGCCAAGAAAGTTTTGGTGCTTTAACAAATCTGAAATATTGGTTACTAATTAATGCAACCCGAAGAAAAGGCACCTTTCAATGAAATGCACCCATGGGACTCGTACGCTGGGCCCTTTGGGAAATGAAATCAGGTGATTTGCTGCATGCGCCATTGAACAGCCAGGTGGGGGTGCTGATTTTGCCGTCTCCAAAGTAGCAGTCGCTCTTGAATGCAGCATGAAGAAAATGCCATCGGCGAGCCTGCATAGAATAAAGGGTTCTGTACAGGCATAAAGAAACCTGAAATGTAACCTATGCCGGGATTGGAACTCTGGACCCCACGGGCAGAAACAGGCTCTTTAACCATTACACCACAGGAACCTAGACATGATGTTATAGTTTCCGGATGACTGTAAGAATCCATTGTCCCCTTGTGCCTCTGCATTGACTGGCAGTGCTGGAAATCCATCTTCTGCCTAATAAAGTCAATGCCAACCTGAGGCCCTCTTCCAAAAGAGCCTGCCTAAATAGCTCAGTCGGTAGAGCGTACGGCTGTGGGCAATAACCTGGTCCAAAAGGTTGTGGGTTTGATTCCCACCTCTGCTAGAAAATCAGCTCCAGAGCAGTTCGGCTTCACTGTGCTTTAACCAACTCTCAATAGTGATGGAAGGGCAAGTGCCAGAAGTCCATCATCTGCCTTCCATTTGGCAGCCCCTTTTTCCAACTGGGGTTGTCCTTCTAAGCTACGCCGGTATATACTTCTACATCAGCCCAGGGGTTCCCCATCTAGCACCTTGCCCTTACCTTTGTGTCAACTTGGGTATTTTTTCCCCATACAGAACCATTTTTGGGCATTGCCTAGCATCAGCCTGAAGTTGACCGTGGCAAATTGCTTAATGAGGACAGTGTTCTGTAACAAGCTTAATAAAAAAAGCATTTGAGAAGCTGACAAGCGAGGGCAGCTTTGCTGCGATTGTGCCGAAAAGAAAATAGAGGTCGCTCTTGAATGCAGCATGCAGAAGATGGCACAGATGAACCTTCTTGAAAGAAAGCATATGAGATGCTGATTCGCCAAGAAAGTTTTGGTGCTTTAACAAATCTGAAATATTGGTTACTAATTAATGCAACCCGAAGAAAAGGCACCTTTCAATGAAATGCACCCATGGGACTCGTACGCTGGGCCCTTTGGGAAATGAAATCAGGTGATTTGCTGCATGCGCCATTGAACAGCCAGGTGGGGGTGCTGATTTTGCCGTCTCCAAAGTAGCAGTCGCTCTTGAATGCAGCATGAAGAAAATGCCATCGGCGAGCCTGCATAGAATAAAGGGTTCTGTACAGGCATAAAGAAACCTGAAATGTAACCTATGCTGGGATTTGAACTCTGGACCCCACGGGCAGAAACAGGCTCTTTAACCATTACACCACAGGAACCTAGAAGTGATGTTATAGTTTCCGGATGACTGTAGGAATCCATTGTCCCCTTGTGCCTCTGCATTGACTGGCAGGGCTGGAAATCCATCTTCTGCCTAATAAAGTCAATACCAACCTGAGGCCCTCTTCTAAAAGAGCCTGCCTAAATAGCTCAGTCGGTAGAGCGTACGGCTGTGGGCAATAACCTGGTCCAAAAGGTTGTGGGTTCGATTCCTACCTCTGCTAGAAAATCAGCTCCAGAGCAGTTCGGCTTCACTGTGCTTTAACCAACTCTCAATAGTGATGGAAGGGCAAGTGCCAGAAGTCCATCATCCGCCTTCCGTTTGGCTGCCCCTTTTTCCAACTGCGGTTGTCCTTTTAAGCTACGCCGGTATATACTTCTACATCAGCCCAGGGGTTCCCCATCTAGCACCTTGCCCTTACCTTTGTGTCAACTTGGGTATTTTTTCCCCATACAGATCCATTTTTGGGGTTTGCCTAGCATCAGCCTGAAGTTCACCGTGGCAAATTGCTTAATGAGGACAGTGTTCTGTACCAAGCTTAATAAAAAAAGCATTTGAGAAGCTGACAAGCGAGGGCAGCTTTGCTGCGATTGTGCCGAAAAGAAAATAGAGGTCTCTCTTGAATGCAGCATGCAGAAGATGGCACAGATGAACCTTCTTGAAAGAAAGCATATGAGATGCTGATTCGCCAAGAAAGTTTTGGTGCTTTAACAAATCTGAAATATTGGTTACTAATTAATGCAACCCGAAGAAAAGGCACCTTTCAATGAAATGCACCCATGGGACTCGTACGCTGGGCCCTTTGGGAAATGAAATCAGGTGATTTGCTGCATGCGCCATTGAACAGCCAGGTGGGGGTGCTGATTTTGCCGTCTCCAAAGTAGCAGTCGCTCTTGAATGCAGCATGAAGAAAATGCCATCGGCGAGCCTGCATAGAATAAAGGGTTCTGTACAGGCATAAAGAAACCTGAAATGTAACCTATGCCGGGATTGGAACTCTGGACCCCACGGGCAGAAACAGGCTCTTTAACCATTACACCACAGGAACCTAGACATGATGTTATAGTTTCCGGATGACTGTAAGAATCCATTGTCCCCTTGTGCCTCTGCATTGACTGGCAGTGCTGGAAATCCATCTTCTGCCTAATAAAGTCAATGCCAACCTGAGGCCCTCTTCTAAAAGAGCTTGCCTAAATAGCTCAGTCGGTAGCGCGTACGGCTGTGGGCAATAACCTGGTCCAAAAGGTTGTGGGTTTGATTCCCACCTCTGCTAGAAAATCAGCTCCAGAGCAGTTCGGCTTCACTGTGCTTTAACCAACTCTCAATAGTGATGGAAGGGCAAGTGCCAGAAGTCCATCATCTGCCTTCCATTTGGCAGCCCCTTTTTCCAACTGGGGTTGTCCTTCTAAGCTACGCCGGTATATACTTCTACATCAGCCCAGGGGTTCCCCATCTAGCACCTTGCCCTTACCTTTGTGTCAACTTGGGTATTTTTTCCCCATACAGAACCATTTTTGGGCATTGCCTAGCATCAGCCTGAAGTTGACCGTGGCAAATTGCTTAATGAGGACAGTGTTCTGTAACAAGCTTAATAAAAAAAGCATTTGAGAAGCTGACAAGCGAGGGCAGCTTTGCTGCGATTGTGCCGAAAAGAAAATAGAGGTCGCTCTTGAATGCAGCATGCAGAAGATGGCACAGATGAACCTTCTTGAAAGAAAGCATATGAGATGCTGATTCGCCAAGAAAGTTTTGGTGCTTTAACAAATCTGAAATATTGGTTACTAATTAATGCAACCCGAAGAAAAGGCACCTTTCAATGAAATGCACCCATGGGACTCGTACGCTGGGCCCTTTGGGAAATGAAATCAGGTGATTTGCTGCATGCGCCATTGAACAGCCAGGTGGGGGTGCTGATTTTGCCGTCTCCAAAGTAGCAGTCGCTCTTGAATGCAGCATGAAGAAAATGCCATCGGCGAGCCTGCATAGAATAAAGGGTTCTGTACAGGCATAAAGAAACCTGAAATGTAACCTATGCTGGGATTTGAACTCTGGACCCCACGGGCAGAAACAGGCTCTTTAACCATTACACCACAGGAACCTAGACATGATGTCTTGTGTTCCGGATGACTGTAAGAATCCATTGTCCCCTTGTGCCTCTGCATAGACTGGCAGTGCTGGAAATCCATCTTCTGCCTAATAAAGTCAATACCAACCTGAGGCCCTCTTCTAAAAGAGCCTGCCTAAATAGCTCAGTCGGTAGAGTGTACGGCTGTGGGCAATAACCTGGTCCAAAAGGTTGTGGGTTCGATTCCCACCTCTGCTAGAAAATCAGCTCCAGAGCAGTTCGGCTTCACTGTGCTTTAACCAACTCTCAATAGTGATGGAAGGGCAAGTGCCAGAAGTCCATCATCCGCCTTCCATTTGGCAGCCCCTTTTTCCAACTGGGGTTGTCCTTTTAAGCTACGCCGGTATATACTTCTACATCAGCCCAGGGGTTCCCCATCTAGCACCTTGCCCTTACCTTTGTGTCAACTTGGGTATTTTTTCCCCATACAGAACCATTTTTGGGCATTGCCTAGCATCAGCCTGAAGTTGACCGTGGCAAATTGCTTAATGAGGACAGTGTTCTGTACCAAGCTTAATAAAAAAAGCATTTGAGAAGCTGACAAGCGAGGGCAGCTTTGCTGCGATTGTGCCGAAAAGAAAATAGAGGTCACTCTTGAATGCAGCATGCAGAAGATGGCACAGATGAACCTTCTTGAAAGAAAGCATATGAGATGCTATTTCGCCAAGAAAGTTTTGGTGCTTTAACAAATCTGAAATATTGGTTACTAATTAATGCAACCCGAAGAAAAGGCACCTTTCAATGAAATGCACCCATGGGACTCGTACGCTGGGCCCTTTGGGAAATGAAATCAGGTGATTTGCTGCATGCGCCATTGAACAGCCAGGTGGGGGTGCTGATTTTGCCGTCTCCAAAGTAGCAGTCGCTCTTGAATGCAGCATGAAGAAAATGCCATCGGTGAGCCTGCATAGAATAAAGGGTTCTGTACAGGCATAAAGAAACCTGAAAAGTAACCTATGGTGGGATTTGAACTCTGGACCCCACGGGCAGAAACAGGCTCTTTAACCATTACACCACAGGAACCTAGAAGTGATGTTATAGTTTCCGGATGACTGTAGGAATCCATTGTCCCCTTGTGCCTCTGCATTGACTGGCAGGGCTGGAAATCCATCTTCTGCCTAATAAAGTCAATACCAACCTGAGGCCCTCTTCTAAAAGAGCCTGCCTACATAGCTCAGTCGGTAGAGCGTACGGCTGTGGGCAATAACCTGGTTCAAAAGGTTGTGGGTTCGATTCCTACCTCTGCTAGAAAATCAGCTCCAGAGCAGTTCGGTTTCACTGTGCTTTAACCAACTCTCAATAGTGATGGAAGGGCAAGTGCCAGAAGTCCATCATCCGCCTTCCATTTGGCTGCCCCTTTTTCCAACTGGGGTTGTCCTTCTAAGCTACGCCGGTATATACTTCTACATCAGCCCAGGGGTTCCCCATCTAGCACCTTGCCCTTACCTTTGTGTCAACTTGGGTATTTTTTCCCCATACAGATCCATTTTTGGGGTTTGCCTAGCATCAGCCTGAAGTTCACCGTGGCAAATTGCTTAATGAGGACAGTGTTCTGTACCAAGCTTAATAAAAAAAGCATTTGAGAAGCTGACAAGCGAGGGCAGCTTTGCTGCGATTGTGCCGAAAAGAAAATAGAGGTCTCTCTTGAATGCAGCATGCAGAAGATGGCACAGATGAACCTTCTTGAAAGAAAGCATATGAGATGCTGATTCGCCAAGAAAGTTTTGGTGCTTTAACAAATCTGAAATATTGGTTACTAATTAATGCAACCCGAAGAAAAGGCACCTTTCAATGAAATGCACCCATGGGACTCGTACGCTGGGCCCTTTGGGAAATGAAATCAGGTGATTTGCTGCATGCGCCATTGAACAGCCAGGTGGGGGTGCTGATTTTGCCGTCTCCAAAGTAGCAGTCGCTCTTGAATGCAGCATGAAGAAAATGCCATCGGCGAGCCTGCATAGAATAAAGGGTTCTGTACAGGCATAAAGAAACCTGAAATGTAACCTATGCCGGGATTTGAACTCTGGACCCCACGGGCAGAAACAGGCTCTTTAACCATTACACCACAGGAACCTAGACATGATGTTATAGTTTCCGGATGACTGTAAGAATCCATTGTCCCCTTGTGCCTCTGCATTGACTGGCAGTGCTGGAAATCCATCTTCTGCCTAATAAAGTCAATGCCAACCTGAGGCCCTCTTCTAAAAGAGCCTGCCTAAATAGCTCAGTCGGTAGAGCGTACGGCTGTGGGCAATAACCTGGTCCAAAAGGTTGTGGGTTCGATTCCCACCTCTGCTAGAAAATCAGCTCCAGAGCAGTTCGGCTTCACTGTGCTTTAACCAACTCTCAATAGTGATGGAAGGGCAAGTGCCAGAAGTCCATCATCTGCCTTCCATTTGGCAGCCCCTTTTTCCAACTGGGGTTGTCCTTCTAAGCTACGCCGGTATATACTTCTACATCAGCCCAGGGGTTCCCCATCTAGCACCTTGCCCTTACCTTTGTGTCAACTTGGGTATTTTTTCCCCATACAGAACCATTTTTGGGCATTGCCTAGCATCAGCCTGAAGTTGACCGTGGCAAATTGCTTAATGAGGACAGTGTTCTGTACCAAGCTTAATAAAAAAAGCATTTGAGAAGCTGACAAGCGAGGGCAGCTTTGCTGCGATTGTGCCGAAAAGAAAATAGAGGTCACTCTTGAATGCAGCATGCAGAAGATGGCACAGATGAACCTTCTTGAAAGAAAGCATATGAGATGCTGATTCGCCAAGAAAGTTTTGGTGCTTTAACAAATCTGAAATTGGTTACTAATTAATGCAACCCGAAGAAAAGGCACCTTTCAATGAAATGCACCCATGGGACTCGTACGCTGGGCCCTTTGGGAAAGGAAATCAGGTGATTTGCTGCATGCGCCATTGAACAGCCAGGTGGGGGTGCTGATTTTGCCGTCTCCAAAGTAGCAGTCGCTCTTGAATGCAGCATGAAGAAAATGCCATCGGCGAGCCTGCATAGAATAAAGGGTTCTGTACAGGCATAAAGAAACCTGAAAAGTAACCTATGCCGGGATTTGAACTCTGGACCCCACGGGCAGAAACATGCTCTTTAACCATTACACCACAGGAACCTAAACAAGATATCATGGGTTCCGGATCACTGTAAGAATCCATTGTCCCCTTGTGCCTCTGCATTGACTGGCAGTGCTGGAAATCCATCTTCTGCCTAATAAAGTCAATACCAACCTGAGGCCCTCTTCTAAAAGAGCCTGCCTAAATAGCTCAGTCGGTAGAGCGTACGGCTGTGGGCAATAACCTGGTCCAAAAGGTTGTGGGTTCGATTCCCACCTCTGCTAGAAAATCAGCTCCAGAGCAGTTCGGCTTCACTGTGCTTTAACCAACTCTCAATAGTGATGGAAGGGCAAGTGCCAGAAGTCCATCATCCGCCTTCCATTTGGCAGCCCCTTTTTCCAACTGGGGTTGTCCTTTTAAGCTACGCCGGTATATACTTCTACATCAGCCCAGGGGTTCCCCATCTAGCACCTTGCCCTTACCTTTGTGTCAACTTGGGTATTTTTTCCCCATACAGAACCATTTTTGGGGTTTGCCTAGCATCAGCCTGAAGTTGACCGTGGCAAATTGCTTAATGAGGACAGTGTTCTGTACCAAGCTTAATAAAAAAAGCATTTGAGAAGCTGACAAGCGAGGGCAGCTTTGCTGCGATTGTGCCGAAAAGAAAATAGAGGTCACTCTTGAATGCAGCATGCAGAAGATGGCACAGATGAACCTTCTTGAAAGAAAGCATATGAGATGCTATTTCGCCAAGAAAGTTTTGGTGCTTTAACAAATCTGAAATATTGGTTACTAATTAATGCAACCCGAAGAAAAGGCACCTTTCAATGAAATGCACCCATGGGACTCGTACGCTGGGCCCTTTGGGAAATGAAATCAGGTGATTTGCTGCATGCGCCATTGAACAGCCAGGTGGGGGTGCTGATTTTGCCGTCTCCAAAGTAGCAGTCGCTCTTGAATGCAGCATGAAGAAAATGCCATCGGTGAGCCTGCATAGAATAAAGGGTTCTGTACAGGCATAAAGAAACCTGAAAAGTAACCTATGGTGGGATTTGAACTCTGGACCCCACGGGCAGAAACAGGCTCTTTAACCATTACACCACAGGAACCTAGAAGTGATGTTATAGTTTCCGGATGACTGTAGGAATCCATTGTCCCCTTGTGCCTCTGCATTGACTGGCAGGGCTGGAAATCCATCTTCTGCCTAATAAAGTCAATACCAACCTGAGGCCCTCTTCTAAAAGAGCCTGCCTACATAGCTCAGTCGGTAGAGCGTACGGCTGTGGGCAATAACCTGGTCCAAAAGGTTGTGGGTTCGATTCCTACCTCTGCTAGAAAATCAGCTCCAGAGCAGTTCGGTTTCACTGTGCTTTAACCAACTCTCAATAGTGATGGAAGGGCAAGTGCCAGAAGTCCATCATCCGCCTTCCATTTGGCTGCCCCTTTTTCCAACTGGGGTTGTCCTTTTAAGCTACGCCGGTATATACTTCTACATCAGCCCAGGGGTTCCCCATCTAGCACCTTGCCCTTACCTTTGTGTCAACTTGGGTATTTTTTCCCCATACAGATCCATTTTTGGGGTTTGCCTAGCATCAGCCTGAAGTTCACCGTGGCAAATTGCTTAATGAGGACAGTGTTCTGTACCAAGCTTAATAAAAAAAGCATTTGAGAAGCTGACAAGCGAGGGCAGCTTTGCTGCGATTGTGCCGAAAAGAAAATAGAGGTCTCTCTTGAATGCAGCATGCAGAAGATGGCACAGATGAACCTTCTTGAAAGAAAGCATATGAGATGCTGATTCGCCAAGAAAGTTTTGGTGCTTTAACAAATCTGAAATATTGGTTACTAATTAATGCAACCCGAAGAAAAGGCACCTTTCAATGAAATGCACCCATGGGACTCGTACGCTGGGCCCTTTGGGAAATGAAATCAGGTGATTTGCTGCATGCGCCATTGAACAGCCAGGTGGGGGTGCTGATTTTGCCGTCTCCAAAGTAGCAGTCGCTCTTGAATGCAGCATGAAGAAAATGCCATCGGCGAGCCTGCATAGAATAAAGGGTTCTGTACAGGCATAAAGAAACCTGAAATGTAACCTATGCCGGGATTTGAACTCTGGACCCCACGGGCAGAAACAGGCTCTTTAACCATTACACCACAGGAACCTAGACATGATGTTATAGTTTCCGGATGACTGTAAGAATCCATTGTCCCCTTGTGCCTCTGCATTGACTGGCAGTGCTGGAAATCCATCTTCTGCCTAATAAAGTCAATACCAACCTGAGGCCCTCTTCTAAAAGAGCCTGCCTAAATAGCTCAGTCGGTAGAGCGTACGGCTGTGGGCAATAACCTGGTCCAAAAGGTTGTGGGTTTGATTCCCACTTCTGCTAGAAAATCAGCTCCAGAGCAGTTCGGCTTCACTGTGCTTTAACCAACTCTCAATAGTGATGGAAGGGCAAGTGCCAGAAGTCCATCATCTGCCTTCCATTTGGCAGCCCCTTTTTCCAACTGGGGTTGTCCTTCTAAGCTACGCCGGTATATACTTCTACATCAGCCCAGGGGTTCCCCATCTAGCACCTTGCCCTTACCTTTGTGTCAACTTGGGTATTTTTTCCCCATACAGAACCATTTTTGGGCATTGCCTAGCATCAGCCTGAAGTTGACCGTGGCAAATTGCTTAATGAGGACAGTGTTCTGTAACAAGCTTAATAAAAAAAGCATTTGAGAAGCTGACAAGCGAGGGCAGCTTTGCTGCGATTGTGCCGAAAAGAAAATAGAGGTCACTCTTGAATGCAGCATGCAGAAGATGGCACAGATGAACCTTCTTGAAAGAAAGCATATGAGATGCTGATTCGCCAAGAAAGTTTTGGTGCTTTAACAAATCTGAAATTGGTTACTAATTAATGCAACCCGAAGAAAAGGCACCTTTCAATGAAATGCACCCATGGGACTCGTACGCTGGGCCCTTTGGGAAAGGAAATCAGGTGATTTGCTGCATGCGCCATTGAACAGCCAGGTGGGGGTGCTGATTTTGCCGTCTCCAAAGTAGCAGTCGCTCTTGAATGCAGCATGAAGAAAATGCCATCGGCGAGCCTGCATAGAATAAAGGGTTCTGTACAGGCATAAAGAAACCTGAAAAGTAACCTATGCCGGGATTTGAACTCTGGACCCCACGGGCAGAAACATGCTCTTTAACCATTACACCACAGGAACCTAAACAAGATATCATGGGTTCCGGATGACTGTAAGAATCCATTGTCCCCTTGTGCCTCTGCATTGACTGGCAGTGCTGGAAATCCATCTTCTGCCTAATAAAGTCAATACCAACCTGAGGCCCTCTTCTAAAAGAGCCTGCCTAAATAGCTCAGTCGGTAGAGCGTACGGCTGTGGGCAATAACCAGGTCCAAAAGGTTGTGGGTTCGATTCCCACCTCTGCTAGAAAATCAGCTCCAGAGCAGTTCGGCTTCACTGTGCTTTAACCAACTCTCAATAGTGATGGAAGGGCAAGTGCCAGAAGTCCATCATCTGCCTTCCATTTGGCTGCCCCTTTTTCCAACTGGGGTTGTCCTTTTAAGCTACGCCGGTATATACTTCTACATCAGCCCAGGGGTTCCCCATCTAGCACCTTGCCCTTACCTTTGTGTCAACTTGGGTATTTTTTCCCCATACAGAACCCTTTTTGGGGTTTGCCTAGCATCAGCCTGAAGTTGTCCGTGGCAAATTGCTTAATGAGGACAGTGTTCTGTACCAAGCTTAATAAAAAAAAGCATTTGAGAAGCTGACAAGCGAGGGCAGCTTTGCTGCGATTGTGCCGAAAAGAAAATAGAGGTCTCTCTTGAATGCAGCATGCAGAAGATGGCACAGATGAACCTTCTTGAAAGAAAGCATATGAGATGCTGATTCGCCAAGAAAGTTTTGGTGCTTTAACAAATCTGAAATATTGGTTACTAATTAATGCAACCCGAAGAAAAGGCACCTTTCAATGAAATGCACCCATGGGACTCGCACGCTGGGCCCTTTGGGAAATGAAATCAGGTGATTTGCTGCATGCGCCATTGAACAGCCAGGTGGGTGTGCTGATTTTGCCGTCTCCAAAGTAGCAGTCGCTCTTGAATGCAGCATGAAGAAAATGCCATCGGCGAGCCTGCATAGAATAAAGGGTTCTGTACAGGCATAAAGAAACCTGAAATGTAACCTATGCCGGGATTTGAACTCTGGACCCCACGGGCAGAAACAGGCTCTTTAACCATTACACCACAGGAACCTAGACATGATGTTATAGTTTCCGGATGACTGTAAGAATCCATTGTCCCCTTGTGCCTCTGCATTGACTGGCAGTGCTGGAAATCCATCTTCTGCCTAATAAAGTCAATGCCAACCTGAGGCCATCTTCTAAAAGAGCCTGCCTAAATAGCTCAGTCGGTAGAGCGTATGGCTGTGGGCAATAACCTGGTCCAAAAGGTTGTGGGTTCGATTCCCACCTCTGCTAGAAAATCAGCTCCAGAGCAGTTCGGCTTCACTGTGCTTTAACCAACTCTCAATAGTGATGGAAGGGCAAGTGCCAGAAGTCCATCATCTGCCTTCCATTTGGCTGCCCCTTTTTCCAACTGGGGTTGTCCTTCTAAGCTACGCCGGTATATACTTCTACATCAGCCCAGGGGTTCCCCATCTAGCACCTTGCCCTTACCTTTGTGTCAACTTGGGTATTTTTTCCCCATACAGAACCATTTTTGGGCATTGCCTAGCATCAGCCTGAAGTTGACCGTGGCAAATTGCTTAATGAGGACAGTGTTCTGTAACAAGCTTAATAAAAAACAGCATTTGAGAAGCTGACAAGCGAGGGCAGCTTTGCTGCGATTGTGCCGAAAAGAAAACAGAGGTCGCTCTTGAATGCAGCATGCAGAAGATGGCACAGATGAACCTTCTTGAAAGAAAGCATATGAGAAACTGATTCGCCAAGAAAGTTTTGGTGCTTTAACAAATCTGAAATATTGGTTACTAATTAATGCAACCCGAAGGAAAGGCACCTTTCAATGAAATGCACCCATGGGACTCGCACGCTGGGCCCTTTGGGAAATGAAAGCAGGTGATTTGCTGCATGCGCCATAGAACAGCCAGGTGGGGGTGCTGATTTTGCCGTCTCCAAAGTAGCAGTCGCTCTTGAATGCAGCATGAAGAAAATGCCATCGGCGAGCCTGCATAGAATAAAGGGTTCTGTACATGCATAAAGAAACCTGAAAAGTAACCTATGCAGGGATTTGAACTCTGGACCCCACGGGCAGAAACATGCTCTTTAACCATTACACCACAGGAACCTAAACAAGTTATCATGGGTTCCGGATGACTGTAAGAATCCATTGTCCCCTTGTGCCTCTGCATTGACTGGCAGTGCTGGAAATCCATCTTCTGCCTAATAAAGTCAATACCAACCTGAGGCCCTCTTCTAAAAGAGCCTGCCTAAATAGCTCAGTCGGTAGAGCGTACGGCTGTGGGCAATAACCTGGTCCAAAAGGTTGTGGGTTTGATTCCCACTTCTGCTAGAAAATCAGCTCCAGAGCAGTTCGGCTTCACTGTGCTTTAACCAACTCTCAATAGTGATGGAAGGGCAAGTGCCAGAAGTCCATCATCTGCCTTCCATTTGGCTGCCCCTTTTTCCAACTGGGGTTGTCCTTTTAAGCTACGCCGGTATATACTTCTACATCAGCCCAGGGGTTCCCCATCTAGCACCTTGCCCTTACCTTTGTGTCAACTTGGGTATTTTTTCCCCATACAGAACCCTTTTTGGGGTTTGCCTAGCATCAGCCTGAAGTTGACCGTGGCAAATTGCTTAATGAGGACAGTGTTCTGTACCAAGCTTAATAAAAAAAGCATTTGAGAAGCTGACAAGCGAGGGCAGCTTTGCTGCGATTGTGCCGTAAAGAAAATAGAGGTCACTCTTGAATGCAGCATGCAGAAGATGGCACAGATGAACCTTCTTGAAAGAAAGCATATGAGATGCTGATTCGCCAAGAAAGTTTTGGTGCTTTAACAAATCTGAAATATTGGTTACTAATTAATGCAACCCGAAGAAAAGGCACCTTTCAATGAAATGCACCCATGGGACTTGTACGCTGGGCCCTTTGGGAAATGAAATCAGGTGATTTGCTGCATGCGCCATTGAACAGCCAGATGGGGGTGCTGATTTTGCCGTCTCCAAAGTAGCAGTCGCTCTTGAATGCAGCATGAAGAAAATGCCATCGGTGAGCCTGCATAGAATAAAGGGTTCTGTACAGGCATAAAGAAACCTGAAAAGTAACCTATGCCGGGATTTGAACTCTGGACCCCACGGGCAGAAACAGGCTCTTTAACCATTACACCACAGGAACCTAGAAGTGATGTTATAGGTTCCGGATGACAGTAAGAATCCATTGTCCCCTTGTGCCTCTGCATTGACTGGCAGGGCTGGAAATCCATCTTCTGCCTAATAAAGTCAATACCAACCTGAGGCCCTCTTCGCCTAAATAGCTCAGTCGGTAGAGCGTACGGCTGTGGGCAATAACCTGGTCCAAAAGGTTGTGGGTTCGATTCCCACCTCTGCTAGAAAATCAGCTCCAGAGCAGTTCGGCTTCACTGTGCTTTAACCAACTCTCAATAGTGATGGAAGGGCAAGTGCCAGAAGTCCATCATCCGCCTTCCATTTGGCAGCCCCTTTTTCCAACTGGGGTTGTCCTTTTAAGCTACGCCGGTATATACTTCTACATCAGCCCAGGGGTTCCCCATCTAGCACCTTGCCCTTACCTTTGTGTCAACTTGGGTATTTTTTCCCCATACAGAACCATTTTTGGGGTTTGCCTAGCATCAGCCTGAAGTTGACCGTGGCAAATTGCTTAATGAGGACAGTGTTCTGTACCAAGCTTAATAAAAAAAGCATTTGAGAAGCTGACAAGCGAGGGCAGCTTTGCTGCGATTGTGCCGAAAAGAAAATAGAGGTCACTCTTGAATGCAGCATGCAGAAGATGGCACAGATGAACCTTCTTGAAAGAAAGCATATGAGATGCTGATTCGCCAAGAAAGTTTTGGTGCTTTAACAAATCTGAAATATTGGTTACTAATTAATGCAACCCGAAGAAAAGGCACCTTTCAATGAAATGCACCCATGGGACTCGTACGCTGGGCCCTTTGGGAAATGAAATCAGGTGATTTGCTGCATGCGCCATTGAACAGCCAGGTGGGGGTGCTGATTTTGCTGTCTCCAAAGTAGCAGTCGCTCTTGAATGCAGCATGAAGAAAATGCTATCGGCGAGCCTGCATAGAATAAAGGCTTCTGTACAGGCATAAAGAAACCTGAAAAGTAACCTATGCCGGGATTTGAACTCTGGACCCCACGGGCAGAAACATGCTCTTTAACCATTACACCACAGGAACCTAAACAAGATATCATGGGTTCCGGATGACTGTAAGAATCCATTGTCCCCTTGTGCCTCTGCATTGACTGGCAGTGCTGGAAATCCATCTTCTGCCTAATAAAGTCAATACCAACCTGAGGCCCTCTTCTAAAAGAGCCTGCCTAAATAGCTGAGTCGGTAGAGCGTACGGCTGTGGGCAATAACCTGGTCCAAAAGGTTGTGTGTTCGATTCCCACCTCTGCTAGAAAATCAGCTCCTGAGCAGTTCGGCTTCACTGTGCTTTAACCAACTCTCAATAGTGATGGAAGGGCAAGTGCCAGAAGTCCATCATCTGCCTTCCATTTGGCTGCCCCTTTTTCCAACTGGGGTTGTCCTTTTAAGCTACGCCGGTATATACTTCTACATCAGCCCAGGGGTTCCCCATCTAGCACCTTGCCCTTACCTTTGTGTCAACTTGGGTATTTTTTCCCCATACAGAACCCTTTTTGGGGTTTGCCTAGCATCAGCCTGAAGTTGTCCGTGGCAAATTGCTTAATGAGGACAGTGTTCTGTACCAAGCTTAATAAAAACAGCATTTGAGAAGCTGACAAGTGAGGGCAGCTTTGCTGCGATTGTGCCGAAAAGAAAATAGAGGTCTCTCTTGAATGCAGCATGCAGAAGATGGCACAGATGAACCTTCTTGAAAGAAAGCATATGAGATGCTGATTCGCCAAGAAAGTTTTGGTGCTTTAACAAATCTGAAATATTGGTTACTAATTAATGCAACCCGAAGAAAAGGCACCTTTCAATGAAATGCACCCATAGGACTCGCACGCTGGGCCCTTTGGGAAATGAAATCAGGTGATTTGCTGCATGCGCCATTGAACAGCCAGGTGGGGGGGCTGATTTTGCCGTCTCCAAAGTAGCAGTCGCTCTTGAATGCAGCATGAAGAAAATGCCATCGGCGAGCCTGCATAGAATAAAGGGTTCTGTACAGGCATAAAGAAACCTGAAATGTAACCTATGCCGGGATTTGAATTCTGGACCCCACGGGCAGAAACAGGCTCTTTAACCATTACACCACAGGAACCTAGACATGATGTTATAGTTTCCGGATGACTGTAAGAATCCATTGTCCCCTTGTGCCTCTGCATTGACTGGCAGTGCTGGAAATCCATCTTCTGCCTAATAAAGTCAATGCCAACCTGAGGCCATCTTCTAAAAGAGCCTGCCTAAATAGCTCAGTCGGTAGAGCGTACGGCTGTGGGCAATAACCTGGTCCAAAAGGTTGTGGGTTCGATTCCCACCTCTGCTAGAAAATCAGCTCCAGAGCAGTTCGGCTTCACTGTGCTTTAACCAACTCTCAATAGTGATGGAAGGGCAAGTGCCAGAAGTCCATCATCTGCCTTCCATTTGGCTGCCCCTTTTTCCAACTGGGGTTGTCCTTCTAAGCTACGCCGGTATATACTTCTACATCAGCCAAGGGGTTCCCCATCTAGCACCTTGCCCTTACCTTTGTGTCAACTTGGGTATTTTTTCCCCATACAGAACCATTTTTGGGCATTGACTAGCATCAGCCTGAAGTTGACCGTGGCAAATTGCTTAATGAGGACAGTGTTCTGTAACAAGCTTAATAAAAAAAGCATTTGAGAAGCTGACAAGCGAGGGCAGCTTTGCTGCGATTGTGCCGAAAAGAAAACAGAGGTCGCTCTTGAATGCAGCATGCAGAAGATGGCACAGATGAACCTTCTTGAAAGAAAGCATATGAGATGCTGATTAGCCAAGAAAGTTTTGGTGCTTTAACAAATCTGAAATATTGGTTACTAATTAATGCAACCCGAAGAAAAGGCACCTTTCAATGAAATGCACCCATGGGACTTGTACGCTGGGCCCTTTGGGAAATGAAATCAGGTGATTTGCTGCATGCGCCATTGAACAGCCAGATGGGGGTGCTGATTTTGCCGTCTCCAAAGTAGCAGTCGCTCTTGAATGCAGCATGAAGAAAATGCCATCGGTGAGCCTGCATAGAATAAAGGGTTCTGTACAGGCATAAAGAAACCTGAAAAGAAACCTATGCCGGGATTTGAACTCTGGACCCCACGGGCAGAAACAGGCTCTTTAACCATTACACCACAGGAACCTAGAAGTGATGTTATAGTTTCCGGATGACTGTAAGAATCCATTGTCCCCTTGTGCCTCTGCATTGACTGGCAGGGCTGGAAATCCATCTTCTGCCTAATAAAGTCAATACCAACCTGAGGCCCTCTTCTAAAAGAGCCTGCCTAAATAGCTCAGTCGGTAGAGCGTACGGCTGTGGGCAATAACCTGGTCCAAAAGGTTGTGGGTTCGATTCCCACCTCTGCTAGAAAATCAGCTCCAGAGCAGTTCGGCTTCACTGTGCTTTAACCAACTCTCAATAGTGATGGAAGGGCAAGTGCCAGAAGTCCATCATCCGCCTTCCATTTGGCAGCCCCTTTTTCCAACTGGGGTTGTCCTTTTAAGCTACGCCGGTATATACTTCTACATCAGCCCAGGGGTTCCCCATCTAGCACCTTGCCCTTACCTTTGTGTCAACTTGGGTATTTTTTCCCCATACAGAACCCTTTTTGGGGTTTGCCTAGCATCAGCCTGAAGTTGTCCGTGGCAAATTGCTTAATGAGGACAGTGTTCTGTACCAAGCTTAATAAAAAAAGCATTTGAGAAGCTGACAAGCGAGGGCAGCTTTGCTGCGATTGTGCCGAAAAGAAAATAGAGGTCTCTCTTGAATGCAGCATGCAGAAGATGGCACAGATGAACCTTCTTGAAAGAAAGCATATGAGATGCTGATTCGCCAAGAAAGTTTTGGTGCTTTAACAAATCTGAAATATTGGTTACTAATTAATGCAACCCGAAGAAAAGGCACCTTTCAATGAAATGCACCCATGGGACTCGTACGCTGGGCCCTTTGGGAAAGGAAATCAGGTGATTTGCTGCATGCGCCATTGAACAGCCAGGTGGGGGTGCTGATTTTGCCGTCTCCAAAGTAGCAGTCGCTCTTGAATGCAGCATGAAGAAAATGCCATCGGCGAGCCTGCATAGAATAAAGGGTTCTGTACAGGCATAAAGAAACCTGAAAAGTAACCTATGCCGGCATTTGAACTCTGGACCCCACGGGCAGAAAGATGCTCTTTAACCATTACACCACAGGAACCTAAACAAGATATCATGGGTTCCGGATGACTGTAAGAATCCATTGTCCCCTTGTGCCTCTGCATTGACTGGCAGTGCTGGAAATCCATCTTCTGCCTAATAAAGTCAATACCAACCTGAGGCCCTCTTCTAAAAGAGCCTGCCTAAATAGCTCAGTCGGTAGAGCGTACGGCTGTGGGCAATAACCTGGTCCAAAAGGTTGTGGGTTTGATTCCCACTTCTGCTAGAAAATCAGCTCCAGAGCAGTTCGGCTTCACTGTGCTTTAACCAACTCTCAATAGTGATGGAAGGGCAAGTGCCAGAAGTCCATCATCTGCCTTCCATTTGGCTGCCCCTTTTTCCAACTGGGGTTGTCCTTTTAAGCTACGCCGGTATATACTTCTACATCAGCCCAGGGGTTCCCCATCTAGCACCTTGCCCTTACCTTTGTGTCAACTTGGGTATTTTTTCCCCATACAGAACCCTTTTTGGGGTTTGCCTAGCATCAGCCTGAAGTTGACCGTGGCAAATTGCTTAATGAGGACAGTGTTCTGTACCAAGCTTAATAAAAAAAGCATTTGAGAAGCTGACAAGCGAGGGCAGCTTTGCTGCGATTGTGCCGTAAAGAAAATAGAGGTCACTCTTGAATGCAGCATGCAGAAGATGGCACAGATGAACCTTCTTGAAAGAAAGCATATGAGATGCTGATTCGCCAAGAAAGTTTTGGTGCTTTAACAAATCTGAAATATTGGTTACTAATTAATGCAACCCGAAGAAAAGGCACCTTTCAATGAAATGCACCCATGGGACTTGTACGCTGGGCCCTTTGGGAAATGAAATCAGGTGATTTGCTGCATGCGCCATTGAACAGCCAGATGGGGGTGCTGATTTTGCCGTCTCCAAAGTAGCAGTCGCTCTTGAATGCAGCATGAAGAAAATGCCATCGGTGAGCCTGCATAGAATAAAGGGTTCTGTACAGGCATAAAGAAACCTGAAAAGTAACCTATGCCGGGATTTGAACTCTGGACCCCACGGGCAGAAACAGGCTCTTAAACCATTACACCACAGGAACCTAGAAGTGATGTTATAGGTTCCGGATGACAGTAAGAATCCATTGTCCCCTTGTGCCTCTGCATTGACTGGCAGGGCTGGAAATCCATCTTCTGCCTAATAAAGTCAATACCAACCTGAGGCCCTCTTCGCCTAAATAGCTCAGTCGGTAGAGCGTACGGCTGTGGGCAATAACCTGGTCCAAAAGGTTGTGGGTTCGATTCCCACCTCTGCTAGAAAATCAGCTCCAGAGCAGTTCGGCTTCACTGTGCTTTAACCAACTCTCAATAGTGATGGAAGGGCAAGTGCCAGAAGTCCATCATCCGCCTTCCATTTGGCAGCCCCTTTTTCCAACTGGGGTTGTCCTTTTAAGCTACGCCGGTATATACTTCTACATCAGCCCAGGGGTTCCCCATCTAGCACCTTGCCCTTACCTTTGTGTCAACTTGGGTATTTTTTCCCCATACAGAACCATTTTTGGGGTTTGCCTAGCATCAGCCTGAAGTTGACCGTGGCAAATTGCTTAATGAGGACAGTGTTCTGTACCAAGCTTAATAAAAAAAGCATTTGAGAAGCTGACAAGCGAGGGCAGCTTTGCTGCGATTGTGCCGAAAAGAAAATAGAGGTCACTCTTGAATGCAGCATGCAGAAGATGGCACAGATGAACCTTCTTGAAAGAAAGCATATGAGATGCTGATTCGCCAAGAAAGTTTTGGTGCTTTAACAAATCTGAAATATTGGTTACTAATTAATGCAACCCGAAGAAAAGGCACCTTTCAATGAAATGCACCCATGGGACTCGTACGCTGGGCCCTTTGGGAAATGAAATCAGGTGATTTGCTGCATGCGCCATTGAACAGCCAGGTGGGGGTGCTGATTTTGCTGTCTCCAAAGTAGCAGTCGCTCTTGAATGCAGCATGAAGAAAATGCTATCGGCGAGCCTGCATAGAATAAAGGCTTCTGTACAGGCATAAAGAAACCTGAAAAGTAACCTATGCCGGGATTTGAACTCTGGACCCCACGGGCAGAAACATGCTCTTTAACCATTACACCACAGGAACCTAAACAAGATATCATGGGTTCCGGATGACTGTAAGAATCCATTGTCCCCTTGTGCCTCTGCATTGACTGGCAGTGCTGGAAATCCATCTTCTGCCTAATAAAGTCAATACCAACCTGAGGCCCTCTTCTAAAAGAGCCTGCCTAAATAGCTGAGTCGGTAGAGCGTACGGCTGTGGGCAATAACCTGGTCCAAAAGGTTGTGTGTTCGATTCCCACCTCTGCTAGAAAATCAGCTCCTGAGCAGTTTGGCTTCACTGTGCTTTAACCAACTCTCAATAGTGATGGAAGGGCAAGTGCCAGAAGTCCATCATCTGCCTTCCATTTGGCTGCCCCTTTTTCCAACTGGGGTTGTCCTTTTAAGCTACGCCGGTATATACTTCTACATCAGCCCAGGGGTTCCCCATCTAGCACCTTGCCCTTACCTTTGTGTCAACTTGGGTATTTTTTCCCCATACAGAACCCTTTTTGGGGTTTGCCTAGCATCAGCCTGAAGTTGTCCGTGGCAAATTGCTTAATGAGGACAGTGTTCTGTACCAAGCTTAATAAAAACAGCATTTGAGAAGCTGACAAGCGAGGGCAGCTTTGCTGCGATTGTGCCGAAAAGAAAATAGAGGTCTCTCTTGAATGCAGCATGCAGAAGATGGCACAGATGAACCTTCTTGAAAGAAAGCATATGAGATGCTGATTCGCCAAGAAAGTTTTGGTGCTTTAACAAATCTGAAATATTGGTTACTAATTAATGCAACCCGAAGAAAAGGCACCTTTCAATGAAATGCACCCATGGGACTCGCACGCTGGGCCCTTTGGGAAATGAAATCAGGTGATTTGCTGCATGCGCCATTGAACAGCCAGGTGGGGGTGCTGATTTTGCCGTCTCCAAAGTAGCAGTCGCTCTTGAATGCAGCATGAAGAAAATGCCATCGGCGAGCCTGCATAGAATAAAGGGTTCTGTACAGGCATAAAGAAACCTGAAATGTAACCTATGCCGGGATTTGAATTCTGGACCCCACGGGCAGAAACAGGCTCTTTAACCATTACACCACAGGAACCTAGACATGATGTTATAGTTTCCGGATGACTGTAAGAATCCATTGTCCCCTTGTGCCTCTGCATTGACTGGCAGTGCTGGAAATCCATCTTCTGCCTAATAAAGTCAATGCCAACCTGAGGCCATCTTCTAAAAGAGCCTGCCTAAATAGCTCAGTCGGTAGAGCGTACGGCTGTGGGCAATAACCTGGTCCAAAAGGTTGTGGGTTCGATTCCCACCTCTGCTAGAAAATCAGCTCCAGAGCAGTTCGGCTTCACTGTGCTTTAACCAACTCTCAATAGTGATGGAAGGGCAAGTGCCAGAAGTCCATCATCTGCCTTCCATTTGGCTGCCCCTTTTTCCAACTGGGGTTGTCCTTCTAAGCTACGCCGGTATATACTTCTACATCAGCCAAGGGGTTCCCCATCTAGCACCTTGCCCTTACCTTTGTGTCAACTTGGGTATTTTTTCCCCATACAGAACCATTTTTGGGCATTGACTAGCATCAGCCTGAAGTTGACCGTGGCAAATTGCTTAATGAGGACAGTGTTCTGTAACAAGCTTAATAAAAAAAGCATTTGAGAAGCTGACAAGCGAGGGCAGCTTTGCTGCGATTGTGCCGAAAAGAAAACAGAGGTCGCTCTTGAATGCAGCATGCAGAAGATGGCACAGATGAACCTTCTTGAAAGAAAGCATATGAGATGCTGATTAGCCAAGAAAGTTTTGGTGCTTTAACAAATCTGAAATATTGGTTACTAATTAATGCAACCCGAAGAAAAGGCACCTTTCAATGAAATGCACCCATGGGACTTGTACGCTGGGCCCTTTGGGAAATGAAATCAGGTGATTTGCTGCATGCGCCATTGAACAGCCAGATGGGGGTGCTGATTTTGCCGTCTCCAAAGTAGCAGTCGCTCTTGAATGCAGCATGAAGAAAATGCCATCGGTGAGCCTGCATAGAATAAAGGGTTCTGTACAGGCATAAAGAAACCTGAAAAGTAACCTATGCCGGGATTTGAACTCTGGACCCCACGGGCAGAAACAGGCTCTTTAACCATTACACCACAGGAACCTAGAAGTGATGTTATAGTTTCCGGATGACTGTAAGAATCCATTGTCCCCTTGTGCCTCTGCATTGACTGGCAGGGCTGGAAATCCATCTTCTGCCTAATAAAGTCAATACCAACCTGAGGCCCTCTTCTAAAAGAGCCTGCCTAAATAGCTCAGTCGGTAGAGCGTACGGCTGTGGGCAATAACCTGGTCCAAAAGGTTGTGGGTTCGATTCCCACCTCTGCTAGAAAATCAGCTCCAGAGCAGTTCGGCTTCACTGTGCTTTAACCAACTCTCAATAGTGATGGAAGGGCAAGTGCCAGAAGTCCATCATCCGCCTTCCATTTGGCAGCCCCTTTTTCCAACTGGGGTTGTCCTTTTAAGCTACGCCGGTATATACTTCTACATCAGCCCAGGGGTTCCCCATCTAGCACCTTGCCCTTACCTTTGTGTCAACTTGGGTATTTTTTCCCCATACAGAACCCTTTTTGGGGTTTGCCTAGCATCAGCCTGAAGTTGTCCGTGGCAAATTGCTTAATGAGGACAGTGTTCTGTACCAAGCTTAATAAAAAAAGCATTTGAGAAGCTGACAAGCGAGGGCAGCTTTGCTGCGATTGTGCCGAAAAGAAAATAGAGGTCTCTCTTGAATGCAGCATGCAGAAGATGGCACAGATGAACCTTCTTGAAAGAAAGCATATGAGATGCTGATTCGCCAAGAAAGTTTTGGTGCTTTAACAAATCTGAAATATTGGTTACTAATTAATGCAACCCGAAGAAAAGGCACCTTTCAATGAAATGCACCCATGGGACTCGTACGCTGGGCCCTTTGGGAAATGAAATCAGGTGATTTGCTGCATGCGCCATTGAACAGCCAGGTGGGGGTGCTGATTTTGCCGTCTCCAAAGTAGCAGTCGCTCTTGAAAGCAGCATGAAGAAAATGCCATCGGCGAGCCTGCATAGAATAAAGGGTTCTGTACAGGCATAAAGAAACCTGAAAAGTAACCTATGCCGGGATTTGAACTCTGGACCCCACGGGCAGAAACATGCTATTTAACCATTACACCACAGGAACCTAAACAAGATATCATGGGTTCCGGATGACTGTAAGAATCCATTGTCCCCTTGTGCCTCTGCATTGACTGGCAGTGCTGGAAATCCATCTTCTGCCTAATAAAGTCAATACCAACCTGAGGCCCTCTTCTAAAAGAGCCTGCCTAAATAGCTCAGTCGGTAGAGCGTATGGCTGTGGGCAATAACCTGGTCCAAAAGGTTGTGGGTTCGATTCCCACCTCTGCTAGAAAATCAGCTCCAGAGCAGTTCGGCTTCACTGTGCTTTAACCAACTCTCAATAGTGATGGAAGGGCAAGTGCCAGAAGTCCATCATCCGCCTACCATTTGGCAGCCCATTTTTCCAACTGGGGTTGTCCTTTTAAGCTACGCCGGTATATACTTCTACATCAGCCCAGGGGTTCCCCATCTAGCACCTTGCCCTTACCTTTGTGTCAACTTGGGTATTTTTTCCCCATACAGAACCCTTTTTGGGGTTTGCCTAGCATCAGCCTGAAAGTGACCGTGGCAAATTGCTTAATGAGGACAGTGTTCTGTACCAAGCTTAATAAAAAAAGCATTTGAGAAGCTGACAAGCGAGGGCAGCTTTGCTGCGATTGTGCCGAAAAGAAAATAGAGGTCACTCTTGAATGCAGCATGCAGAAGATGGCACAGATGAACCTTCTTGAAAGAAAGCATATGAGATGCTGATTCGCCAAGAAAGTTTTGGTGCTTTAACAAATCTGAAATATTGGTTACTAATTAATGCAACCTGAAGAAAAGGCACCTTTCAATGAAATGCACCCATGGGACTCGTACGCTGGGCCCTTTGGGAAATGAAATCAGGTGATTTGCTGCATGCGCCATTGAACAGCCAGGTGGGGGTGCTGATTTTGCCGTCTCCAAAGTAGCAGTCGCTCTTGAATGCAGCATGAAGAAAATGCCATTGGCGAGCCTGCATAGAATAAAGGGTTCTGTACAGGCATAAAGAAACCTGAAAAGAAACCCACGCTGGGATTTGAACTCTGGACCCAACGGGCAGAAACAGGCTCTTTAATCATTACACCACAGGAACCTAGACATGATTTTCCAGTTTCCGGATGACTGTAAGAATCCATTGTCCCCTTGTGCCTCTGCATTGACTGGCAGGGCTGGAAATCCATCTTCTGCCTAATAAAGTCAATAGCAACCTGAGGCCCTCGTCTAAAAGAGCCTGCCTAAATAGCTCAGTCGGTAGAGCGTACGGCTGTGGGCAATAACCTGGTCCAAAAGGTTGTGGGTTCGATTCCCACCTCTGCTAGAAAATCAGCTCCGGAGCAGTTCGGCTTCACTGTGCTTTAACCAACTCTCAATAGTGATGGAAGAGCAAGTGCCAGAAGTCCATCATCCGCCTTCCATGTGGCTGCCCCTTTTTCCAACTGGGGTTGTCCTTCTAAGCTATTCCGGTATATACTTCTACATCAGCCCTGGGGTTCCCCATCTAGCACCTTGCCCATACCTTTGTGTCAACTTGGGTATTTTTTCCCCATACAGAACCATTTTTGGGGTTTGCCTAGCATCAGCCTGAAGTTGACCGTGGCAAATTGCTTAATGAGGACAGTGTTCTGTACCAAGCTTAATAAAAAAAGCATTTGAGAAGCTGACAAGCGAGGGCAGCTTTGCTGCGATTGTGCCGAAAAGAAGGTAGAGGTCGCTCTTGAATGCAGCATGCAGAACATGGCACAGAAGAATGTTTTTGAAATATAGCATTTGAGAAGCTGATTAGCGAAGAAAGTTTTGCTGCTCTAACAAATGTGAAATATTGGTTACTAATTAATGCAGCCCGAAGAAGAGGCACCTTTCCCTGAAATGCACCCATGGGACTCGCACGCTGGGCCCTTTGGGAAATGAAAGCAGGTGATTTGCTGCATGCGCCATAGAACAGCCAGGTGGGGGTGCTGATTTTGCCGTCTCCAAAGTAGCAGTCGCTCTTGAATGCAGCATGAAGAAAATGCCATCGGCGAGCCAGCATAGAATAAAGGGTTCTGTACAGGCATAAAGAAACCTGAAAAGCAACCTACGCCGGGATTTGAACTCTTGACCCCACGAGCAGAAACAGGCGGTTTAACCATTACACCACAGGAACCTAGACATGATGTGATAGGTTCCAGATGACTGTAAGAATCCATTGTTCCCTTGTGCCTCTGCATTGACTGGCATGGCTGGAAATCCATCTTCTGCCTAATAAAGTCAATACCAACCTAAGGCCCTCTTCTGAAAGAGCCTGCCTAAATAGCTCAGTCGGTAGAGCGTACGGCTATGGGCAATAACCTGGTCCAAAAGGTTGTGGGTTCGATTCCCACCTCTGCTAGAAAATCAGCTCCAGAGCAGTTCGGCTTCACTGTGCTTTAACCAACTCTCAATAGTGATGGAAGGGCAAGTGCCAGAAGTCCATCATCCGCCTTCCATTTGGCTGCCCCTTTTTCCAACTGGGGTTGTCCTTCTAAGCTACGCCGGTATATACTTCTACATCAGCCCAGGGGTTCCCCATCTAGCACCTTGCCCTTACCTTTGCGTCAACTTGGATATTTTTTCCCCATACAGAACCCTTTTTGGGGTTTGCCTAGCATCAGCCTGAAGTTGACCGTGGCAAATTGCTTAATGAGGACAGTGTTCTGTACCAAGCTTAATAAAAAACACATTTGAGAAGCTGACAAGCGAGGGCAGCTTTGCTGCGATTGTGCCAGCATGCAGAAGATGGCACAGAAGAACCTTCTTGAAAGAAAACATTTGAGATGCTGATTAGCGAAGAAAGTTTTCAGATTTAACAAATCTGAAATGTTGGTTACTAATTAATGCAACCCGAAGAAAAGATACCTTTCAATGAAATGCACCCATGGGACTCGCACGCTGGGCCCTATGGGAAATGAAAGCAGGTGATTTGCTGCATGTACCATTGAACAGCCAGGTGGGGGTGCTGATTTTGCCGTCTCTAAAGTAGCAGTCGCTCTTAAATGCAGCATGAAGAAAATGCCATTGGCGAGCCTACATAGAATATAGGGTTCTGTACAGGCATAAAGAAACCTTAAAAATAACCTACGCCGGGATTTGAACTCTGGACCCCACAGGCAGAAACAGGCTCTTTAACCATTACAGCACAGGAACCTAGACATGATGTCATGGGTTCCGGAAGACTGTAAGAATCCATTGTCCCCTTGTTCCTCTGCATTGACTGGCAGGGCTGGAAATCCATCTTCTGCCTAATAAAGTCAATACCAACCTGAGGCCCTATTCTTAAAGAGCCTGCCTAAATAGCTCAGTCGGTAGAGCGTATGGCTATGGTCAATAACCTCATCCAAAAGGTTGTGGGTTCGATTCCCACCTCTGCTAGAAAATCAGCTCCAGAGCAGTTCGGGTTCACTGTGCTTTAACCAACTCTCAATAGTGATGGAAGGGCAAGTGGCAGAAGTCCATCATCCGCCTTCCATTTGGCTGCCCCTATTCCAACTGGGGTAGTCCTTCTAAGCTACGCCGGTATATACTTCTACATCAGCCCAGGGGTTCCCCATCTAGCACCTTGCCCTTACCTTTGTGTCAACTTGGGTATTTTTTCCCCATACAGAACCCTTTTTGGGGTTTGCCTAGCATCAGCCTGAAGTTGACCGTGGCAAATTGTTTAATGAGGACAGTGTTCTGTACCAAGCTTAATAAAAAAAGCATTTGAGAAGCTGACAAGCGAGGGCAGCTTTGCTGCGATTGTGCCGAAAAGAAGGTAGAGGTCGCTCTTGAATGCAGCATGCAGAACATGGCACAGAAGAACGTTCCTGAAAGAAAGCATTTGAGAAGCTGATTAGCGAAGAAAGTTTTGGTGCTCTAAGAAATGTGAAATATTGGTTACTAATTAATGCAGCCCGAAGAAGAGGCACTTTTCCCTGAAATGCACCCATGGGACTCGCACGCTGGGCCCTTTGGGAAATGAAAGCAGGTGATTTGCTGCATGCACCATAGAACAGCCAGGTGGGGGTGCTGATTTTGCCGTCTCCAAAGTAGCAGTCGCTCTTGAATGCAGCATGAAGAAAATGCCATTGGCGAGCCTGCATAGAATAAAGGGTTCTGTACAGGCATAAAGAAACCTGAAAAGCAACCTACACCGGGATTGGAACGCTGGACCCCACGAGCAGAAACAGGCTCTTTAACTATTACACCACAGGAACCTAGACATGATGTGATAGGTTCCGGAAGACTGTAAGAATCCATTGTCCCCTTGTGCCTCTGCATTGACTGGCATGGCTGGAAATCCATCCTCTGCCTAATAAAGTCAATACCAACCTGAGGCCCTCTTCTAAAAGAGCCTGCCTAAATAGCTCAGTCGGTAGAGGGTATGCCTATGGGCAATAACCTGGTCCGATTGTGGTTGTGGGTTCGATTCCCACCTCTGCTAGAAAATCAGCTCCAGAGTAGTTTGGGTTCACTGTGCTTTAACCAACTCTCAATAGTGATGGAAGGGCAAGTGCCAGAAGTCCATCATCCGCCTTCCATTTGGCTGCCCCTTTTTCCAACTGGGGTTGTCCTTTTAAGCTACGCCGGTATATACTTCTACATCAGCCCAGGGGTTCCCCATCTAGCACCTTGCCCGTACCTTTGCGTCAACTTGGGTATTTTTTCCCCATACAGAACCCTTTTTGGGGTTTGCCTAGCATCAGCCTGAAGTTGACCGTGGCAAATTGCTTAATGAGGACAGTGTTCTGTACCAAGCTTAATAAAAAAAGCATTTGAGAAGCTTTGCTGCTATTGTGCAGAAAAGAATGTAGAGGTCGCTCTTGCATGAATGCAGCATGCAGAAGATGGACCAGATGAACCTTCTTGAAAGAAAGCATTTGTGAAGCTGATTAGCGAATGAAGTTTTGGTGCTTTAACAAATGTGAAATATTGGTTACTAATTAATGCAGCCCGAAGAAAAGGCACCTTTCAATGAAATGCACCTATGGGACTCGCATGCTGAGTCCTTTATGAAATGAAAGCAGGTGATTTGCTACATGCGCCATAGAACAGCCAAAGTAGCAGTCGCTGTTGAATGCAGCATGAAGAAAATGCCATCGGCGAGCCTGCATAGAATAAAGGGCTCTGTACAGTTCTGCTTCACACAAGAGTCGTTTTATGGATTTTTATTGTATGTCAAATGTATATGCACTTGCATATATTGTTTATATTGCTCATTATTATTGTTCTTGGTGAAAATTATTGTTCTTGGTGAAAATGAACGTTCGATGTTGCTAAAAATTCTCCTTAAGCCTAAGAAGATTTGTCTTGAAGATTATGAGATCACTCCATTCTAGTTGTTCGGGAGAGCGTGTTGCTTTCTTGTCTGAGTCATTCTAAGTCTTATGAATTGCCTTGCTCCATTTTGCTTACTTTATCCTTTTCACTGTATAAGATTAGAAATAGAATATTATATTTTTGGACAGAAGTTGACAATAAAAAGAAATGTATTGAAATAACACCTACATCTTTCGGTGGCAAATTCTGTATACAGCAACACGATAATTCCAATACAAATCAGGATAAGCGAGCAGACAATTTTTGTGCTTATTATTCTTTGGTTTGCCAGATTTTCAAAAGCTTCTGTCAGCATATCTGGAAAAGATAATTATGTAGTAAGCAACTTGATCTACCAATTGGAATATATACGGTATGCTTTTATGGATATGTTTTCTGTCTATGGGGTCAAATGCATACCTTTTCTATAATAAGATAAACACTCATACTTCTGCAATATTTGTACAGACAAATCAAATATAAACACTTTTCTTTTAAGCCATTAACCAATAGCAGCTTACTGGTGAAATTGTAGACGTAGGGGCAGATTAACTTTATTTTAAGGTTCGAGTGAACTTTCAAAGTTAAAGTAAAGTTAAAAAAGTTTGAATTTTGAAGTAATTTTTTGGATACTTCGACCATCGAATATGCTACTACGACTTCAAATTTGTTTCTAAGTAAAATCGTTCCAATATTCAACCATTCTATAATCTAAGTACTGTCTCTTTAAAAAAACTTTGACTTCAATACTTCGCCAAATGAAACCTGCCGAAGTGCTATGTTAGCCTATGGGGACCTTCTAGACCATTTTCCAAGTCTTTGGACATCGAAGTAAAATCATTCGATCAAACGATTAAATCGTTTGATCGAACGACTTTACTTCGATCGGACGATGGCCAAATTCGGTGAAAAATACTTAGACTTTGATATTCGAAGTATTTCAATTTGAGGATCGAATTTTGAAGTATTTATCACTTTGAAATTCGACCCTTGATAAATCTGCCCCTATAATTTGGCTTTTGGACCAGGGACTTGTGAGTAGGGATGCACCGAATCCACTTTTTTGGATTCAGCCGAACCTTTTGCTAAAGATTCGGCCGAATACAGATCCGAACCATAATTTGCAAATTAGGGGAGGGAAGGGAAAAACATTTTTTTACTTCCTTGTTTTTTGACAAAATGTCACGTGATTTCCCTCCCCACCCCTAATTTACATATGCAGATTCGGATTCGGTTCGGCCAGGCAGAAGGATTCGGCCGAATCCGAATCTTGCTGAAAAAAGCCGAATCTCGAACCGATACCAGGATTCTGTGCATCCCTACTTGTGAGTATGTTTTTTTAATTCATCTTTAATAAACATAGTAAAGGGACAGGATGCAAAAACGTTCTTACCTTCTACTGGTTGGTCTGTATTTATTTCACCTATAAAAACAAACAAGTAAAGTGGTTATTAGGAACTCATTTGCTCAAAGATTTTGAGTAAAATATTGTACACAAATGAAATGAACTGTATACACAGTAGATGAATTACAGATATTAATAATGCAAGTGTGTTACAAACATGTCAATGTTTACTTAAACGAGTAGTCAGACAACTCAATAAATATATAGATTTATATACAATATGAAAATATAAACATTTTATTTTATTAAAACTGCTGAAGGGTTTACCTTTACTGAATTTGTTTTTAATAGTATTAAGCAACTTCATCATTGTATCTTTGATTTTGGAATCTGTAATAAAATGGAACAAATATTACTATAGTTAAAAAACATACGAGCCCAAATAATTGCAATTAGAGTAAAACTAATTCACTGTTTTACATACATTTATTTAAATTAATAATGCAAGTGTGTGACAAACGTCAATTAAACTTTTGTTTATGAAAATTGAGAGTTTTACCTTTGCTGTTCTGGATACCACTCATCATATCTCCTATTTTCTTCTTTGCATTAGCTCCTAACAAAAGCACAAAGTAATGTAATTATTAATGCTGAAGCTAAAAGAGCCCTGACAACAATTGTAATTAAATGTTCTATGTGGTTTTTCATATGAAATTAAACATTAATGATGGACCAAATCCGGAATGTTTGGACTCAGGATCTGAACCCTAATTTGCATATTCAATGTGAGTAAAATAAAAAGATTCCAGCAATATTTAACATAAAACGTTGTAACTGTAGTTCTCTGGGGCATAACTTCACATAAATATAAGGTTTCAGATTATGTTTAGTTTAATTATAGAAATTTCTGTTAACTAGTTGAACTTTTTTTTTTATGAAAAATGAGAGAGTTTTACCATTGATGTTCTTGAGATCACTTATCATATCTTTAATTTTCTTCTTTGCAGACTTGCCTAACAAAAGCACACAATAATGTACTAATTAATGCTGAATCTAAAAGAGCCTTGACAACAATTGCAATTAAATTATCTAAATTAATGTTGGTCTGGAATTTTAGGACTTGGTCGAATGTTTAATCATGATTCTCAAAAGAATCAACTGAAAACCGCTTAGGATCTGAACCTTAATTTGCATATTTAATTTAAGTAAAATAAAAAGACTCCAGCAATATTTAACAACAAATTTAAACTGGTTCTCTGGCGTCTATTTCCATAAAAATATAAGGTTCACAGTAAGTTTGATGTTTAATAGTGATGGGCAAATTTGTCCCCTTCGTGAAACACCAATTTTGACGCCGGCGACAGTTCACCCGCGTTAAAGTCAATGGCCATCCGTTTAATTATCGACGGCATCTGAACTGTCTCCGGCATCGAAACTGTCACCAGCATAAAAAAAAAATTTTTTTTTTACGCCGGCAAATCTACTGAAAACTGCATTGGATCTGAATCATAATTTTCATATTAAGGGGCAGATTTATCAAGGGTCAAATTGAAAATTCTAATTTTTAAATTCTAATTTAAAGGTTTGTTTTAGGGGCAGATTTATCAAGGTCAAATTTTAAAAGTAATGAGAGTTGAACTCCCATATCTTCGAAATTCGAATCAAAAAGACCAATCAAAATTTATCAAACAAACAAACAAATTATTTTTGCCCGAATAGGTCAGTTTTAGATTGAATAGGTCAGTTTTCGATGCAATTTGAATTGTACAAATAAAAGTAACAGTGCATTCGATTGAATTCGTTTTGAAGTTTTTCCAAGTCTACCAATTGACTCCAAATAGTTCCTAGGAGGTCCCCCATAGGCTAAAACAGCAATTCGGCAGGTTTTAGATTGCGAATGGTCGATGTCGACCAAAAAGAGACAGTACATGATAAATTTCGATATTCAAATTTTTTTCAAATTCGAATAGAATTTGAACTCAAATATGCAAATTATGATTCAGATCCAATGCCGTTTTCAGTAGATATTTTTACGCTGGCAACAGTTTCAATGCCAGAGACAGTTACAGTGACAATGCCCATTGATTTTAATGTGAGTCAATTGTCGTTAGTTTCAACGACTAGGGAATAGTCCAAATTTGATTTCAATTTTTAAAAAGTTATAATGTACTGCCTCTATAAAAATTAGGCTTCGACCTTTTGCCATCTAAAACCTGCTGAATTGCTGTTTTAGCCTATGGGGGACCTCCTAGAACTCATTTGTCAATTGGTGGACTTTGAAAATATCAAATTCGGTCGAATGGGATATTCCTTCTATTTGAACGATTAAAATTTGGTCGAATATGGACCTATTCAGTCAAAAACAGACCTATTCGACCAAAAAATTTTTTTACTTAATTTCAGTTGGCCTTTTTGAATTAGAATTTTGAAGTTTTTTTAATTGAAATTCGACCCTTGATAAATATGCCCCTTAGTACTATCCTTTTTAACTAAAAATTCACAGGGCACTAATGTGTATAGGAATTGATTAAGATATTACCTTTCGCTGCAATCTGTTGTAATTTGGCTTTGCCCTCTTTAAAATAAAAAATAAAATGTTATTAGTATTACTGAATCCACACAAAGATAATTTACATCTATAAGAATTATTTGTAAATTTTCATTTGTAAATATCTGCAGCATTTCTGTGGTCCATGCAGACCCAATATTTTGGTTGATTAAACAGTTTTAACACAATTTGAACATTTCCTGCAATCAACAAATTCATTGGCCATGTAATTTAAGTGGGGTTATCCCTTAGGCACCCAATCTGCTTGAGTACATACACATTTAATATGGACTTCATACGATTAAGGGGCAGATTTATCAAGGATCAAAGTGAAAATTCAAATTTTTAAATTCAAATTTTCGAGGTAATTTTAGTGTACTTTGATTAGGGAATGGTCCAAATGCTAATTAAATTTGAAAATTCAAATATTGAAATTTATCATGTACTATCTCTTTAGAAATTTGACTTCAACTATTCGCCATCTAAAACCTGCCTATGGGGACCTTCTACAAACTTTTTCCAAGTCTTTACACATCGAATTAAAATCGTTCAATCGTTTGAATTTTAATTCGATCGATTGCCAAATTTGCTGAAAAAACTTTGAATTCGATATTTGAATTCAAAGTATTTAAATTCGATGGTCGAATTTCGAAGTATTTTCAACTTCGAAATTAGACCCTTGATAAATCTGCTCCTAAGTGTAATACAGAGGTCCATGGCTTTCAACAAGCATTATACAATTTCATAAGGCACTTACTTTGTAGTAATCCAGGTGACTCTGTTACGGGTGTAGCTGAGGCATCTGTGGTGTCCGGTACTGGTATTTCTATGGAAAGGAAGACAACACAATAGACGAAATGTAACAAACATGTCACCGAGAGGTAGGGGCAGATTTATCAAAGGTCGAAGTGAATTCGAGGGAATTTTCAAAGTAATTTTTTGGATACTTCGACCATCGAATAGGATACTACAACTTCAAATTCGATTCGAAGTAAAATAGTATGAAAATGCGATAATCAAAGTACCGTCTCTTTAAAAAAACTTCGACTTCAATAGTTCGCCAAATGAAACCTGCCGAAATGCTATGTTAGCCTACGGGGACCTTCTAATGCATTTTTCGAATTTTTTTGTAGTCAAACTAAAATAGTTTGATCAATCAATGGAATCGTTCGATTCGAACGATTTGTTTGAACGAAAGATTTTACTTCGACCGCAAAACGTTCAAATTTGGTAAAAAAAACTTTGAATACGATATTCAAATTCAAAGTAATTTCATAGTATTTTTTACTTTGAAATTCGATCCTAGACCTAGGGAAAGTGTATTAATAAATAAGACCAAATAACCCGTGCTGATTTGGTCTGAGTTTTTTTCAGAAAATATTGAGCTAAATTCGGACTTTGATAAATAACTCCTTAAAAATATTAAAGCATGCAAATAAAATTATTGTTTTACCTCAAATAAAGGTTAATGATACAAGAACAAGTTATTGTTTTATTATTAAAGAGAAAATGGAAATGATTTTGTAAATTCATTGATGAAAATGGAGTCTATGAGAGTTTGCCTTCCCATTAATTGGAGCTTTCTGGATAATGGGTTTCCGGGTTAAATGATACTATACTTGTATATACATCTTTATTTATGGAAGTTCAGCTAGGGTTTTTGCACCTTGTCTACAAAAGCCCAACTGAATGAGCTCATGTGTGGAGGTGTATTTTTACCCAGATTATAGAATTTGTGATTCTGGCTGTAAAGTGCCTTTTCTTAAGGATCACTCTTTTTATTAATTGATCAATATTTTTGTCTTACAATTTTTTACAAATACTAGATAGAAAGTTGAAGCTATTTTTCTAGTGTGCCCTTGTAACAGTTGCTCATTTTTCTAAACGTTACAGATTAATGGCAGCTCTGTTGTCTACTCTGAAGCATAAGAAGGAATTGCTCACCAGTGAGATACATCTTCTCAGCACGGTGACTGCACTGCAGAAAGTGGTGGAGAGTCTGCTTCACTTCCTTAGGCCATATCTGCAAGATTCCGTTTTACAGGTATATATGGAGCCATGATAAATACAAACATTGGAGATGTTTTGCTGCTCTGTGTTAATTTGTTTTGTTTGTTTGGGTGTTTGAATGCAGAAAGATAGAAAATCACATATGCTTATCTAAAATGTAATTTAATTTGAATTGTTTTTTAATGAGTAAGATTATTTCACAAATCATTTGGTTCCCCAATACTGTCCCTACAAAATGCCTGTAGGTTAGAGTAAGGGTTGCCTGTTAAAAATAAAATGGTCCTTAATCAACATAAAGTAAAATAAGTAGAGCTTTTTTCTTCCTTTAACAATTTTCCATTCTTTTCTCTGTGGCAGGTTCGGTTTGCAGCATTGCTGGCTCTGATCGATTTAGTTAAAAAGCTCAAAAGGAATTACATGGTCTTGCTGCCTAAATCCATCCCTTTCCTTGCAGAACTCATGGAAGGTAAACCCAGATATGCATATCGTCATGTTCTGTACCCATATTGTGTAGGAACAAACACCAAGAAAGAAATTGCATCCTTCATCCCACTCTCCCTTTTGCCTTTTTTAATAGAAATTGGCAGAATTCATGATTATCCCCTCTCCAAAATCTAAAGAGGGTCCTCTTTTTGTAGATGAGTCACTTGGTGGCTTAGTTCTACTGAATTAAAGTGACACAGAGAAAAAAAATGCCCTTTTGCAACTAAGGGTAAAAATCTAAAACTAAAGATAAAATCACCACCTCCTCAAGGGATAGCATAATATCTTCAGATTGATTTCCCCCAAATGAAATCTGCCAATGTTATATAAAACAATCATATTTTTCATTATGTAACCTAGTGTAAACGATACTAACTTGGCCATAACTGAAATAATCCATTCTCTTTATTGCTTTTGTTGCCCTTCTTAAGACTCTTTTGAGTTATAATCTGTCTTTTTATGAATTGGAGATTTATACATGTATTCGTTTTTTTTAATTGTAGATGAATGTGGAATTGTTTTGGGAGAAACACTTCACTTTTACTACTTTCTCAAAATATTTGTAAAACACTGACTTAAAGGGCAAATTTAATATACCCTATTGCATGGCTAAAGTTATACAATTTATCATAAAATAATTTCTGTTAAATACTCGAGACTGAAAATCCTATTAGCTATGATTCCCCCTTTTGGTTATAAGATGATAGGCAATATCAGAAGATTCACACTTCCATTGCAATCAGGGTGACCTTTTTATTCCCAAAATAAATAGTGCAGTTTGTGATTATGGCTTGTGGGCTAAACCAGTTTTAAAAAGGTATCAGCCCTTGTAATAGAGAATAAGAACCTGTTCCCAAACTGTGGGATGGGATATAATTATACAGTGTTGTGGATGGTGCTTATTTCTTTAGCAGCTCTGGAAGACAGATTATTAATTTACTTGTTTGACTTAGTAAACCTTTCAGCATTACTTACAAATTATATTCTGATAAGAACCTGGCCTAGATAGGATGACAGGTTTTAAACCTATGAATTTTTGTGTATATATTTTGTTACTAATTTGAACCATATGAGCTTAAACACAGCTCACTGCAGAATTTATTCCATTTACATTCAGCACTTTTATCCTATATAATAAGGCTTCCTTACATATTTACGTACATGGGCCTGTTCTTTATTACCTTCCGAGACCAGTTTCTTTCCATTGTCAGATCAATAATGATGCTTCACACAAGAGTAGTTTTATGGATTTTTATTGTATGTGAAATGTATATGCACCTGCATATATTGTTTATATTGCTTATAATTATTGTTCTTGGTGAAAATGATTGTTCTTGGTGAAAATGAACGTTCGGTGTTGCTAAAAATGCTCCTTAAGCCTAGGAAGATTTGTCTTGAAGATTATGAGATCACTCCATTCTAGTTGTTCATAGAGGAATCTGTGGGAGAGCGTGTTGCTTTCTTGTCTTGAGTCATTCTAAGTCTTATGAATTGCCTTGCTCCATTTTGCTTACTTTATCCTTTTCACTGTATGACAAGATTAGAAATAGAATATTATATTTTTGGACAGAAGTTGACAATAAAAAGAAATGTATTGAAATAACACCTACATCTTTCGGTGGCAAATTCTGTATACAGCAACACACACGATAATTCCAATACAAATCAGGATAAGCGAGCAGACAATCTTTGTGCTTATTATTCTTTGCTTTGCCAGATTTTCAAAAGCTTCTGTCAGCATATCTGGAAAAGATAATTATGTAGTAAGCAACTTGATCTACCAATTGGAATATATACGGTATGCTTTTATGGATATGTTTTCTGTCTATGGGGTGAAATGCATACCTTTTCTATAATAAGATAAACACTCATACTTTTGCAATATTTGTACAGAAAAATAAAATGTAAACACTTCCTTTTAAGCCATTAACCCATAGCAGCTTACTGGTGAAATTGTAGACGCAGGGGCAGATTAACTTTATTTTAAGGTTCGAGTGAACTTTCGAAGTTAAAGTAAAGTTAAAAAAGTTCGAATTTTGAAGTAATTTTTTGGATACTTCGACCATCGAATATGCTACTACGACTTTGAATTCGTTTCTAAGTAAAATCGTTCCAATATTCGACCATTCTATAATCGAAGTACTGTCTCTTTAAAAAAACTTCAATACTTCGCCAAATTAAACCTGCCGAAGTGCTATGTTAGCCTATGGGGGTGTTCTAGGACATTCTTTGGACATCGAAGTAAAATCATTCAATTGAACGATTAAATCGTTTGATCGAACGATTTTACTTCGATCGGACGATGGCCAAATTCGGTGAAAAATACTTCGACTTTGATATTCGAAGCATTTCAATTTGAGGGTCGAATTTCGAAGTTTTTATCACTTTGAAATTCGACCCTTGATAAATCTGCCCCTATAAGTTGGCTTTTGGACCAGGGACTTGTGACTAAGGATGCACCGAATCCACTTTTTTGGATTCAGCCAAACCCTTTGCTAAAGATTTGGCCGAATACCGAACCGAACCCTAATTTGCAAATTAGGTTTGGGAAGGGGAAACATTTTTTTACTTACTTGATTTTTGATTTCCCTCCCCATCCCTAATTTACATATGCAAATTCGGATTTGGTTGGGGCAGGCAGAAGGATTAGTCCGAATCCAAATCTTGCTGAAAAAGGCAGAATCTCGAACCGATACCAGGATTCGGTGCATCCCTACTTATTTAAAATTCATCTTTAATAAACATACCGTATATACTCGAGTATAAGCCAAGTTTTTCAGCCCCCAAAATATGCTGAAAAACTCTACCTCGGCTTATACTCGGGTTAAGCGCAAAAACAGTCGCCGGCATCTAAGAATAGTCGCCGGCGCCTAAGAATAGTCACCAGCATCCAAGAATAGTCGCCAGCGTCCAAAAATAGTATCCAAGAATATTCGCCGGCGTCCAAAAATGGTCGCCAGCATCCAAAAACGAGACGCCGGCACCTCCAATGGGAGCAGAAACCCTCAATTTTTTGATTGAAACTTACTAGAAGCTGCTGCATTTCTCACCCTCGGCTTATACTGGAGTCAATAACCTTTCCCAGTTTTTGGAGGTAAAATTAGGTACCTCGGCTTATACTCGGGACGGCTTATACTCGAGTATATACCGTAGTAAAGGGACAGGATGCAAAAAAGTTCTTACCTTCTACTGGTTGGTCTGTATTTATTTCACCTATAAAAACAAACAAGTAAAGTGGTTATTAGGAGCTCATTTGCTCAAAGTGTATGTTACTATGTTACTATGAAATGAACTGTATACACAGTAGAAGAATTACAGATATTAATAATGCAAGTGTGTCACAAACATGCCAGTGTTTACTTAAACGAGTAGTTAGACAACTCGATAAATATATAGATCTATATACAATATGCAAATATAAACATTTTACTTTATTAAAACTGCTGAAAGGTTTACCTTTGCTGAATTTGTTTTTAATGGTATTAAGCAACTCCGTCATTGTATCTTTGATTTCCTGGATTTTGGAATCTGTAATAAAATGGAACAAATATTACTAAAGTTAAAAGACATACAAGCCCAAATAACTACAATTATAGTAAAATTAATTCACTGTTTTACATACATTTATTTAAATTAATATTGCAAAGTGTGTGACAAAGGTCAATTAAACTTTTGTTTATGAAAATTAAGGAGTTTTACCTTTGCTGTTCTCGATATCACTCATCATATCTGCTATTTTCTTCTTTGCATTAGCTCCTAACAAAAGCACAAAGTAATGTAATTATTAATGCTAAAGCTAAAAGAGCCCTGACAACAATTGTAATTAAATGTTCTATGTGGTTTTTCATATGAAATTAGACATTAATGATGGACCAAATCCGGAATGTTTGGACTCAGGATCTGAACCCTAATTTGCATATTCAATGTGAGTAAAATAAAAAGATTCCAGCAATAGTTAACATAAAACATTGTAACTGTAGTTCTCTGGGGCATAACTTCACATAAATATAAGGGATCAGATTATGTTTAGTGTTTAATTATAGAAATTTCTGTTAACTAGTTGAACTTTTTTTATGAAAAATTAGAGTTTTACCATTGATGTTCTTGAGATCACTTATCATATCTGTAATTTTCTTCTTTGCAGACTCGCCTAACAAAAGCACACAATAATATAATAATTAATGCTGAATCTAAAAGAGCCTTGACAACAATTGCAATTAAATAATCTAAATTAATGTTGGTCTGGAATTTTTAGACTTGGCCGAATGTTGAATCATCATCCTCAAAAGAATCAACTGAAAACCGCTTTGGATCTGAACCCTAATTTGCAAATTTGCATTTATGCTGGGGACAGTTTCAATGCCAGAGACAGTTCCGGTGACAATTAAACGGATGCCCATTGATTTTAATGTGAGTCAATTGTCGCTAGTTACTACAACTAGGGAATAGTCCAAATTCGATTTCAATTTGTAAAAAATTATAATGTACTGTATCTTTAAAAATTCGACTTTGACCATTCGCCATCTAAAACCTGCTGAATTGCTGTTTTAGCCTATGGGGGACCTCCTAGAACCCATTTGTCAATTGGTGGACTTTGAAAATATCAAAGTTTTTTTGGGGAAAACCTCTAATCGAATGCTATATTCCTTATATTCGAACGATTAGAATTCGGTCGAATAAGGACCTATCCAATCGAAAACAGACCTATTCGACCAAAAAAAACTTCGACTTAATTTAATCTTTTTGAATTAGAATTTCGACGTTTTTTCAATTCGAAATTCGACCCTTGATAAATATGCCCCTTAGTGTAAACAAAGATTTGCAAAGATTTTGTGCATTTCCAATAATCAGATTCTAATTGCTTTAAGTGCAGTCTATATAAATACACCTCTTTGTACACCTAAATGGGGTATTTTATGTGTAAAAAACATAGGTAGAGCTATTACTATCCTTTTTAACTAAAAAGTAACAGGACACTAGTGTGTATAAGAATTGATTAAGATATTACCTTTCGCTGCAATCTGTTGTAATTTGGCTTTGCCCTCTTTAAAATAAAAATAAAATGTTATTAGTATTACTGAATCCACACAAAGATAATTTGAACATTTCCTGCAATCAACAAGTTCATTGGCCATGTAATATCAGTGGGGTTATCCCTTAGGCACCCAATCAGCTTGAGTGCATACACATTTAATATGTACTTCATACGATTAAGGGGCAGATTAATCAAGGGTCGAAGTGAAAATTCAAATTTAGAGGTAATTTTAGTGTACTTTGACTAGGGAATGGTCCAAATGCTAATCAAATTTGAAAATTAAAATATTGAAATTTATCATGTACTATCGCTTTAAAAATTCAACTTCGACTATTTGCCATCTAAAACCTTCAGGATTGCTGTTTTATCCAATGGGGGACCTCCTAGAACCTATTTGGAGTCATTTGCATTGTGAATAAATTTTCACAAATGAAACAAGTGTTTGCGTGAGTGCGCCCAGTGAGAGAGGTTGCTGTGCGCGAAAATAACGTTGACAGTAACTTAAATTCGCAATTTACAAAACTGTTTTGAGAACATTTTCTCCGCCACCAAATTTGTGGCGTAACTCAGGCGCAGAGTATTCGCCATATTTAAAAAGCTCTCATGGACATTCGCAGTGTGAAAAAAATTCACAATTCTGTTTGCACATTAAGGGGCAGATTTATCAAAGGTCGAGGTGGATTTTCTAATTAAAAAAAAATCGAATATAGAAGCTATTTTTGTGCACCTTAACTAGGGAATAGTCCAATCTCTTAAAAAATTCAACTTCAATCATTTGCCATTTAAAACCTGCCGAATCATTTTTTTTTAGCCTATGGGGGACCTCCTAGAACCTATTAGGAGTCAATTGGTGGACTTTGAAAAATCAAAGTGTTTTTGGGGGAAAACTTTGATTCAAATTCGACTAGGGAATGGTCCAAATTCTAATCAAATTTGAAAATTCAAATACTGAAATTTATCATGTGCTGTCTCTTTAAAAATTCGACTTCGACTATTCATCATCTAAAACGTGCCGAATTGCTGTTTTAGCCTATGAGGGACCTGCTAGAACCAATTTGAAATCATTTGGTAGATTTTGAAAAATCAATTGTCGCTAGTTACTACAACTAGGGAATAGTCCAAATTCGATTTCAATTTGTAAAAAATTCAAATTAAAATCGTTCAATCGATCGATGAAATCCTTCGAATCGTTTGAATTTTAATTCGATATTTGAATTCAAAGTATTTAAATTCGATGGTCGAATTTCAAAGTATTTTCAAATTCGACCCTTGATAAATCTGCCCCTAAGTGTAATTAATACAAAGGTCCATGGCTTTCAACAAGCATTATACAATTTCATAAGGCAAAAATTTACTTACTTTGTAGTAATCCAGGTGACTTTGTTACAGGTGTAGCTGAGGCATCTGTGGTTTCCGGTACTGGTATTTCTATGGAAAGGAAGACACAATACTAGAAATGTAACAAACATGTCACAGACAGGCAGGGGCAGATTTATCAAGAGTCGAAGTGAATTCGAGGGAATGTTCAAAGTAAATAAATTCAAAACTCATAATTAATTTTTGGATACCTCGACCATCGAATAGGATACTACGACTTCGAATTTACTTCGAATTCGAAGTAAAATTGTTAGAATATTCGATAATCAAAGTACTGTCTCTTTAAAAGAACTTAGACTTCAATAGTTCGCCAAATGAAACCTGCCGAAGTGCTATGTTAGCCTATGGGGACCTTCTAATGCATTTTTCGTAGTTTTTTGTAGACAAAGTAAAATAGTTTGATCGATCGCTGGAATCTTCGATTCGAACAATTTAATTGTTTGATCGAACGGTTTTACTTCGACCACAAAACCTTCAAATTCGGTAATAAAAACTTTGAATTCGATATTCGAATTCAAAGTAATTTCGAAGTATTTTTTACCTCGAAATTCGACCCTTGATAAATCTGCCCCGTAATGTTTAATAATAATAATATAACTCAGTATAGATTATTATGTACAAAAAATATTCCATGTCCGCAAATTCCCTTTATATTTATTCCTGGAAATCGTTTACACTGTAAAGCCACACATTATAGCAATATATCAAGCATTTATTTTAGGCCATATAAAATACAATACAAGCAAGGCTATGGATTATAATTTATATGAGATAATAGTATGGCAGCTCTAATTATTTTTGTATGTGGGAAACAAAATTTTGAACATAATAAGCTGCTTGTGTGTTAATGTGTACAGCTAGAATTAAGAATAGGGAGTTATATTAGCTACAGGCCAAAAACTATTCCTATTATCCATCATCTATATAAAATATAATTATTTTACTTTATAGAAACTGCTGAAGGATTTACCTTTCCTGAATTTGCCTTTTACCGTATGAATCAGCTTCTTCATCTTGCCTTGCAGTTCCTGAACCATGGAAGCTATAATAACATAGAACAATAATTTTATTTGCATGCTTTAATATCTTTAGGGGGTTATTTATCAAAGTTCGAATTTAGCTCAATATTTTCTGACAAAAACTCAGACCCAATCCGCACGGGTTTTTTGGTATTATTTATTAATACACTTTTCCGAAAATGTTGTTTGCTGGAAAAAATCCGATATTCATGATTTTTCGGATTTTTCACCCTAAAACACAGAATTTTGCCAGAAAACTTGAGTGTATTGTCAAAACCCAGCGCACATCAAAAAATCATTGTGACTTCTCCCATTGACTTGTATGCAACCTCAACAGGTCTGAGATGCATTTTCTGATTCGGCCTTTTCCATCCTTAGGGTTTAATAAATTCCGAAAAATGTTATAAATAAAAATCACAAATTTTTGTGATTTTTGCATTTGGAGTTTAGTGAATAACCCCCTTAGAGTGTTTTAATTATACCGTACTTTGCTCAACTTGGCCTTGTGATTTACAGTCATACAATTAAAGGGTAAATTAATAAAAGATGAACCTATGTTGTGTATCTTTCTTAGAGTAGTATAGACAATGTTACAGGTCAGCTGATCCAAATAATAAATATTTTACCTTTTTCTTGGGCTTCAGGGGGCAAATCACTTTCTTTATTTTTAAAATTCGTGGGTCTGCCATCTGTAAAATCACAAAAATATCTCATTAGTTCTACTGATCTAAAAGGACAAACAAGCCTGCACCAAAAATAAACAACAGAATGTAGGGGTCATTTATAAAGTTCCCGCAAACGGTTGTATTGCTCATGACTTTTCCTGAATGCTAATATATTGCACTGCTGTGCCCGTCTTTCCATTTTTTGCGAATTCGCATTATGAATAAATTTTCACAAATGAGACGAGTGTTTGCGTGAGTGCGCCCAGTGTGAGAGGTTGTTGTGCGAGAAAATAACGTTGACAGTAACTTAAATTCATAATTTGCAACACTGTTTTGAGAACATTTTCTCCGCCACCAAAGTTGTGCCGTAACTCAGGCACAGAGTATTTGCAATTTGCATTTTTTAAAAAGCTCTTATTTAAAAAGCTCTTATGGACATTCGCAATGTGAAAAAAATTCACAATTCTGTTTGCACATTAAGGGGAAGATTTATCAAAGGACGAGGTGAATTTTCAAATTAAAAAAAAATCAAATTTTGAGCAAGTTTTTTTGGGGAAAAACTTTGATTGGAATTCTATCGAATGCACTATTACTTTGATTTGTATGATTTGAATTTGGCCGAATACAGACCTATTTGGCCAAAAAAACTGATGTAATTTCAGTTGGTCTTTTTAAATCGGAATTTTGAAGTTTTTCATATTCAAAAATTGACCCTTGATAAATGTGCCCCTAAATACACCACTATTATCCAGCTTTATAAATATAACCATATGCACAGCAAATCATTCTGCCCTGTGCAAAGTGTAGAAATGAGCCCCAGTGTGTTTTAGCTTTGCATGGAAACCCTTGTGCTGGTGTTTCTCCAAATAGTTGTAGTACAGTAATAACAAATGTTCACAGCAAGGTTAATGAAATATTGTTTATCTTACCAAAGTTAACTGCTGAAATAATCGGACTCAGTAATTCATTCTTCTGAAATAATTCATTTTTCTTATGATCATTTGATTCTGTAATACAAAAATTATTTGTAAGATGCCATATAAATTAGAAAGAAGAGAAATAAAGCTCCATGCGCATATCCAGTGTTTGCCTGGTGAAACCAATATCTAATGTAAAACTTAACACTACCAATCATCCACTACTGTACTTTCTTAGTTAGCTAAAATCCAACATTTTCGACACACAAATAAATATAAAGTAAACTAAGTATGTTCACAATAGGGACTGGTTACTTAATATTATTCCTACAGTTACAGTTTTAAGAAAATAAATGGTTAAATTATGTTGAATGCTGTGAAGATAACAGTGTTAGATCCAATCATCTAAAGGATTTGTTTTATTAGAAAATTTTAAGGAAATGAGCAGTTTTTTTAATAAGGCCCTATTGTCAAAATTAATGGGAATGGCTATAAGTATAGCTGTCAAGATATTACCTAGAAACGCTTATATTCTATTTATTATAGAAATGTTGGCAATACGTTATATATTCTGTATTAATAAGTAAATATTAAATACATACCTGTTGTTCCATGAATAGATGTTATTAAAAATAAGGTTGAGAGAAAAAAACAAGAAAAAAGACAGAGAGAATTCATCTTGTCTGTTTTCGTGTTAAGTCAAGTGTAAAATGACAAGAGCAATTTCCTGCTAAACCTTAAGCCTTACTGTGATCATTGTGATGTCATAAAGGGCAAAGGATTATTATGATGTCATAATGGAAAAGTATCATTATGATGTCATGGGGTCAAAAGGTCATAATGATGTCACAATGGCCAAAGGATCATTATGATGTCATAGGGGTCAAAGGATCATAATGATGTCATAATGGTCAATAAACAAAGGCATGGGAAGTTAATGGTGAACATTTTTATCCAGTAAATCACTGTTTATCAAACTCTATTTTACTGTAATAATTAATGGGAAAGAAATTACAAGATGTATTGTGACATGATAAGATATTTCTAGTGATGAGTGAATCTGTCCCGTTTCGCTACGCCGACCAATTTGCGAAACTGCGAAATTTCGAGAAACGCATTGAAGTCTATGGGAGTTTTTTGAGAAACAATTTTTCTTGCTCCAAATGCATTTAAGTCAATGGGCTATTTTTTCTTATGGCAATTTTTTTCTCCAAATTCATTAAAGTCAATGGGCTTTTTTTTCTTATTGCGATTTTTTTCTCCAAATGCATTAAAGTCAATTGGCGGATTTTTTTCTTATGCTGACTTTTTTTCACCAAATGTATTAAAAAAAATTTGCACATGGGCGTTTTTTCGCTGCATTTTTTCTTATGGCGATTTTTTTCTCCAAATGCATTAAAGTCAATGGGCGTTTTTTCTTATGGTGACTTTTTTCTCCAAATGCATTAAAGTCAATGGGTGGTTTTTTTTTTGGCGTATTTTTTTCTTCCAAATGCATTAAAGTCAATGGATTTTTTTCCTATGCAGACTTTTTTTCTCCAAATGCATTAAAGTCATTGGGCATTTGTTTTGGTGATTTTTTTGTCATAATACATTAAAGTCAATGGGTGTTTTTTCTTATGGCAATTTTTTGCCTCCAAATGCATTAATGTTTCGCCAAATGTATTAAAAAAAAATTGCACATGGGCGTTTTTTTCGCTGCATTTTTTTCCTATGGCGATTTTTTTCTCCTAATGCATTCAAGTCAATGGGCATTTTTTCTTATGGTGACTCTTTTCTCCAAATGCATTAAAGTCAATTGGAGTTTTTTTTCTTATGGTTTTTTCAAAACAACACTACCATAGCTGTGTACAAGCACAAAAGCAGATAAGGAATATCACATACACTTACAGGTTGTATATACTTTGTATGCTCTCATACATTAGTATATTTAAGGGTAAATACATTTAAGATGAGTAATAATGAAGAATGATTTGTTTTAAACACAATATTGATATGACTTGTGCTAAGCATGTTACTTCGGTAAACTTCCCTTTGTGATATGAAATGAAACTCTGGAATCTGTTTTTGCAAGCGTTTTATATCAAAATTTGCAGAAAATGCAAATGAAAGGATCCCCTCTCACAGATATTCCAGGTATCCAAACAATTAATAATCCTTTTTAGACAGCTAATATATAAACCCATCCGTGCCAAGGTGTTTCCCTGGTTCCCTACAGGTAAGAAACATGAAAGGAAAGTTCTTAAGGGATTCTTTCTCATTGCCTCTTATATTTCTTACCTATAGTGAACAGGCACACACCTGACTGGTGCAAACATTTCCTCCAAATACAGGAAAAGAAGCAACACATCCCTCTATTAAAGTGCATTTGCCATGTAAATGAAAAAGATTTATAAGTTTGCAACTCTACATTCATAGGCCAAAAATGGGACTTGCGAGTCAACAGACTGCACTCATAAAGAATGAAAACATTGCAGTCAAGATTTGGGTCTCAAAGTTGTTTGCAGATGTGGTCATGATTTTCTGTTAAAATTGGATTGGCAGCTACCAACACTGGTAAACAATTGCAGTTATGCACCATGAGAAGAGGGAAAAATGCAGTGGCAATCATTTAAAAGTCTGGTTATGGTTAGATCTACATTAAGAATTTGTTATATTTCCACAGGGCACTCACTAGGGGGTAAATTCACTATGCTCCGAAAATGCGATAGCAACGGCTTCTCCGCACTTCTTCAGGCTTAGTTTCGCCAGGGCTGCTCAAATTCACTAATATCCGAAGTTGTCCCAGGGAGGCGAAAGGTAGCAAAGTTGCGCTAGCGTTAATTTGCCAAGCAAAGCAAAGTTATGCTAGCGATACCTAATTTGCATACGGCACCAAGTTAAAGTACAATGGGCTTATATGTATCAGCAAATACATTACACTACACAAGCCTGGAAAAGCTTCATACAATAAAATAGAGTTGTTATTTTGCCCTATACATGTGCCTACTGTATAGTTTAGGTGCCATATGTTAGGAGATATAGGGGGGAAGGAGGGTACCCCCCAAAAAATTATTTTTTTTCAGCCTATCACTCTTAAAAAAGTAAAAGACGCCAGTGTTTTTTGGGACTTAGAAAAAATGTAAACTTTTTTTGAAGCAAGTCCTATCTACTCTATTGCACTTCGCCTGGTCTGAGGGTGAAGGCAAGTCTGGAGCAAGAGGTAATGTTCAGTAAAATGCGCACGTTAGTGAAATAGCGCAGTTACGTCCCTTCACCATAGCGCAACTTCGCCTGGCGCAAGGGTGCGAAGTATCGCTAGAGTATGTCTACTTCACTAGTGAATTTTCACAAGCACCCATTAGTAAATTGGCGAAATGGCAAAATGACGTCACGCTGGCGAATTTTCGCTAGCTTTTGCCACTTCGCCCTTTAGTAAATTTGCCCCTAGGATGGGATGTTGAGCTCCCAGGTAAAGAGCAAACTGCTTCTCAATCTCTTCCCAGCGTGGGGGCCTATGGGGGACCTCCTAGAACCTGTTTGGAGTTATTTGGTGGACTTTGAAAAATCAACTTTTTTCTTTGAGGAAAACATAGAATCGTACCAATTTGAAAACTGACCTATTCGATTGAAAACTGACCTATTCTGGAAAAAAAAAAACTTAGATTTAATTTTGGTTAGTTTTTTTAAATTCAAATTTCGAAGTTTTTCAAATTCAAGATTCGACTTTTGATAAATCTGCCCCTTATTGTTTAACTGTAATGCACAGCTACTCTCTTTGGGCTCATTTATACATACACTCTGCAACTTTGCACCCAGGAAGTAACCCATGGCTGCCAATCAAATGCTTGGAGCCATTTTTTTACCTCATTGTCAAATTTGCCCAGAGTTTATATATGAGCCCCTTGGAGTTGGGTGTCTAGGAATCCATACAAACCTATTTGCTTTCAGACATCAGTGCTTTCAACTTATTGGTTAGCTGGTACAGTATGTATTGCTAGGACTCACCAATTATAAAATTAGCCCCTTAAAGAAACTTTTAATGCTTTATCCAATATAAAGCTAACAATATACTCCAACGTTCCCCACAAATACTTATCTTAGAGCAGCAGGCAGTGGTAATCCCACATTAGATTAAAGCCTGGAGCCTTGCTGTCCCTCTTCGCCTAAGTGTGCTTTTCTCAACAGAGATGAGGTTGTGGCTAATCACAGGTCGTGTTATGCTACAATTCCCTTGCTACAAGATGCATCTAAATATAACAGGAAAGATCCTGGCTTACATAAATATTTAAATAGCTAGAGCTAAAGCACGATCTAAAAGGAACATCCAATTTCTAACATGGACTATCTACTGCTAATATGCATGACCACAGATTATTGTACATAGAATGCATCCACTTTGCATATTGTTACATGCATACATACCTTATTTCTTCAGCTTTTTCTAAATCTCTAAAATATAATAGAGGTGCAAAATCACTGCAATAGTTTAGTAAAACATATTCAAATTATAGTTAAAGATCAGAAAAAAACATGCTAAATGTATTAAGAAAGCATGAAGCAAGCACATATTATTTAAGTGATTCAATTATGTTAAATATGCATGTATTTTTGCTTCAATGTATTTTAAAAAAATCCCTCCCAAAGTAGCAATTTCATGTATTCCTTTTTCTTCTGCAGTAAAAAATGCTATTTTCTTTTATCTCTCTCTTTTCTTGTTTAATATGCAAAATTAAAAATGAAGACTTAAAAATAAAAGACAAAATTGTCAGGCAGTGTCAATCTTAAGCACTGGTCAAACGGAATTGTGGAAGCAGACCTAATGCTAATATGAATTGTGGAAGCAGCCCTAAAACTAGTAGAATGTTACCTGGAGTGTTACTAATCTGGTAACTAATACTGTTACATCAGCACACTAAAGATGGCTATACACCATAAGATCATTCCCTGATATGACCTCCTAAGGTAGAGGACATCTGCCTGATTTTTGTCCAGATATCAGTCAGGGAGGCCTGTAGGAGGTCAGCATACATTAGAATATACACTGGTGAATCAATCTAAAGGTGGCATTAGATGTATGGTGGGGGATGACTTGACCGATATCGGCAGAAGACTTGGATATCGGCTCATTGATCGGGCTGGCCAGGAAATTTTGATCTGGTGCCTTTGAAGGCTCATGAACATTGTTAGTGATGAATTGTCAGATACAGGTAGAGTTCTATTGTTTCTACCTGTGTATCTGACTATTCGGCGCAACACAGGTGTATTAAAACAAATGATCTTTCCTGGATCTTTTCCAGGAAAGATTGTAATTGTATAACGTATATGGCCACCTTAAAGGGCCCGAATCAGCAGAGTAAATCTGCCTGTATACGGCCACCTTAAGGGCTTGGCCAAATAAACCACACATAGCCAAACCCAAATTTCATAAGAAAGCACAATAGTGCATTAATAATCCTTATGTAATTAGCCACCCCTCTAGATTAGAGGAAAAGAACTTTCATTTGAAGCAGTGTAGGTGGTTCTTCACAGTGAGTTTGTGAAATGCACTGCCGGTGATGTTGTGATGGCTGATTCTATTAATGCCTTTAAGAGTGGCTTGGATGATATAATATCAAAGGCTATTGTGATACTAATACCATTAGTAGACATATTGATATATATATATATATATATATATATATATATATATATATATATATATATTATATGTGTATAAACAAGTAGCTATGAGTGTGTGTATATAGTGTACTGGAGTAGAGGGGTTTCAAACTGTGTACACATAAACTATTTACTTACCAGAAGTGTATTGCACGAGTCCTCACAGAGTCGCTATTAGAAATAATGGGACCCCGTACAACAGAAATTTTGGGGCCCCACCCAGATCCTGCCCACACCACAGTTAAAAGACCATACAGACATCAGCACTTAAAACCGTAAACCCCCCCACACAGGTTATAAAAAGCCATTGATGGTCAGTGTGCCCCTAAGTTTAAAAAAAAACTGTGGTGCCAGGGCCCCCCATAAAAGTTTTTTGTTAAATTGGTGGTCAAGGACCCCCTACAAGTTGAAAAAAGAATTGGTGCCAGGGCCCCCATAAAAGATTTTGTAAAAAACATTGGTGCCAGGACCCCTTTACAAGTTAAAAAAAAATTGGGCCCCAGAGAATATTTTTAAAAAACCCATTGGTGGCAGGGGTCTATAGAGTATTAAAATGATGCATTGGTGGCTGTGGGGTTTAAAAAAATTAAAAAACACACATTGGTGTTCAGTAAAACTTAACTCGTGGCTTCAGGACTTCAAGTTCGGCTCTTTTCGTGACTTTCGGTCTATTCACAGCTTTTTGACTTCAAGTTATGCTCTTTTTGTGACTTGGGGTCTTTTCGCGGCTTTCGAACTCCACGTTTGGCTCTTTTTGTGACTTCGGGTCTTTTTGAGGCTTCGACACTTTAACTTTGGCTCGTTTCGTGGTTTTTGTCTTTTCGCGGCTTTGGGATTTCGGCTTCGGCTCGTTTCGTGGCATCGGGACTTCGGATTTTCGGCTCTTTGGGACTGCTGAAAGAGACTCTGTGTTCTAGTTAGCTTTAATGGGATCCTAGACACCAGATGTCAAAGTCTGCCGCCATAGATCATTTCTGGGGAAAAAAAGAGGCACAGTGTGTTATACAAGGATCCCTGTGGTCACAGTCTGGTCTGTGTTTTGTTACATACTGACATATGAACTAATTCATCAATTTGATTCAAGTTAAGCAACACTAGCCAAGTGTATGTAAGCTCATGACCCATGGCAATCAAATATGCTAAATAAAAGCCTAAATAGAACTTTGAAATGTCTTCATACAGCAATATTTTTGGTTACATGGGCATTGCATGGTAACATTATAAGAGTGGGTGTGAAAAGTGGAGTAACATTTTTAGCACAAGTGTATGTATAAACTTAAACGTAGAATCTACTATTGTCTTTTTATGCAAATATCAAAGACTTTACATTGTATGGTACATACGTATACCAAGATTCCACCATAGTATGGCTTTGAAACCCAGCTAAGGCATGTGCTGCTTCTTGCTTTAGTGCAGAATAGGGCTTTCTGTTTAGTATATTTAGGTGTAAAGATGTAATGTGGTTCATTAGATAGGAAAAAACTTGACAACTTTTATGTATAGTATTAGAGAAAAATGTATTTAAAAAATATAAAAAAGCCTTTGGAAAAGCCAAACTGTAAACAAATATTATCTGGAGCTGAGATCCACATATTATCAAGCTGAGATCCACGTTGTGAGGATTTGGACTCTGGAGTGGTTGGTTACAGTGGCCGTGAACTACACTTCAACTCAGAGCAAAAATATATGTATTCCCTAAGGAATATATATAGGGGGATCAGCGCCTGTGGCAACAGAAATTAGAAACAAAATATAGTGTAATACATTCAAAAAAGGGAAAGTGAAACCCAGGACAGTGCATGCTGGCAAAGGGTGCATGACAGGGGCGGGACAAAGCTGCCTGGCAGGGGATTAGTAGGGGGTTAGTGACGTAATTGGGGGGTGGAGTTGTAAGGGGATGTGTAGCACTAACTGCTAAGGAGGGCATCCATTTTGGAAGAAGAAAAAGGAGTAGTAGGGTAGCAAGGCAGAGAGCGTAGGATTACCTGAGATGGCAGCATTAAAGGAGCTCCTGGCGAGGATCAGAGCTCAGGCAAGTGAGCAGGGGGAGGATTGGGTCCGGCAGCAACTTGCAGCGCAACCCGCTGCATCAACCCGACAGGCAGCCAGCAGAAGGAGAACACGGCCCCCTGAAAGACTGAGCCCAGCAGTGAGCAGCAGATCGAGTCAGAGGAGACGGATGAGGAGCCCCTCCCCCCCAGTAGCAGGTCCGGGAAGCAGTGTGGGCGCATCGGATGCTGACAGGAGAGGCACTGGTAAGAAGCAGCAAGGGGGGAGGATGCCGTGCAGAGGACAGGGAGCAGGACGGAGAAGCAGAGCAGGGGTGCGGCTGGGAGCAGGCAGTCAAGATGGCGGCGATCGCAGTCCGGTTGGAGGAGGCGGGGCCACAGCAGGGAGCAGTCCGGGTCACAGCAGGAGGGAGACGGCAGCCAGGAGGGGAAGCAGCAGCTCGAGAGGGGAGACCACACAGGCAGGACAGAGGCAGACGGAACGCAGAAGCACTGACAGGGAGAGTGAGAGGAGACAGAGGGAGCCTGCAGCACAGCGTGGAGGAGATGGGGGAAGGGCAGCCACTTCAGGCACAGACCTTGCTGGGGAGCCAGGAGGGATGTCGCACGTGAGTATGGCAGCACCCCCGGCTGGGGGCGACAGGGTTGGGGGGGTTTTTCACGATATTTGTCTCCACAGGGTGCGGCGCGACGAAGTGGTGGCCCCCAGCAGGGACGCGAGGGATCCAGGCACAGAGAAGAGGATAGAGGCGCGGCCAGCTCGGCAACGGGCTCTGCTGGGGGGAGAGGGGGGACCCCACCAGCAAATATGGGGGCGCCCTCTGTTGGGGGTTGCTGGGCCGGGGGGGTTTCCTCTCTCCTGTTACCTCTACAGGGATCATCAGGACAAGACTGGAGCAGCGTCATGGGTACAGCAGGAGGAGCGCCAGGCACATCAGACGGGTCGTCAGGACACAGAGCAACAGCCACCACGGCCAACATGATGGAGGCAATCAGAACAACACCGGCCGCTGGGCCCAGTGGTGAGAATGACTTTACTGGGTTTATGAAGGGAATGCAGGAGCTATGGGCAAAATGGGGGGGAGGGAGCACAGCAAACACCCCCCCCTCAGCACCGGCAGTGCAGGTCTCGGCAGGGGCAAGGCCCATAGGGGAACTACCCACAGTTACATCAGGGGGAATGCCCCCGACTGCAGGGGGGAGCACCGGGGTGGTAGAGGCAGGTACACCGCCAGCCGCGGGGGGGTCGGTGCGTAAAGAGGGAGAGGCTCCCAAAAAGGACGAAGCGGCTAAGCCACTACCGATCTCGGACGCGGCAAAGGGCAACACATATGTGTGCTTTGAGGGCCCCCTGGGAGCTCACCTAAAACCTGAGACTAGGGAAAAAATTTGGAAGAAGGAATACATTGACATATTCACATTACTTCCCCTTGAAAGATTTAATATAGAGAAATGGGAAAAAGGGAAAGAACACCGTAAGGAGGAGGATGAGGATAGGAGGCGCTACAGGCTGATCCCCAGGACATTTGGGAATTGGCTGCAGGCGTTTGCTATTCTGGGTAGCGTTATAGGGGAAAAGTCACCTGAGAGTTGTTCGGGTCTGTTTTGTTACCTGGACACGATTTGGGAAGCGCATAGGGTCTATGGGGGAACCGCATGGCTTAAATATGACGAGCAGTTTCGTCAGCGCATGTCGGTGTGGCAGTCCTTAAAGTGGGACCACAGGGACATAGCCCTGTGGCTGAGGCTGATGACGGCTCAGAAAGCCCAGCATACTCCAGCATTTTCCAGTCTAGGTCAGAATCCCTTTCCAGCAGGCGCCGGCGGGCCCACCAGTGCGGGATCGCCGGCTACCCCAAAAAAGGGAGTGTGCTGGCAGTATAACGAGAATCAGTGCAAATGGGGGGGGAATTGCAAGTTCAAGCATGAATGCTCAGGTTGTGGGGGAGCCAATCACCCTGTCACTAGATGTTATAAAAGACAAAGGCCAGGAGGCGCAAAGCCAGGGGAGGGCTTTGGAAAAAGGGAGGAGTCCAGTCAAGGTAAATGAGATGTCACCATGGCTGGCAATATACCTCGATAGAAAGAAAGCCGAGTTAATAAGGGAGGGGTTTTTGGTGGGGTTTTGTATTCCATTTCAGAGTGGGACGATGGGGCAAGATTGCAGGAATTTGAGATCAGCTTCGGAGCACCCAGAGGTAATTAGGAAAAAATTGGCTACGGAGGTAGAATTGGGCAGAATGGCCGGACCATTTATGGTTCCACCCGTGCCAAACCTGCGCCTGTCACCGCTAGGCGTGGTGCCCAAAAAGGAGGCAGGCAAATTTCGCCTGATACATCATCTGTCCCATCCACATGGCTCCTCAGTCAACGATGGGATAGATGAGGAGACGGCTCATGTAACATATACCTCCTTTGATGTGGCAGTGCGCCTGGTGAGGACCTGCGGCCGGGGTGCCCTAATGGCGAAGGTCGACATCGAGTCGGCTTTTCGTCTCTTGCCAGTACACCCAGATTGCCAGCACTTGCTAGGGTGTAAATTTGAGGGCAAGATTTATATGGACAGATGTTTACCAATGGGCTGCTCTATTTCGTGTGCCCACTTCGAAGCGTTCAGCTCCTTCTTGGAGTGGGTGGTGAGGTTAGAAACTGGTTCCAGGGCAGTCATTCACTACCTGGACGATTTTCTATGTGTTGGCAAGCCGGGGACGGAGGAGTGTAGGATTATACTTCAGGTCCTGCTATCAGTATTTCGCAGGTTTGGAGTCCCCGTGGCGAGGGAAAAAACGGAAGGCCCCTCACGCATTCTCAAATTCCTGGGGATCGAGATTGATTCAGAAAAAATGCAGTGCAGACTACCCCAGGAAAAGATTGTAGATTTAAAACTAGTGCTAAACTTCGCATTGCAGCAAAGGAAAGTGACACTTCGGCAATTGCAATCACTCCTGGGGAAATTAAATTTCGCATGCAGAATAATGCCCATGGGGAGGGTTTTTTGCCGGAGGTTAGCCCAAGCCACAGCAGGGGTGGAGAAGCCGCACCACTTTGTGCGGCTGAACAAGCAACACAAGGCAGACCTGGTAGTGTGGCAGAGGTTTCTGGATAGGTACAACGGATGTTCATTTTGGTTAGGGGAGAGTCAGGACAACGGGGAGTTGGAATTGTTTACAGACGCAGCCGGTGCGTTCGGCTTTGGTGCCTTCTTTCAAGGACAATGGTGCATGGGGGAGTGGCCGCGGGAGTGGCAGGAAGGGCAGCTTATAAAGAACTTAGCGTGCCTGGAGCTATTCCCAATCGTGTTGGCAGTAGTGGTGTGGGGGAAGGAGCTGGCTAATAAAGCGGTCAATTTCCACTCGGACAACATGTCAGTGGTTTCGGCTATTAACAATTTATCTGCCTCCTCCCCACCAGTGGTCAACCTGTTACTGGTGTTGGTACTCGAATGTCTAGATCAGAATATTTGGTTCAGGGCCACACATGTGCCAGGAGTTACGAATGATATAGCCGATGCCATCTCTCGTTTTCAGCTGGAACGGTTCAGGCAGTTGGCTCCGAGGGCAGCCGAGGCCCCCACCCCTTTCCCAGACTTCCTATGGAGGATCCCGTTCGATACCTGGCAGGTTGTGTAAAAAATTCTTTGGCGCCATCTACCTGGGTAGCTTATAGTAGTGTGTGGCAGCAGTGGGCAGAGCTCGAAAGGTATGTGCAGGGCCCTCTGGGTGCGGTGGAAAGAGAGGACTTAACATTGTGGTTATTATATTTACACGGTACAGAGCACCGTTCGAGAACAGCCATTGGCAGAGTGTTGGCAGCTCTGTCTTTCATGTTTAAGATGCAAGGTTACGGGGATGTTACTAAGAGCTTTGTGGTTCGGCAGGTCGCGAAGGGTTTGAGGAGGGGCCAGCAAAGGAAAGATACGCGCAGGCCAATCACATTTAACATAATGGAAGGACTCTTTGGGCAGCTAGACAAGGTTTGCGTTTCAGACTACGAGGTGGCTCTTTTTCAGTTTGCTTTCTCATTGGCATTTTTCGGGGCGTTTCGCATAGGGGAACTGGTTAGCACAAAGAAAAGTGAAGAGGGGGGCGTGCAATATCGGCATGTGGAGCTGTGTGGGGGGGAACTTCAGGTCAGGATATTCGAATCGAAAACTGATAAAGGGGGCAAGGGTTTGTTGGCACGGCTGCATAAGGTGGCAGGTTGTAGGTTGTGTCCAGTGCGGTGTTTCGCCAATTATCTAGGGGTTCGGAAGTCATCAAGAACATCATTATTGGTACACGCAGACGAGTCAGTCCTGTCACGGTTTCAGTTCATTGCAGTGTTGCGGAAGTGCCTCACGGGTCTAGGGCTGGTAGACAAGGAATACAGCTCACACTCATTTCGTATTGGGGCCGCAACGGAGGCGGCCAGGTGTGGGCTAGATGACTCTACAATTCGCAGGTTAGGGAGGTGGGAATCTAGCCGCTTTCAATTGTACGTTAGACCCCACTTGGTTTAGGGGGTCGCGGGGGGCGGCAGGGACAAAAAACATTTGCAACAATTTACGTGGTTACAGCCCACTGGGACCAGTGGGATGTGGTAAGTTGGTGTAGCTGGTAGGTGTTATTCATTGTGTTTCTTTCCCTGTTATTGTTTTTTCCTTATAGGTTCAAGGCGTTGTATGGTGTGGGTAATGGGACATTCCTACATTTTTTGGGTGGAACAACGTGCGGGGTTACGTGAAAAGGGTAGGCGGTTCTGGCTCCCAGCGGAAGCAGTGGAAGTGCAATGGAATGGAAAAAGAGGTTTGTCATGGTTGCAGATCAGGGCTTGGATAGAAGACAAGTTCCGTCAAGAGGGCCCCCCAGATGTTTTAGTGTTACACGCAGGGGGCAACGATGTGGGCAAGATCCCAATGAGGGAACTCATTGGGAGGATGAAGCAGGATTTGGTAAGAATCCGGGCTATGGCCCCTAGACTACTGGTAATATGGTCTCAGATAGTCCCCAGGTTAGTGTGGAGGGGGGCTAGGGACATAAAAGCGGTGCAGAGGACACGGGCAAAAATTAATGCAGCTATGACAAAGTTTGTGAGTAAGGCGGGAGGAATAGTAGTTAGGCATGTGATGTTGGAAAGAGACCCCAAGTATTTCAGACCTGACGGGGTACACTTAACCGGCCTGGGCCTCGAGGTTTTTAACTATGGCCTTAGAGAAGGGGTGGAGGTGGCAATTCAGGTGTGGAGGGGTATGAGGGATTGAAGGTGTACAAGTCCCTCATACTGTGGCGGGTCCCTGGCAATGGGGAGAGTTAATTAAGTGGAGTTTTTTACCAAGTTGGTTAATGGAACTTGGTTGGTGGTGTTCCTCTCTAAGAGCGGTGGTCTCTGGGAGGGTATGTTGTATTGGGGGTAGCATGCAGTCCTGCGTACCCATCATGCTAGAAGGCACAAATCGGCTGGTGGCTTAACGATTGCATGCACCTAATTGGGTCCATTGCCAGGGGCCTTGCAGAGGATAAAATGTTAATGGTATTTCATTGTCAGATTTGTATGTTTTATAATGTTGTTAATATAACAGTTATTGATATATGTGTTATCTATTGTTAAATAATATGTTGTGCAATAAAGCTGTGGACATAAAGACTCCAACAAATAAATGTATGGTGAGCGAGTTGGTTATTCCTAGGCCAGTTGGGGAAAGGCAGGTATTTGTCCCTGCCCATGTCAAGTGAAACCCAGGACAGTGCATGCTGGCAAAGGGTGCATGACAGGGGCGGGACAAAGCTGCCTGGCAGGGGATTAGTAGGGGGTTAGTGACGTAATTGGGGGGTGGAGTTGTAAGGGGATGTGTAGCACTAACTGCTAAGGAGGGCATCCATTTTGGAAGAAGAAAAAGGAGTCCCACCCTCCCTCCCTTGTATTTCCCTTTGTGCTAGTTGTCACAATTGTGGCCGGGGTAGTGGGGCACAGGATAAGTTGATGGGGAATGGTGAGTATTGAGGTGACTAACCAAGAAGTGATGAGAGGGAATAGCCCGTGGTCACAGCCGGGCGGCGGGTCCCTGGCAATGGGGAGAGTTAATTAAGTGGAGTTTTTTACCAAGTTGGTTAATGGAACTTGGTTGGTGGTGTTCCTCTCTAAGAGCGGTGGTCTCTGGGAGGGTATGTTGTATTGGGGGTAGCATGCAGTCCTGCGTACCCATCATGCTAGAAGGCACAAGCGGCTGGTGGCTTAACGATTGCATGCACCTAATTGGGTCCATTGCCAGGGGCCTTGCAGAGGATAAAATGTTAATGGTATTTCATTGTCAGATTTGTATGTTTTATAATGTTGTTAATATAACAGTTATTGATATATGTGTTATCTATTGTTAAATAATATGTTGTGCAATAAAGCTGTGGACATAAAGACTCCAACAAATAAATGTATGGTGAGCGAGTTGGTTATTCCTAGGCCAGTTGGGGAAAGGCAGGTATTTGTCCCTGCCCATGTCATGTCACCCTGTGCACATAAAGAAAAGGTGTACTCCCCTTTTCCTTGAGCCACTGTTAATTGAAAAAAGGAAAGAGAGAATTGAATCCACGTGAATATGAAAACAAAAGGTGACCTTCCTTAAAAGAAAGCAATCCAATAGTGGAGCGCCTCCACACTGTGTACAAAATGCCTACTTACAAACCACTATTGTGGTATCGTGCATGTCAGAATGATTCCTTTCTGATTCCTCATCCAGCTCTCCACTCCTGTTAAACTCCGAATAGGGAATAGGAACCGAGGATAGTGTGATATCGCTTTTATTAAAACATACTTAAAAACAAATTAAAATGTACACTCACATTTACCCTCCTTGGGTAATACGCATTTAGTCCCAAACAAAGTTCAAGTGTGCTCCCTCAGGGTGGTTCTGCCAAACCTTTCGTGCTCCCCTGTAGTGCCTCTCCTGGGTCCAAAGGCGTACCCCAAGCGTACCTAATGCGTTTCGCTGTTGTAATAATCAGCTTCTTCAGAGGTATGTTCCCTGTAGGTTCCTATTCCGTCTTTTAAAGATCTACTCCGGTGCTGTAACATGGCTCCTGCTTCCACTTCCGGTCCGTGCGTTCCACCTGATGCGTTCCAGCGCGGTCACTTCCTCTTCAGCGCATTCTATGTTTAGTTTTTTTCTTTTTTCAGGATTTACCTGATCGATGCAACAAGGACAATATGATCGATCAGGTAAATCCTGAAAAAAGAAAAAACTAAACATAGAATGCGCTGAAGAGGAAGTGACCGCGCTGGAACGCATCAGGTGGAACGCACGGACCGGAAGTGGAAGCAGGAGCCATGTTACAGCACCGGAGTAGATCTTTAAAAGACGGAATAGGAACCTACAGGGAACATACCTCTGAAGAAGCTGATTATAACAACAGCGAAACGCGTTAGGTACTCTTGGGGTACGCCTTTGGACCCAGGAGAGGCACTACAGGGGAGCACGAAAGGTTTGGCAGAACCGCCCTGAGGGAGCACACTCGAACTTTGTTTGGGACTAAATGCGTATTAAACTAGGGAAGATTGTGGATGCACACCTAAGGCCAATTTCAAAAAGTTTAAAGCCCTGTCTAAATGATTCAAGTAAATATACAAGTGCATGTTATTTTTAAAACAGGGTTTTTTTTGTTACAAAGTTATGATCATAATATTGATAAGCCACCATACCACGTCAAGGTAAAACCCCACATGGTGGTCCCTAACTTATTTATCTTTAGTCATAGTAAAAAAGGAATATTACCTCTCTGTGTAGTAACAATTCTTTATGTAAACATCTCCTGTGCTTTGGTTTCAAACTCTGTGCTAAATCCTCCCCCACCAACTGCTGAGCGGCTTTTAAGAGGGAGAGACTGCCTTAACCAACGCCCATTTTAGAAAAGTAGAAGTCAGGTGTTGTAATTAAAAACAAAGTAGAGTGATATGTGCAGTTGCACAATAGTGTGTATACATGTGTAAGTGAAATGTGACGGTGTGTATGGTAGTGGTAAGGGAAAGTGTATGTGTATTTAGGAATGTGTATGAATGTAAGCATAGAATAGAAGGGTGTAAAAGAGAAATAAATGAATGACACAATAAGTGTGTGTGTACATAGAAAAGTGTCTAATGGGACGTTGGTTTTTTCACGGCTAGATCCTCCCATGCCGCTAGCATCTATGGCTTTTAAGGGAGACAGATTGCACAAACCAAGGCACAACAAGTGAGGGGGACCACCAAAAGTAAAAAGGGGTGGGTATGAGGGTGCAATAACCACATGAGCTTAGCCAAAGCTCCTGGCAAATACAAAACTAGGGAAGATTGTGGTTGCACACCTAAGGCCAATTTCAAAAAGTTTAAAGCCCTGTCTAAATGATTCAAGTAAATATACAAGTGCATGTTATTTTTAAAAAATACATATATTTTTGCTCTGGACTTTTTATTTACAGCTGAGGGACTGTGAAGGGATCGGCAAGAAACATCTAAGGGACTGACATTTTTTACTAACTTGCACTGTAAGCAATATACGTTACACTTCAACTCATCCAGCGAGACTTTATGGGGTATTTCTATAAAATACAGTAACATAGTAAGTTAGGTTGAAAAAACACATCAAGTTCAACCTTGTAACTTTTTTTAACCTGCCTAACTGCCAGTTGATTCAGAGGAAGGCAAAAAACCCATCTGAAGCCTCTCCAATTTGCCTCAGTGGCTAGATCAACTTTTACTATGAGCTATCTTCCATAACCCTGTATTCCCTCACTTGCTTAAAAGCCATCCAACCCCTTCTTAAAGCTATCTAATGTGTCAGCCTGATACATGGAAGAGATTTCCATATCTTCACAGATCTCTCTGTAAAAAACAGAATGGGTGACCTTGTGTCAGCTGGAAAGACCTACTGCTAAATAAAGCATTAGAGAGATTATTATATGATCCCCTTATATATTTATACATAGTTATCATATCTCCCCTTAAATGCCTCTTCTCCAGCGTCAACAACTCCATTTTGGCCAGTCTTTCCTCATAGCTAAGATTTTCCACACCTTTGTTGTCCTTCTCTGTACCCTCTCTAATACAATAATGTCCTGCTTGAGTGATGAAGACCAAAACTGTACGGCATATTCTAGATGGGGCCTTTCCAATGCTCTATACAGTGGTAGAATGACCCCCTCCTCCCGTGACTCTATGCCCCTTTTAATACAGCTCAAGACCTTATTTGCCCTTGATGCTGCTGACTGGCATTGCTTGCTAAAGCCAAGTTTATCATCTACAAGGTCCTTTTCCATAATGGATTTGCCTCGTGCAGTCCCATTAATCGTATAAGTGGCTTGGATATTTTTACATCCCAGGTGCATGACTTTACATTTATCAACAATGAATCTCATGTGCCACTTAGCTGCCCAGATTGCCAGTTTGTCAAGATCCTGTTACAAGGATGCCGCATCCTGGATGGAATTTATTGTAATTATGGAAATTATGTAAATCATTTTTTTACGGCAACAGTGACAGAGAAGTACCAGGTATTACATCAGTGGTTGATTAAGAGAATATATATCCAACCAGTGAACTTAGTTCTTTTGACATTGTTAAAGGGACTAAACATGAGACTTCTTTGAATTATTTTTTTTTTACCTTGCTTCCTCCTCCATTCCGCTGTAATAAAAAGGGTGTGTTTAAATAGAGCTAATGGCAGTTCTATAAACGAATTCCTAATTTCTCTTTACTGTCTGTGTTATGGCTTACAGATCAGGAGGCGTTCACTGAACAGCACTGATAATTCACAGCACAGAATGTTTATATGATATGGTCGGAAAAGTGTTTTATTAACAACGGAAAAATAAATCCTGTTGAATTTGGAGCTGTATATACGTAGAAGAGGGTGGCAGATTGCAGAACTCAGCAACATCTAGTCTATTTGCATACAATACTTAAAGTTAAAATAACCTGCAATAATTAGTTGTGTTTCAGAATATGTGAAAACCACATTATTAACACTGAGCCTACACAGTTAACTCCTAATATGTCCAGCAGAGGACAGCAGTCAGCAGCACGTACCAACCTTTGATTATCATGCTCAAAGCTGCAGATTTTCTTTAAAGGCCAAGTAACGTTCAGACATATATTTTGATGTCATGCTATATTACCCAGAAGTGATAAAAAAAACTGGGTGCCATTACTCTAGGCAATGCTGAAATGTCATTTATAGATCTGTACACAACCATAGGAAGAAAACTTTAAAGGAGAACCAAAGCCTTGCAGAGGAACCAAACCCTTGCTATTAATAACCCCTACCCCCCTAGCTTATATAGACCCCCTCCCTGCTCCCCCCAGCCTAGATGGTACCTTTGGTAAATGCTCCTAACTCTATACTTACCCATCGGTGCAGATTCAAGGCATCAGCGTTCACAGGCGCCATATTCGAATTGCTAATGTGATGCCGCTATTCAAAAAGGGATCCTGTTCTCAGCCTCAAAACTATAGGCCAGTTAGTCTGACGTCAGTGGTAGGACAGCTTTTCGAAGGGTTAATAAAGGATAAGATACTGGACTTCATCGCAAATCGTAATCCTATGAGTATGTGCCAGCATGGTTTTATGCGTAATAGATTTTGCCAGACTAACTTAATTTCTTTTTATGAGGAGGTAAGTAGAGACCTCGATTCTGGGATGGCAGTGGATGTGATTTACTTAGACTTTGCTAAAGCATTTGATACAGTGCCACAAAGAAGGTTACTGGTTAAATTAAGGAATGTTGGCCTGGAACATAGTATTTGCACCTGGATAGAGAATTGGCTAAAAGATAGACTACAAAGAGTGGTGGTAAATGGAACATTTTCTAATTGAACCAGTGTTGTTAGTGGAGTACCGCAGGGCAATGTACTAGGTCCCTTGCTTTTCAACTTGTTTATTAATGACCTGGAGGTGGGCATTGAAAGTACTGTTTCTATTTTTGCAGATGATACTAAATTGTGCAGAACTATAGGTTCCATGCATGATGCTGCCACTTTGCACAGTGATCTGTCTAAACTGGAAAACTGGGCAGCAAACTGGAAAATGAGGTTCAATGTTGATAAATGAAAGGTTAGGCACTTTGGCAAAAATAATATAAATTCAAGTTATACACTAAATGGCAGTGTGTTGGGAGTTTCCTTAAATGAGAAGGATCTTGGGGTTTTTGTAGATAACAAGTTGTCTGGACAGTGTCATTCTGTGGCTACTAAAGCAAATAAAGTTCTGTCTTGCATAAAAAACGGCATTAACTCAAGGGATGAAAACATAATTATGCCTCTTTATAGGTCCCTGGTAAGGCCTCATCTGGAGTATGCAGTGCAGTTTTGGCCTAGTCCTTAAGAGGGATATAAATGAGCTGGAGAGAGTGCAGAGAGTAAGTGCAACTAAACTGGTTAGAGGGATGGAAGACATAAATTATGAGGGTAGACTGTCATGGTTGGTGTTGTTTCCTCTGGAAAAAAAGGCGCTTGTGAGGGGACATGATTACACTTTACAAGTACATTAGAGGACACTATAGACAAATAGCAGGGGACCTTTTTACCCATAAAGAGGATCACCGTACCAGAGGCCTCCCCTTTAGACTAGAAGAAAAGAACTTTCAGTTGAAGCAACGTAGGGGGTTCTTCACAGTCAGGACAGTGAGGTTGTGGAATGCACTGCCGGGTGATGTTGTGATGGCTGATTCTGTTAATGCCTTTAAGAGTGGCTTGGATGACTTTTTGGACAGACATAATATCAAAGGCTATTGTGATACTAAGCTCTATAGTTAGTATAGGTATGGGTATATAGAATTTATTTAAAAGTAGGGAGGGGTGTGTGTATGGATGCTGGGTTTTCATTTGAAGGGGTTGAACTTGATGGACTTTTTTCAACCAAATTTAACAATGTAACTATGTAACCATAGGAAGAAAACCTTAAAGGTTACATAGTTTATCTACAGAAGTTCTTCTCAGTTAAGGAGGTCCCTAACACACTACAATTTGGTATATAACATGCATTTGTTATTTCTACCAAAGTGCCTAACCTTGCATTTATCAAAATTCAACCTCATTGGGCAGTTTGCTGTCCAGTTCTCCAGTTTAGACAAACTGTGAACGGGACCCTTTTTTGAATAATGGCATATGGTAGTAATTCCAATCTCTCTCTCTCTCTCATGCCAGACCTCAGAGAATTCTGTATAATTAAGTAAACCAATTTGGCAATTTCAGAGCACAGCACTTTCAGTACTCTGGGATGAACCCCTATACAGTCCTGGACATTTGTTTATCTTCACATGTTTAAGTCCATTTTTAAAGTCACCCATCCATCAATTATAATTGGGTCTATCAAAAAATTAAACAAAATGGACTGTTCCCATGATAAGTGGAAAGATCACAAAAGAGACATTTAGAATTAAGCTCTAATGTGCATGCCCAGGTTCCAGTGGTATTGAGTTGATCTGATTGGGACATAGGGGCTGTGCTGTACTAATTAAAATGGCATTGTTCCTCAGTGAAGAAGAAGCCTGGATTTTTAATGTATAGTGTATTTTCTGTATTCCAGTTCACTCAACTATGGTCACTAACTCGAATCACCTCATTACTCCATAAAAAACTGCATTATGCACATATATATACTGCCCAGCCCAGCTCATCCCATTCTTCTTTTGATGTCAGTAAGGGTCACTAATGTTCCTAGAGTCAATATTTACTGTAAAATAAATTATAAAAAAAACTCTCACACTTCATCTAATATTGAGCAAAAGGACTACCTTGATTTCAAATAACGGTATATCCGATTATTAACTTCCACATGTCATGCAGTCTTTATACCTTTTGATATTTGCTCAAAATAGATGGTGATGTACTGAAAAACAATGTGTTTAGGGCTGTCCTGACAAAATCCTGGATAAAGTAATACAGCTGGCAAATATAAACTATGAAGTGATTATCAGGACTTTAAGATCACACTATGAAGAGCACATTGTTATAAGATATTACAATGATAAGTGCAAGTTCTAAAATAGCCTCCAGTGGGAGTGTTTTCTTATCTGGCTTTATTTAAAGGGCATGTTACGTGGCTGTTAGGGATAATAGACAGCTGCATAGCTGAGACTGAGCTGCACTAGGAAGGCAGATACGGCTGTTCAGGAGGAAGGCAAATGAATTGAGCGTGAAAGTTAACAAAGGTCATCTCTTCCAACTTCAGCATCACATTTTTATCCTTGCCTCCATCCTCGCACACTGCAAACATTTAAGAACCAAAAGTTTTCAAACAAATCAAAGTTTGAACAGCTTCAACTCTAGCAAGCACAATGACCCAAGCAGTGACCAATGAAACATACAACTATAGCTATGAGGGTGAGGAGTATATGAATCAAGAAGAAGACTGGGATCGGGACATGCTTTTGGATCCAGCATGGGAAAAACAGCAGAGAAAGGTTGGGAGAATGTCAAATAAGTGTATTGAATAGTTTTTGTATTTTGATTGTATTATAATGTATTCTGTTAATATAATTCACTGGGTATTGAATTTTGGGGGGGGGGGGAACTTTTGTCTTCTGGGCTATTACTCTCTGCTTAAATGATTATTAGAGGGACCAACTTGGAATATAGTATTTGCTTTGGTTTTTTTGCTATTTTTGACAGACATTTCTTACAATTTAAAACTAATATTTACTCATAAAATAGGATATGAACCCAAATATTTTTCTCGTTCCTGTGGGTTCAATTATGCTCTAATTCATTGTTTACATTTCTAAAAGTTGGCAGTAAATATATATTGTGTTGTTTCTCGGTAACTGCTTACATTTCCCAGTCAGCAATCAAAGAAGATATGCACAAAACCTCCAGCATCTCGAAATGGATCAGATCATTCAGTTTTGAGAACTTTAGGTGAGAACTGACCATGAATTGATAAAGGCTCAAAAAATTAAGTTGCTTGGTAATTGCTGCAGAAAGATTGCAAATGGATTTCCTAGCACCACTATTATAGTTTATTTACATAATAATCTACATTGTAGAGATCTCAGTGGTTAGCACTAATGCATTGCAATGCTGGGATTGCTGGGATACCAACCTGTGCAAATAGTAAGGCGTTTGTATGTTCTCCTTCAGTCTGCATAGGTGTCCTTCTACATTCCAGAAACATACAGGCAGTATAGTTGGCTTCTGTTGAAACTGACTGTAGTGTGTGTTATTTAAAGGAGAACTAAACCCCCCACGTTGATAAGTCCCCAATGGGCCAGGACCCTGCCTTCCCTCTGCTAAGTGTTACCCCAGAATTGTGTCCCCTGTAGGATTACCGACAGTACATGCAGAGTGAGCGCAGCAGAGCTCACTTGCTCCATCTTCAGCACTTTGTTAATCCTTGTGAAGTGAGCGCCGTATTGGCACATGCGCAGTTGGACCAATCTTCCGGTTTGCAACAACTGCGCATGCCAAAAATTTAAATTGCGAAGCGCCGGAAGATGGCACCCGTGAGCTCCGATGCGCATACTCTGCATGTACTGTCAGTAATCCTACAGGGGACGCAATTCTGGGGAAACACTTAGCAGAGTTGGGCCAGTGGGGACTTATCACCATGGGGGGTTGAATTCTCCTTCAAATGTGATAATAAAGTTAAAGTTTGAGCTTCAATGGGGCAAGGACTGAATAAAGAATAATCTCTGAGGAGTCCTGGTGACTATATAAACATTTTCTTCACGTTCACTAGGGTGAGATATTGAGAACCAATAATTATTATTTATATATATATATATATATATATATATATATATATATATATATATATATATATATATATATACAGTATATATATATACAGTATATACACTCATTCATGCGGCTGGGTGCCCGGGTGCAGGTTATCATCAATAATGCATAGAACAACAAAAAACCGCACACATAGGACTTGTAAAGCGCAAAAAAATGAAAATCAAAAAAATAAAATAAATCTGTTTAATTTTTTTGCACTTTACAAGTCCTATGTGTACGTTTTTTTGTTGTTTTATATATATATATATATATATATATATATATATATATATATATATTATTTCCAGCATATTGGAGGACACCCTTTGCAGGGACAGTGAGAGCATAGAAATTCCTTAAAGAGGATATGCATTTTATGAGCTCATGACCCAGTGCTGCAACATAGTAAGGGCTCATTTACCAAGTGTGGTAGCTCTAAAATGGATACAGTTGTTTCCAGGTACTTGAGCCCAAACACAAACTTCCCACTTCTATTTGTGTGCGCCATTTTATATAACAATTTGATGCAAGGGAACACTGAAGTTACCTCCACCCTGAATGTGGTGATACCTCCGTGTCCCGAATGTGGGCTGCAGCAGACTTACACCTGAAGAATCACACAGAGTACCAGAAATAATGCAGTTCAGACAATGTTGAGCACAACTTTTGAGTTGTCAACAAAAGTGTGCACATGCAATTGCAAGTTTTTTAATGCATTGGAATTATGGGGGGGGATCCTCACTATAGATAAAAACCATTGCAAATTGCATCCAATATTGAGCTTTGTGCACTGAAGTATAAATTATACCACTATGCTAATGCACCACCCATGGTTATGTTGCACCAATCATTTTTCTATATGATCTTATATGATCTTAAAACTATCCCTCATAAAGCTATTCAAATGGACAGTGAAATGTTCTATCCTACTGTATGATAAAATGGTTTTACCTGTAATCTTTTGGTCATTGTGTGCATGGCAGTTGATTTATTGTACTAATTCTATAACTACTAGAAATCTAATTCTGTCAATAAATGTTCAGCCATACCAGTCACAACATGAAAACTGCCTTAAGGGCTTTATTGGCACTGTCACCTGATAATACATTAATACACATGTAAAACTACGGGGGCAGTAATCATCTTTTCAGAAAGAATTTGACATTATCTGTGGCTATAATAATAGGCAGGTGACTCTCCCCTGAACTTCAGTGGCATGCAATATACTGTACCTATTTACTATACTTTGACACAGACATTGCCATTAAAGAGGTAGTTTATCTGCACAAAACGTATTTTTCCCAACAGTACTCCATGAATAATGATATTTCAAATTTTACTTTTAAAAAAGTAATCAGTTTAGTTTTCCTTTCTATCAAATTTCATAGTAGCAGCTCAGTAAAACTAGTTGCTAACTCAGTGACAAAAGAGCTACTTGAAGTATTACTTTGTATTTTCTTAGCCCAAACAACTCAATATAGTGTTATACCCATTCTTTTCAGCATGCTTCCTTTATGTAGTAAAAGAATTATAATACATTTTCAGATATTCATATAGGAAAAATTAATAATCCCTTTATAATACTTAACAAAAACACATGGTAATACAAAAGACAAGAATGTCTGACAGTAGTGATCCTTAAAGGGATACTTTCATGGGGCAAAAAAAATTCAAAACACATCAGTTAATAGTGCTGCTCCAGCATACTTCTGAACTGAAATCTGTTTCTCCAAAGAGCAAACAGATTTTTTAATATTTAATTTTGAAATCTGACATGGGTAGGGTTGCCACCTTTTATAAAAAAATTACCGGCTGCTGGGGGCGGGGCCTCAAATGGGCGGGGTGTGATGTCAAAAGGGGCGGGGCGTGACATCAAAAGGGGCGGGTGTGATGTCAAAAGGGGCGGAACCACGCGACGGAGACCCGCGGACGCTAGAAGAGGCAAAAAAAGGTAAGTTGCAGGGGATTGGGGGCAGGCCGAGGGCTCCTTTTGATTGTATTACAAATTTACTGGCAGTTACATTGCCGGTAAATTTGTAATACCGGCCCCGGCCTTGGCAGGTATATAGGGTGGCAACCCTAGACATGGGGCTAGACATATTGTCAGTTTCCCAGCTGCCCCCAGTCATGTGGCTTGTGCTCTGATAAACTTCAGTCAATCTTTACTGCTGTACTGCAAGCTGAAGTGATCTCACCTCTCCCCCCCAGCAGCCTAATAAGAGAATAATTGAAAGGTAACCAGATAGCAGCTCACTAAAACACAATAACAGCTGCCTGGTAGATCTAAGAACAGCACTTAATAGTCCAGGTCCCACGGAGACACATTCAGTAAGATTGAATAGGAGAAACAACAGCCTGCCAGAAAGCAGTTCCATCCTAAAGTGCTGGCTCGTTCTGAAAGCACATGACCCGGCAAAATGACCTGAGATGGCTGCCTACACACCAATATTACAACTAAAAAAATGCACTTGCTGGTCCAGGAATGGATTTTTTTTTTTGTAGAATGAATTATTTGCAGTGTAAACAGTGTCATTTAGAAATAAAAAATACATCTCAAAAATCATGATAAAATCCCTTTAAAAATACAAAGGCAAAAACTGTTGAAATGTTTTATGTTGGATGTCACAACCTATGTAACCTGATTCTGCACAAATTAACATACATATCATGTGACGATATCTATTTGTTATAATAAAAACAAGTTTGAAAAAAAAAAAAATACAAAAGCATACAATGAGAAACATAACTTGCATACTATAATACTATATGACATGTTTCGAAGAATGTTTTTTTTTTGTTACTTGTGTACTTAAATAAAACTGAGTAAAATGCTGTCAGTAGTTCCGTGATACACTTAATATCACATTGAACAGTAAGCCTTCCCAGCATTTTCTGGCAGTCCTTGCACATGTATGTCCTATGAGACAATCTCCTGGAAGAGAAGAGATATATCAATGCCATTGTTGCTATTGTGGGCAGCAAGCTCTAGACTGTTGCCATTTGGCTGATATGCACGGTATGAAATCTGTCAACAGATGCTGGTAGCAAATGATAAAGTTTGCTGGATTACAATGGATGGAGATAGCTAATTTTAGCCACAGTTGGTGAGGAATCATAGTCTCCAGTAATCCAGCTGTCTTGATTTCAGATTCTTTTGTTGGAGCAAAAGCAGACATTCTGGAACCCAGTTATACCTTGGATCCAGAGAAAAACTATTTTCCATGATTTCATCATACATGTGCTTTCTCACTTGTGTGCGTTTTATCTGAACAGTTAATGAGAAACTGGGGCTCACATAAACAACTGTTCGAGTGGTGACACACGCTAAGATTCCAGGTAGATTAGTTACTTTGTTTTACGAAGTTGCCTCACAAGGAAACTTTGTGTGACTTCAGAAAGCCGAAGCGTTCCGAGTGTTATCCTGCTGGCAATTTACATTCTAGCTGGCGGGAAGGTATTTTGGGGAGATTAGTCACCCGAAGAAGAGGAGATTAGTCGCTGGGTGACTATTCTCCACAGACTCTTAGGGGGTTATTTATCAAAGTCCGAATTTATCTCAACATTTCCAGCCACAAACTCTGATCGACTCCGCACAGGGTTTTTTCTATGTATTTATTATTAGATTTTTCTGAAAATTTGCTTTGCGGGAAAACAAAACGATTTTTGCGATTGTTTTTTTGAATTTTTCACCTGAAAACTCAGATTCCTCATGCTTTTTGCCCGAAAACTCAGAAAACTTGAGGGCATTGCACGAAAGCCAGCGCACATGAAAAAATGCTTGGGACTTCTCACACTGATTTATTTGAAACCTCATCAGGTCTGAGATGCCAGATTTTCTGATTCTGACTTTTCCATCCTCAGGGTATAATAAATTCCGAAAAATTTGAGATATTTTAAAAATCCGATTTTATACTAAAAAATCACAAATTTTTCCGGATTATTGTCTCCACCCTTATGGACACTTTTCAATATAATGCCTTTGCATCCTGCAGCAGAAAGAGTAGATATAATGGAATGAAGGTGCACATTTACTTGCCTGCAAATTTTCACTTTGGAGTTCTCCGCCATACGCGCAACTACATCAGACATAATTTTGTGATGAATTAGCTTATTCTTCAAAACGCATAATTATGTCTCGGTAAAAGAACGTTGGCGTACTTTCGTTGGTGTGAAAATCTTATAACGAATTTTCTCTAGCGTTATTCCTTCCTAGCCAAACTTTGTTAACTTACTCAGGGCTGGAACTAGGGGTAGGCAGAAGAGGCAGCTGCCTAGGGCGCACGATTGGGGGGGGCGCTGGGCAGCTACCTCTTCTACCTTCCCCTAAACCGGGCCGCACTCCTCTACCAGCACATATGCGTGAGCCTCACTGATCTAGTCTATCTGTGGTGATAGGTTTGTAGCTCATGAATAAATATTTTTTATTTAAAGTAAAATAGGAGTGTTCAAGAACAAGCCACATCCCCCATAATGCACCATTTTACATGCTGCCACGTGAGGGAGCAGACCCATGTGCGGTCGTGCCCCCTGTCAGCCACTAGTAATATATTGGACGTTAGGAAGGGCCAAATTCTCAGCTTTTATTGTCTCTTTCTGTTTATGCTTTTGTTACACCCTTGAAATGGGCAATTAAAAAGAGAATTAAGTTTATTTGGGAGCTGATAAATAGCTAATTAAAGCAAATGGCTACTTTGCAATGCCAACATTCCATTTCAGTTTACCTGTGTGACTGGAAATGTTCTTAAAAGTATTTCAATATTTGCAATGTCTAAATGACCCTGCAGAAAGGACGTGATTTGAATAACAGGCTGGAAGATTTAAAAATGGGCATGAATAGAAAGATAATTAATACACATTAAAAAAACATGTTTTTTTTTTAAAACACATCAGTTAATAGTGCTACTCCAGCAGAATTCTGCACTGAAATCCATTTCTCAAAATAGCAAACAGATTTTTTTTTATATTCAATTTTGAAATCTGACATGGGGCTAGACATTTTGTCAATTTCCCAGCTGCCCCCAGTCATGTGACTTGTGCCTGCACTTTAGGAGAGAAATGCTTTCTGGCAGGCTGATGTTTTTCCTTCTCAATGTAACTGAATGTGTCTCAGTGAGACATGGGTTTTTACTATTGAGTGTTGTTCTTAGATCTACCAGGCAGCTGTTATCTTGTGTTAGGGAGCTGCTATCTGGTTACCTTCCCATTGTTCTTTGTTTGGCTGCTGGGGGGGGAAAGGGAGGTGGGTGATATCACTCCAACTTACAGTACAGCAGTAAAGAGTGATTGGAGTTTATCATAGCACAAGTCACATGACTTGGGGCAGCTGGGAAATTGACAATATGTCTAGCCCCATGTCAGATTTCAAAATTGAATATAAAAGTGCAGAATTCTGCTGGAGCAGCACTATTAACTGATTCATTTTGAATAAAAAAAATTTTCCCATGACAGTATCCCTTTAAGAATAAAATTGTAGTCTCACAAAACAGGGGTCAGTGACCCCACACAACCAGATAACATTTTAAAATGCAAGCCAGAAAGAAGCAGAATAAAGAGCATACTAAAAGTTAAGCTAAATATAAAATCACCCCTTCAGTATTTTACTTTGGTGTAGACTGTAATATTCCAAGACAATTTGTGCAACGTCTTGATTTTTTATTTATTTGTGTTATTTACATTTTTAGGTCTTACAGTGCTCAGGCTTGGGAATGTAGCTGTTGTCCAGTTACTGGAAATATAAGATAAATAGGAAAAGGCCCAGATGGATACTTATAAAAGTAGCAGAAAGGCCCAAAAAGCATCAAAGTAAATATGTTTCTGCTATGGTCAGTGACCCAAAAACCATATTGCATTTTCAGTTACAAGCTTAAAATAGCAGAATAGGACAGCTAATTAAAAAAATGTGAGAATTAAAAAAAAATCTAAAAAGTTGATTAGAACATTGTAATATGTAATACTTCTATATTTTTTCGCTGTTGTTATTGACATGGTTTGATACAATTCTAGTAGCACACCTACGCAATTGTTTCCTTCCCTTCCTATGAAATGGTTGTTAAATTACAATGGTATTCCAAGCAAGGTGTTACCAGGGATCTACAGGCCTGGATTTGTGGAAAGACCACAAAGGTCTTGGCCTAGGGCAGCATGACGCCCTGCTACATTGAAATGGGTTTGGAAGCACTGGGGACATGCAGGAGATTTGCTAGCTCTTTAAATCTCCAGCATTCCAATCTCTGAGCTCCAAACCTACATGATTTATAAGAATTGCACATGTGTGTGCATGCATATGAAGGGAGGAGGTGAAGGGGGCACTGATAAGTGGTCCCGGCCTAGGACCACCAGGGGAATTCTGTAGCTACTGACAGCTCAAAGGTAATGGTATATCCAGAGCTCCCGCAGAGGCTTCCATCAATAGGTGCAGCATACTTGGACCCAAGGAGTCATGCACAGATATCTTATGCCAGTGGCAGAAATAATATAGGTGCATTTTCTAACAAATCGTATGTGGGGGAGAGTATTTTATTCTAGCTAATCACACAAACTTTATGTCTAGTTATACCACTGTAACCCCAACATCCAGGTTTCTGCTCATACCCTCATAGAAGGCAATTAGAGTTGTCTGGTAGGATATATTTGGCATAAAACTATGCTGGCCTATACTTACTTTATTAAAATCCTGGTTAGAAGAGCATGTGCCCCATGCAGAGAGCACTTCTGCCCAGAGTCTGGCTGCACTCTGCACTAGATAAAAATCCACCTGTAAAAGGGCAGATAGTAAATACATGGCCTGTGTCTGCCTTCACTCTCTTTTGCATTTGCTCAGTATCACACTGGCCCCCCGGGAACCCTAGAAAACTCCTGGTTGGCCCCGGTGTCAGTAGCCTCTCCTGCTTCTAACCATTTGGCCTATTCTGCTTTCATTATTAAAGTATTTTCAATTGTATCAGTTCTTCATATATACAAGTAGCTCTATATAAATTAAATAGTATATATTAAATGAAATGTGTTACCGCACCATTAGTTAAAGAAACATGGAAAATCAAGTAAAGTGGTATGTCAAACTCAGAGCCAAGCTGGTTAAGCACCCTGGGGTGAATATAGGCAGGGCCACCATCAGGGGAGGACAGGTGTAAGTGCTTTCAGGTACCAGTGAGGGTTATATGGTAATTTGGAGACTTTTACTTATTTTTACTGCAATGTTTGTTCCCAGACTTTACAGTATTTTTACAGTGTTTTGTATACTTGTCATCATCATCATCATCAAAGGGCAACAACTGTGGTTCTATCTTAGCTTATCTAATATTTTCTCACCTAAAGTTGCTCTGTAGGGCTACAGATTTCCAGTCTTATCTTAATTTCATCACCATTTTCCCTTTAATGTGTGTGCCTCCTTGTCTTCTCTTGCCCATTTGTTTAAATACAGTACATGTTTTGACATTCTTATATCCACGTTACGTGTCATGTCCAACTGAGGAACCTAGTTCCGACACTTCTAGCATAGGCTCAATAAACATCATGTATATATCTTCTCCTTCATTCTTCCTTCTCATATATGCTTATAAAAACAGATCTTTAGCATCTACTAGGTGCGCAGATTTCTGAAAAACAAGTTATTTACTCTTTAGTTCTAGTTAAGTTGGGATTTCCAAAATATTTTTTATAATCTATTGTATTTGCCCATAGTAAACACATTTTACTTCCTTTGAATCTTTTGGATCCTAAATAGACACACGTATGGCAATTGTACACTTGTAGAAATTTACAATTATATTTTGGCCTATGTCTTGAAACGTTGTTCAGTTGATAATATCATGAGTATAGTCTTTTTGATCATAAAACCCATAACTGCGACAGCTTTTGAAAGTGACATGAGAGATTATGTGCATTTTATTAAGTGATCAAGCTCCTGTGTTGGTATCATTTGCATAGCAGTTGTAGCAGTTTGTAGAAAATGGTGCCAAACGTTTTGATGCAAGATAGTCTTACGTTCCCGTAAACAATGTTAAAGAAGAGGCAGAACATTGCATTCCCCTTACATAAGACTATTTCTAGTTTTGAAGAACGTTACATGTTATATTCAAAACACTACTTGAATCCTGAGTACAGAGTGACAGGAAAGAATGGAGTGCATTTTTTCCTGCTTACCCCTCTGGTAGAACACATTAGTGATGTGTGGGCTGGCCCGAAGTCTGCGGGACCTATAGGTTTTCCCACGGATTCAGGCAGGCTCAGGCCAACACTCGCACTAAATGTTCAGGCCGCAGGCGGGTTCAGGCCAAGCTCTTCCTGCCGACCTTGCCACCCTTCCTGCCCAGATCATATCTCTGCCCCAATTATGCATTCCGCAGCTTCTATTTATAGACGAGCGCTAACCCTGGCCCGCCCCTTCTGTGATGTCAGAGTTGGTAGTGGGTCAGCCCGGTTATATAAGTAGAGTCACACCCGCGGGTTGGGTCAGATGTGGATAGAGAGACTCAGTGTGGGTCGACACATTGTCACTTCTAGAACACATGAATAATCCACACAGGGGTATGCAGGAAGAAACCACCGTAATAAATGTACATCAAGAATGTTTTCTTTTAGGCAAAATTGTATTCTAGTTTTGTCAATCATTTAAACTTTGCAAATTTAGTGATGTATAAAGGCTATAATCCCTATGAATTAAAAGTGTAGCTAGCAGTTACCCCTAGCAGGAAAAGGATTTCTGCCATTACCCTTACAGCATTATGGCCAATAAACAGTTACAGGTATGGGATCTGTTATCCGGAAACCCATTATCCAGAAAGATCCAAATTCTGGTAAAAGCCATCTCCCATAGACTCTATTTTATGTAAATAATCCACGTTTTTAAAAATGATTTCCTTTTCCTCTGTAAGAATAGAACAGTAGTTTGTACTTTATCCCAACTAAGATAAAGATTATCCTTATTAGAAGCCAACCCATGCTATTGGGTTTATTTAATGTTTACATAATTTTCTAGTAGACTAGATCCAAATTACGGAAAGATCCATTATCTGAAAACCCCAGGTCTCGAACATTCTGGATAACAGGTCCCATACCTGTACTGCCCTCTGGTCCAGCAGACTGAAATGCTGTTGACCCAGCAATGAATAATACAAAGGTTTCCATGATTGTAAATTTCCTGCAATAATAATATATGCCTAAAAAATATAAAAAAGGTTTTTAAAAAATCTGGAAAATGGGGTTCCTCTCATGGGGGAAAAAGTTCAGAATTTTGTTATTTTCAATTTCCCCCTGTATGTAAACATGGTTCAGCATATTTTGTCTCAAATGATGTTATGAATACCTGATAATATACATATAAATAGATTGAATAATATTGGAGCCCAGCTCAGATAATGCTAGTTGCATTTAAATGTGTTATTTCGGGTCACACATTTTCAATGAGGTGGGATGTTTTTGTACACTGTGATGTCTATATTTTTGTAAGTAAGTATACAGTACAGTAAATTCTTTTGGAAGAACTCTAGGGAGGCTTGTAGTTCTAGGGATCTGACTAATATGCTGTTGTTAGGCTTGCCTATCTATTAATATGTTTTAACAAGCCTTTTTAAATATACAGAATATAAAGGTCATAGCAATGACCATACCTCTTAACACACCATCAATATGAATAACATAAAACTATTGTGATTACCTGATGACAAAAACTATATTTAAATATATATACAGGTATGGCATCCAGTATCCAAACCCGTTATCCAGAAAGCTCCAAATTACGGGATGCTGTCTCCCATAGACTCCATTTTATCCAAATAATACAAATTTTTAAAAATTATTTCCTTTTTCTCTGTAATAATAAAACAGTACCTTGTACTTGATACAAACTTATATATAATTAATACTTATTGGAAGCAAAGCAAGCCTATTAAGTTAATTAAATGTTTACATGTTTTTAGTAGACTTACAGTATGAAGATTCAAATTATAGAAAGATCCAGAAAGCCTCGGGTCTTTATTGGACATATATATATATATATATATATATATATATATATATATATATATATATATATATATATATATAATGTATGTAAAAAGTTTGGGAACCCCTCTCAGCCTGCATAATAATTTACTCCTCTGAAGAGTGACAACATGGAATCCTTAAAACAACAAAAGATCTGAAAGCAATGATTGTTCAGTAACATGGTTTAGGGGAAGGCTACAAAAAGCTATCTCAGAGGTTTAAACTGTCAGGTTCAACTGTAAGGAATGTAATCAGGAAATGGAAGGCCACAGGCACAGTTGCTGTAAAACTCAGGTCTGGCAGGTCAAGAAAAATACAGGAGCAGCATATGCACAGGATTGTGAGAATGGTTACAGACAACCCACAGATCACCCCCAAAGACCTGCAAGAACATCTTGCTGCAGATGGTGTATCTGTACATCGTTCTACAATTCAGCGCAATTGGCACAAATAACATTTGTATGGCAGGGTGATGAGAAAGAAGCCCTTTCTACACTCACGCCACAAACAGAGTCGCTTGTTGTATGCAAAAGCTCATTTAGACAAGCCACAGTCATTTTGGAACAAAGTGCTTTGGACTGATGAGACAAAAATTTAGTCATTGGTCATAACAAAAAGCACTTTGCATGGAGGAAGAAGAACACCGCATTCCAAGAAAAACACCTGCTACCTACTGTCAGATTTGGTGGAGGTTCTATCATGCTGTGGGGCTGTGTGGCTAGTTCAGGGACTGGGGCCCTTGTTAAAGTCGAGGGTCAGATGAATTCAACCAATATCAACAAATTCTTCAGGATAATGTTCAAGCATCAGTCACAAAGTTGAAGTTACACAGGGGTTGGAAATCTACAAAGACATTTATGCAGAGGGAGAAGTACAATATTCTGGAATGGCCGTCACAGTCCCCCGACTTGAATATCATGGAAAATCTATGGGATGATTTGAAGCAGACTGTCCATGATTAGCAGCCATCAAATTTAACTGAACTGGAGAGATTTTGTTGAATGGTCAAAAATACCACCATCCAGAATCCAGACACTCATCAAAGGCTATAGGAGGCGTCTAGAGGCTGTTTTGTTTGCAAAAGTAGGCTCAACTAAGTATTGATGTAGTATCTCTGTTCGGTGCCCAAATTTATGCACCTGTCTAATTTTGTTGTGATGCATATTTACTGTTAATCCAATAAACTTTATGTCACTGCTGAAATACTACTGTTTCCATAAGGCATGTTATATATTAAAAGGAAGTTGTTACTTTAAAAGCTCAGCCAATGATAAACAAAACTCCAAAGAATTAAGAGAGGTTCACAAACTTTTTCATATGACTGTGTATATATATATATATATATATATATATATATATATATATATATGTATGTATGTTTTCCAGGGGTTTCTCATTTGGAACTTCATACCTTATGTCTACTAAAAAAGCATTTAAACATTAAATAAACCCAATTGGATAGTTTTGTCTCCAATAAAGATGAATTATATCTTAGTTTGTATCAAGTACAAGGTACTTGTTTTATTATTACAGATAAAAAGGAAATCATTTTAAATGGGTTTCCGGATAACTGATCCCATACCTGTAGTTTAAGCTGTATTTGTAGATATATTTGCTACTAAAACCATATTTGTTTAAGCCTAGTCTTTTCTCTTGTTCTGACTCTTAAAAGAAAAGTAGCAGAAGTCCATTTTCCTTCTGGTTTTGTAAATAACTGGCATCCACTATATTTTTTCAATAGTCAAGAACTAGAAGTGTATAGCATATTAACGGGCAGAAACACACACACATATATATATATATATATTTATATATATATATATATATATATATAATATATTTCATTAAATATATACATTTATAATGTTTAGAAAAACAGGCTGTGGCAGCTTAACTTAGCTTGAAGTTTTTAGTTTTAAGATTCTAACATTAAATATATTTATTTTTTTAGACATTTACAGCCTGGTGCAATTCACATTTAAGGAAAGCAGGAACAATGATTGAGAACATTGAAGAAGATTTCAGAAATGGCCTCAAGCTGATGCTTCTTCTCGAAGTAATTTCAGGTAAGTCTCAAAGGCTACGATTTTTATCTGATGATTTCCATAATCATTACATTTAATTTTATATTTTAATTAAAAATACTAGCATGTTTCATTCACTTTCCTATGCCTGAGGTTTCATATCAAAGGGGTTGTTCACCTTTAAATTAACTGTTAGTATGATGTAGAGAGTGATATTGGCAACTGCTCTTTGTGGTTTTTGAATGACTTTTTCGTTCAGCAACTCTACTGTTTGGAATTTCAGCAGATATCTGGTAGCTAGAGTCCACATTACCATAGCAACCAGGCAGTGGTTTGAATGACAGGCTGAAAGATGAATAGGAGAGGTCTGAATATAAAGGTAAGTAATAAAAAGTAACAATAAAATAGTTTTATGGCTGCTGGGGTCAGTGACCCCCTTTGAAAGCTGGAAAAAGGCAGAAGAAGAATGCAAATAATTCAAAAACTATAAAAGCTGAAGAACAATTGAAGTTGCTAAGAATTGACCATTCTATAACATAATTGAAGGTGAACTACTGCTTTAACAGGTCATTGTACTCTGTGCTATTGGTCATACCAACAACTACATTAAAGGGGTTGTTCGCTTTAAGTCGACACTGACATGTGTCAGTCAGTCAATGGCAGATGTCCCTAAAGATGTTTGTTGACATTGTGATGTGCGCTGGTTTTCGAATCCAAAAAAAAAAACGAGTTTTCAGAGCGTCAATTTGAAAAAGTTGCACAATGTGAATTGACACACTATTTTGTTGGTGATTCGTTTGGGAGTTTGGTCTTTTTTTTATTTTTTTTATTGGAGTTAACAAGTTGAGGTTTTGTAAATACCCCCCTTAGCATGTATGTCATTTTAGTATGTTGAAGAATTGCAAATTCTAGGCAACTTTTCAACTGGTCTTTATGTTTTCCTTTTTATTGTTTTTGAATTATTTGCATTCTTCCTTGGCCTTTTCCAGCTGTCAAATGGGGGTTCAATGACTTTGGCAGCCAAAAATGTTTTGCTCTTGTTACTGTTACTTTTTCTTACTTACTGCCCTCTCCTATTCATATTCCAGTCTCTCATTCATATATTCATATTAATGCCTGGTTGCTAGGGTCATTTGGACCTTAGCAACCAGATAGCTGCTGAAACTCCAAACTGGAAAGCTGCTGCATAAAAAAATATGCAATATGCAATAATTTAAAAACCACAAATAATAAAAAATTAAATACCAATTACAAATTGTCTCTGAATATCACTCGCTATATCATACTAAAAGTTAAAGGAATAGTTCAGTATGAAAATAAAAACTGGGTAAATAGATAGGCTGTGCAAAATAAAAAATGTTTCTAATATAGTTAGTTAGCCAAAAATTTAATATATAAAGGCTGGAGTGAACAGATGTCTAATAAAACAGCCAGAATCCAACTTCCTGCTTTTCAGCTCTATAACTCTGAGTTAGTCAGCGACTTGAAGGGGGGCCACATGGTACATTTCTGTTCAGTGAGTTTGTAATTGATCCTCAGCATTCAGCTCAGATTCAAAAGCAACAGATATGACCCATGTGGCCCCCCCTCAAGTCTCTGATTGGTTACTGCCTGGTAGCCAGGGTAACCAGTCAGTGTAAACCAAGAGAGCTGAAAAGCAGGAAGTTGGGTTCTGACTGACAAGTTATACATCCAGTCACTCCAGCTTTTATACATTACATTTTTGGCTAACTAACTATATTAGAAACAATTTTTATTTTGCACAGCCTATCTATTTACCCAGTTTTTATTTTCACACTGAACAATTCCTTTAATTTATAGATGGACAACACCTAAAGCTAAATATATCTGTGCTTAGTGATGTCATCGGTTATAATCAGAGCTTAGTGATGTCATTTCTGTCACATGACTCATTGAAACCTTTGTATTATAATAAATAAAGTACCCCCTGTTGCAAAATATAAGGATATTAGAAGTCACCTCGGTGGTTCCATGACCTGTATAAAAATATGTATGGTCATGGAACTCCTTATTTTTTACAATAGGGGGTACTTTATTCACTTTATATCTGCTAGAGAATTGTAACTCTTTCCAGCATAGTTGAGGACCCCCATCCAATTAGATGGATCTATGAGCAGCATTCATATCTGTCTGTTTGTTTCTTCTTAAGCTGGCCATAGACGCACAGATCCTATTGTACAAATTGAAGTGGAGAGTGCCGACATCTTTCGTCCGGTGGAGATCGGTCATTTGGTCGATTGGACAGGTTTGATTTTGACCCAAGCGATCCCGCCGGAGCCCATTGCGCATCGTAATTGGATTGTTCGGCCATACGACCGAACATTCAGATTACCCACGATATAGCCATGCTTGTTAATGGCATATCGGGGAAAGATCCGCTCGTTTGGCGATGTCGCCAAACGAGCGGATCTTTGCGTCTATGGCCACCTTTACTACTGAGGATGGTTAAGGATCAGAGAAATCATGCCACTTTATAAACCCAGTTTACTACTTTCTTTCTTCAGGACAACGGTTGCCAAAACCTGACAGAGGAAAGATGCGTTTCCATAAAATTGCCAATGTCAACAAAGCTTTGGACTTCATTGCCAGCAAAGGAGTAAAACTAGTATCAATTGGAGCAGAAGGTATTTGGATGATTGATTCAGAGGCCCATCCTGCTTAAAATGAATCTAAAACATGTTCCAGATAATAGAGCAAACTCAGGTCCTATGAATGATATCTTGTTGGATTGACATTAAACACGGGAGCAATCCCTTGAGCATGCTACGTGTGCTGGAGTTACTTTGTGTTCACTAATATTGGAGGGGCCGTCCTCCTATACCCCAGGCACCGTACTTATTTGTTGGGAGAGGCCAGGTGTGCGTGTGCGACTCTTTTGCTTAACCTATGAATGATATACCATAATGTGCTGTTTGTCTGAATACCTGTAGATCTGCAAATATTCTTACTATGACAATCTTATTCCAAGCTTTGCATAAAGAATGTTAGGACAGGCAGAATTATACATTATGGTCCTGGTGATGCAGTAAAGCTGGTTTCTAATTTGATTAGCTATCCAACCTGCTACCTACTGCAACTCCCAGCACCCCTGACTTCATATGTCAGTGGAAAGTAGAAGGCTGCATCACACTGTACATCCCTTTTGTATATAAATATTCTACAAAAGGGATGTAGAATACAAGATGAAATGACAAGCAAGATGAAAATGATTTGTATAGGTAAAACAAATATGTTTCTTTTTATTCTCTTTAAGAAATTGTTGATGGGAATATAAAGATGACACTGGGTATGATCTGGACCATAATCCTTCGCTTTGCTATTCAGGACATCTCTGTAGAAGGTAAGACTGGGAACAAGCCTGCTGTGCTGGAGGGATTGAAATAAGGAAAATCAATGGCAAGAAATCTCATCATTTGTAAATTATATATGTTTGTTTTTTTTTTTTTTTGCAGATTCAGGAAGTATTAAATGAAATGTAATAAGAACTTTTTATATAATTTGTTTTCCTTTGCAAGATATTAGCCATTTTTAAGAAGCTAATATAATACCTATGTAAGAATAATGTCATCTGATTTTTAGCCTGAGAAAAGAAACAATTTATGATGTTGCTGTGCTAAAAAAATGTAGAAGAGTAAGGGCAGAGACACAGGCTGCTATTTCAGGAGATTAGTCGCCCAGCGACAAATCTCTTCTTCTTCAGACGACTAATCTCTCCGAACTGTCTTCCCGCCGGCTAGATTGGCAGTCGGATCGATTAGGCTTTCCAAAGTCGCCCAAAGTTTCCTCGTGAGGCAACTTCGAGCAACTTCGGAAAACGAAGCATTGCGAGTGCCATACTGCCAGCAGGAAGGCAGTTCGAAGAGATTAGTCTCTCCTGAAGAAGTTATTTGTCGCTGGGCGACTATTCACCCGAAATAGCGGCGTATGTCTCTGCCCTAAAATAAGCATAATCTGATGTTTCTCTGGTCAGTTTTAATCATATCAACACTACACCACGTTGATTTTCTCAGACTTAAAGGGGTAGTTCACCTTCAGATTATCTTTTACTGTGTTACAGAACCGGCCATTAGCAACATTTAAATTTTTGTAATTTTCTCCATAGTTTTTAAATTGTGTCTTCTTCTGCCTCTTTCTATCTTACAAATGGGAGTCAGTGACCCCAGCAGCCAAAAATGAATGCTGTGTGAGGCTACAATTTTATTGTGATTGTTAGTTTTTATTACTCATCTTTCTATTCAGACCTCATCTACTCACATTCAAACCACAACCTGGTTGCTAGGGTAAATTGTATCTTAGCAACAAGCTGGAATTCCAAGCTGGAAAGCTGCTGAACGGTAAATTAAATGATTAAAAAACCCCAACCAATAAAAATTGAAGAACAATTGCAAATGATCTGCATAATATTAAAAGTGAATTTAAGGTGAACAACCCTTAATTTTTTCATGATATTAGAAAATGACAAGTAAGTGATGCTGTTATTACAAATTCATTAGATTAGCCATTTAAAAATTACTAATTTCTTGAAATGCTAATTAATGTAAATTGTAAAAGTGCTTAGAACAGGGCAATTTTTTTAGGGTTTACATTTCCTTAAAATGTAAGAGCACAATAAAAAGCATACATTCATGGACACATTCACCAGTTTATCCTTAAAGGGGTTCTCCACCTGAGTTGTTTTTTTGCATAATGAAAGAAATTAATTCTAAGCAACTATTTTTTTAAACAGTTTAATTAGTTGCTTAGAATTAGTTTCTTTTGTGGCACTGGTTTTATAGTTATTTGTAATTGCTATTGCAAACAGTATAAGTTTTTCACTTTCTGCACTGCTGGTTCTGACTCTTGAAAAAATGTAACAGAATCCAATTCTAATCTAGCCATGTCTTCTATCCCCACAATACCTTGGATGTCTCTTCACAGGTCCGCTAATCAACTGGCTTCTGCATCATTATTTCATAACTAGCAATTACTGCTTTCAGTACCAAATACCAAAATCAGTGTTTGTTACATCTTTTATTGCCCGCATCATAGGCCAAGCTTTTCCTATTGAAAATTAACAATGACAGGTGGGGGAGAAGGGAGTGTGTTTAGACTGATGTGGCTCTGCCTGAGAGCGGCGTTGTAGTGAAAAAGCCTTTGGTCTCCTTTTATCGTTTGTAAAATAGATCTGCCATTTTTCTTATTTATTAGAAACCTCTGCAAAAGAAGGTTTGCTGTTATGGTGCCAGCGGAAGACTGCTCCATATCGCAATGTCAACATTCAGAATTTCCACACAAGGTATTATAATGCTATTTTGGGCTATTTTAGGCCATAGAGCATGAGTTACATTTGACTCTAACACTTAAGGCAGGGTCTTTGCTAAGTGGAAGAAATAAAGGAAGGGTGAAGGCTACTGTGCTTAAAAATAAAAAAAGAACGCCAGGAGGTTCTTGCAGCAAACAGAACAATTTATTTACAAAACAGATGGATCAGCAGGGTTATACTCACACATCTACAGAGGCAAATGCAGACAATTATTAGAAGGCCAGGACAGTCAAGCAGTGACAGCACAATGTGGCACCATGTGGACGTAGTTATGGTAATTAATAAGGTACACTTCTAGGATGGAATGCCCTAATGACCCTAATCTCAAACAGTGGATTAATCAGGGAGAATAAATCTAAAGCCTGATACCCTATCCAACTGCAGTCCCTTCACTGTAGGCAAACAGAGCCTAGGGGAGAGCTACTCCCTACTAGAGGCTGCTCATGCTATTTAACCTACCTATCTTATTCTCCTAGATAGTGCTAGGAAAGGGTTAACCTGTGTCTGGCTAAGCCTCATTCACAGGGTCAGTGCTTCCCGACTTATCATTAGAGGTACAGGTTCCTCTAAGGCAGAATGGCTTTACTGGGCTTTGGTGTACTCAGGCTCCCTGGAACTCATCCAGCTGGGTCAGCAACCAGAAGCCAAAAAGGAACCCCTAACCAAGCACTATGTTAAAGTGTGTCAGGAAGCGATCATCAGGCCTGTAGGCCAACAGCACAAATATGTAAAGGAACAAATAGATACATGGGCATCTGCCCAGCAACTAGGGGGATAAGGAAGTGTAGGGATTTAAAGCTATAGGAACTTACTTAACCTATGGGTCCCTACAGTTTTCTGCTTTTTTTAGAAGAAAATCATTTACAGTACAGCCAAATCATGCTGAAAAGTATTCTTCAAATGGTGATTTAAACAATTTTTATGTTTTAAATGGTCTCTTCCCACTTCAGCACATGGTAATATGGAAGAATGTAGCAAAATACACTCAAATTTGCAACCTGGGGAAAATATTTCTCAATTCACTTTCTGCACTGTTTCATTGTATTATTCTTTAACTGTTATTTTTTTTGTATTTGCATTGTTTGATGTGAAGCTGGAAAGATGGTCTTGGGCTGTGTGCCCTCATTCACAGACATCGTCCTGACCTCATTGATTACTCCAAGCTAAATAAGGTCAACATCCTTCCAAGCTAACCTGTGTGCAGTGGCCTTTTATCTTCTCCTCCATTCAAACCTACTAACCTGCCATCTGATCTGTCTGACCAATGCTGTATTTCTCCAGCAAGTAATAATGAATCAACCATTTCTGTAGGTTCAGTTTTTTATTCCTGATAATTATGAATTAATCCTATATTTATAAAATATAGTTTTAAAGTGGTTACCAGTGGCGTAACTACAATTGGTCGGGCCTGGGTGCAGGAAGCGTGCCCAATCTTCTTTCGACACATGGGCACCCAAACTTCTCCAGAGATTTGCCCACGATGAGATGTCATTTCTTCTCCAATGGGCCCCAGATATGTCAAGCCTTTATTTATTTAAAATATATACTTTTTATAAGTATGTACAGCTAGGAATGTACATAAGGAAGGGTGGACTTTGTGCCATGTGGGATGTCAGGGGGGTGAAACTTTTTGTGTTTCTGCACCTTAACACAGAAAGAACATTACAAGGAACTTTTTAATCTTGTTCAACTATATAATTCGAGTTTTCAAGGTTATTTTGGGTTCAGAAATCGAATTTTAAAATAAAAATAGCTTAAATTCTAAAACCCACCATCTAAAACCTGTCCAGGTCATGTAGAAGTCAATGGCAGAGGCTCCTTCCTTGAACCATTGGATGATGTTAATAGCCTTCATGATGTTCACCTTTTTTTTGGAGGGTTTCGCTCGAAAACTCGGTCAATTCAAGTTTTCGTGGTTAACTCTAAACTTGCTGATTCAAGTTTTTTCCATACAAGTTTCTTTCTTAAATTAGAAATCATTCGAGTTGTGAATTCATTCAAGTTCATTCGAGGCCTAAAAAACTGTAAAACTCTGCCTTTGATAAATAACCACCTAAATACCTATTTTATATCTTGTTGATTGTCCTTCTCACTGATTCTAGAACTAAGAAAACAAATATGTATTCAACTCAAATCTCATCCAAACCTTTTATGACTGGACTCTCACATCCAATGCTTAGGGCCCCCATAGTGAAACTTTAATTAAAGCATTTCTTTTTATACATATGGGATCTGTTATCTGAAAGCCCATTATCCAGAAAGCTCCAAATTATGGTAAGGCCATCTTCCATAGACTCCGATTTATCCAAATAATCAAAATTTTGAAAAATGATTTCATTTTTCTTTGTAATGATATAACAATACCTTGTACTTAATAATTAATATACAATTCATCCTTGCTGAAGGCAAAACAATCCTGTTGGGCTTAGTTAATGTTTAAATTATTTTTAAGTAGACAGTTATTTGAAAGAGCACAAATTCATAAAAGTTATTGATAGAACCCTTGCTTTAGAAGAATATTTTATGGAAAAGGGGTTTTCGAGATAACGGATCTTTCCGTAATTTGGATCACCATACCTTAAGTCTGCTAAAAAAAAACATTTAAAGAGTAAATAAACACAAAAGGATTTTTTGCCTCCGATAAGGACTAATTGTATTACTGTTTTGCTAGAAAAAGAAAAAGAAATCATTCTTAAAGGGGTTGTTCACATTTGAGTTATCTTTTAGTATGATATAGAGAGTGATATTCTGACACAATTTCCAATTGACTTTCGTTTTTTATTATTTGTGGTTTTTGAGTTATTTAGCTTTTTATTCAGCAGCTCTCCAGTTTGCAGTTTAAGCAATCTGGTTGCTAGGGTCCAAGTTACCATAGCAACCATGCATTGATTTGAATAAGAGACTGGGATATGAATAGGAGAGGCCTGAATAGAAAGACGAGCAATAAAAAGTATTAATAACAATACAGATAATTTGTTTTTAGATGGGGTTAGTGACCCCCATTTGAAAGCTGGAAAGAGTCCAAAGAAGGCAGCAAATAATTAAGAAACTATAAAAAATAAATAATAAAGCCCAACAGAAAAGTTCTTAGAATTAGACATTCTATAAAATACTAAAAGTTAATTAAAGGTAAACCACCCCTTTGAATTCTTTGATTAAAATGGAGTCTATGGGAGACAGCTTTCTTGATAATGGGTTTCCAGATAAAGGATCTCATACCTGTATCACCTAAACTTACCAGTTCTTTTGCTGCATTTCTTAAATCAATTACATTTCATCCTCTCTAATTACTGGAACTAAATTTTAGTGTTGTTTTTTTGGAAACAAGATTATATGGTTTTGAAGGGTGTGGATATTCAGTGTATAATGCCTACATGCACCTTTTTCAAATCTGTATCAATTTATTTTTCCAAAGGATGATGCTGTTGGAAACATTAACCTAGCTATGGAAGTTGCAGAAAAATACCTGGATATTCCAAAGATGCTGGATGCAGAAGGTAACCTTCTACCATAAAATGCAGTGCAATATGGGGAGACAAGCTTTGGACAGATGCTCAATGATGCTTGAAGCTCATGTTGTTCACAAGGAAGCGTGAAAACATTCAAAACATACAACACAATGAAACTGTATATGTATATATAAATATATGTATTTGTATGTATGCATATATACATATAGGGATAGATCAGTGAAGCAATTAATCTACAGTAATATAGATATTAGTCAGATATGCTAAAGCATATAATAATACATATTTATTTACTGCTAATTGCTTTCTTGTAATCAGTGATGGACGTCATAGGGATTTTTTCTTGGGCAGTCTGTGGACCCAAGGCTGCCCAGCCATAAGGCAAGTGGTGTTTTCTCCACAGTTATGTCTATGCAGGCGGAGCAGAGGCCGATTTGATACATACTATTAAAGGGGGGTTCGCCTTCCAGTAAACGTTTTACTTTTTATATAGAATGGCCTTTTTATTACTTGCCTTTCTATTCAGGCTCTCTCCTATTCATTTTCCAGTTATTCAAATTAATGCATGGTTGCTAGGATAAATTGGACCCTAGACTTCTGAAACTGGAGAGCTGCTCAATAAAAAGCTAAATAACTCAGAAACTCAATTGCAAATTGTCTCAGAATAGCACTCATACTATGGGGGCTATTTATTAAACGTTGAATGCGAAAATCACTAAAGAAAATTGTGATTTTTTTATTTTTTTTAATAAAATCTGACTTTTAAAAAATCACAAGTTTTTCAGAGTTTATTAAACCCCAAGCATGGAAAAGTCTGAATCTAAAAATCAGGCATTTCAGACCTATCAAGATTGCATATAAGTCAATGGAAGAAGTCACAATGAGTTTTTGATGTGCGCTGGCTTTCGTGCAATACCCAGAAGTTTTTGGGCAAAAAACATAACAATTCTGAGTTTTTGGGTGAAAAATCCGAGAAAAATCTGCGTTTTCGGGTGAAAAATCAGTGAAAATCAGATTTGTTTTCTCGCAAAGCAAATTTTCAGGAACATTTAATAATAAATAATGGTAAAAAAAACAGAGCGGATTTGATTGGAGTTTGCAGCAGAAAATGTTGAGATAAAATCGGACTTTGATAAATAACCCCCTGAAAGTTAACCCAAAGGTGAACAACCCCATTAATGCAATGACACAGCCATGACCTGTGAGCCCACGCACATATTGGATTTGTTGCAAACTCCTTTTTCTATTCTAACTAAAATCCCAGCCCAATAAATGTATCGAACAAACAAGGTTTATGTAATTGTCCTGTGATTAGTATGCTTATGTTTGTATCCATTGTCTCACTTAACTAATTCAAACTTTTGTATTGTAAAAAAAAAAAATATTGTAACCCTTTTGGAAAATGAGAGGATATTATGTCATCTTAGAGTTCCTTAAAGGGGTGGTTCACCTTCAAACAACTAGTTGTTTTCAGATAGATCACCAAAAATAACGACTTTTTCCAATTACTTTTTTTTTTTACTATTATCTATGTGTCACAGTTTTTCTAATATTGAAGTGTAAAGTGTAATTTTTCACCTTCTGAAGCAGCTCTGGGAGGGGGGGTCGCCGACCCTGTAAACTGTTCTAAATGGATACATTTAGTTGATACATTTCTTATCTTTGTCCCTGCTGAGCAGAATCTCTGGGTTTCATTAAAGGCAACTGTTAGAATTGATACAATAGTTGATAATACTCCAGAGATGCTGCTGAGAAATGTATCAACAAAATGTAGCAAAATTGTAACAGTTCAGAGTCTGCACCTGAATTACTGAGCTGCCAAACTCAAACACCACAGACACGAACATTCACCTTTAAACTTAGATTTTGGAAAAACAGTAAAAAATAAACAATGGAAGGTAATTGAAAAAAGTCTTTATTTCTGGGGAACAATCTAAAAACAACTGAATTGAAAAAATTGTTTGGAAGGTGAACAACCCGTTTAACTTGTATAGTAAGACCTGGCCTGCAGCCTTATACCTTGTACCTTTGTGTGGTTTTGAATTTAGCAGGTGGTGACAATGAGGGAAAGAAGGGGGCTTATAACTTGAGAACAACCGTTAAAATCGCCACTGGCTGTAATAAACATAGGGGCAGATTCATTAAGGGTCGAATTTCGAAGTTAAAATTACTTCGAAATTCGACCCTCGAATTGAAATCCTTCGACTTCGAATATTGAAGTCGAAGGATTTAGCGCTAATCGTTCGATCGAACGATCGAAGGATTTTAATCAAACGATCGAAGGAAAATCCTTCGATCAAAAAAAGCTTAGCAAGCCTATGGGGACCTTCCCCATAGGCTAACATTGACTTAGGTAGGTTTTATCTGCCGAAGTAGGAGGTCGAAGTTTTTTTTAAAGGGCAAGTACTTCGACTATCGAATGGTCGAATAGTCGAACGATTTTTACTTCAAATCGTTCGATTTAGTTCGAATTCGAACGAATTTAACCAATTCGATGGTCGAAGTACCCAAAAAATACTTCGAAATTCGAATTTTTTTCATTCGAATTCTTCACCCGAATTTTGTGAATCGGCCCCTAAGAGTAGAGTCAGGGATTTAGATGTATCTATGACCATGTATTTTTATTTCTCTAACCATAAAACACATCCCTATAGTCTAATGTTACGTGATTTCATTCACAAGATATTTTAATAGTATGGCTCTTTCAGAAAATATTTACTCAGGGCTGGAATTGTAGGAAGGCCACACAGGACCAGGCCTAGGGTGGCAGGATTTTAGGGGCGGCATGCCGATTTCATTGTTTTCTAAATTTCCCGTGTGCATTCCCCAGTGCTCTGGACTGGAGCACTGGGGGCCCACCGGGTTCCACACTTCCGGGCCCCCCGCGAGCATGCAAACGCCGGCGCGTACTGTTCCGCGCACTTTTTTCATGAGGCTCGGCAGGGGAGCCCCATTAGGGGTGAGGGCCTAGGCCCACTGGGTTTTTTCCCAGTGTCCCACCAGCCCAGTCCGACCATGCACTCGACTGAAGGGGAAGGGGCAACAAGCAGTAAATTCGGCCCTGTACTTACGTGTCTTGTTTATTTCCTTTAGATATTGTAAATACGGCTAAACCAGATGAAAGAGCTATTATGACTTATGTGTCATGCTTTTACCATGCATTCGCCGGAGCTGAACAGGTAACTCACACACTTATTATCATTGCAATTATCACATAGCTGATAGGAAGTCTGTGCAGTGCATCAGTAGCAGTGCAGATAAACAACAGAGATGTTGTAGCTAATGCACACTGTTGTGCTAAATATCAACTAGTTAACTAGTACAGGACCAGTTATTCAGAATGCTGAGGACCTGGGATCTTCTGGATAAGGGATCTTTAAATAATTTGGATCTCCGTACTTTATGTCTACCAAAACATATTTTAAACATTTAATAAACCCAATAGGATTGTTTGGCCTCCAGTAAGGATTAATTATATATACAATGTATAATACAATGTATAGTTTTATTATTACAAAGAAAAGGGAAATCATTTTAAAAATGTAAATTATTTCTTTAAAATCGAGTTTCCTGTACTTCTTGTTTCTGGATAATGGTTTTCCGGATAACAGGTCCTATACCTGTAGTGACAAAATTGCTGCAGAAAAATGTCCTATTCCATTATTTTATTCTAAATTCAATTTACCATACAATTTAATGCTATTACTATATAATGACCTGCTGTGCTTTATGAATAGTAAATATCATGTGTCATTATGTTCTGCTTCATCATAAAGAGGCACAGTTTAATTCTTCAGCAATCACTAGTACATGTATGGGATCTGTTACTATCTGGAAACCAATTATCCAGAAAGCTCTGAATTATTGAAAGGCTGTATCCCATAAACTTCATTTTCCCAAATAACTATGTGCACTAAAATCCTTCGACTTCTATATTCGAAGTTGAAGGATTTTAATTCCCAGTTGAATATCGAGGGTTAATATTCGACCCTTGGTGAATCTGCCCCAGACTACCGAATTTGGCCAATTCGATGGTCGAATTTTGAAGTTTTTTAACTTCGAAATTCGACCCTTGATAAATCTGCCCCTTAATGTTTACGTGATTTTCTAGTAGACGAGTAGATCCAAATTACAAAAGATCTGTTGTCCAGAAAACATCAGGACCCGAGCATTCTGGATAACAAGTCCCATACCTGTAATTGTGGGACAGTCATTGCTCAGGGAATAACAGACTTTTAGTAGCAGCAGTGATTTTGCGGCTTGAGGCCATTGTCAGTAGATGCATCACTGTTTAAAGGGGAAGGAAACCTAGTCGGCGCAAACCCCCCACCCCCCCCTCCCGTTTGTTGCCCACCCTCCCTCCTCCCCCCTGGCCTACCTGTCCCGCTGGACAAATGCCCCTAACTTGTTACTTACCCTTCTGCGCAGGTCCAGTCCAGGGAGTTCACAGACGACATCTTCTTCCACGCGATCTTCTTCCTGCTTTGAAGAAGTTCGTCGGTACGATCTACTGCGCATGCGCGTGACTTTTGGCGCATGCGCAGTAGATCCGTACCGGCGAAATGATCCTACTGCGCATGCGCCAAAACGCCATTCACAGCAGGAAGAAGATCGCGTGGAAGAAGATGTCGTCTGTGAACTCCCTGGACTGGACCTGCGCAGAAGGGTAAGTAACAAGGTAGGGGCATTTGCCCAGCGGGCCGGGTAGGCCAGGGGGGAGGAGGGAGGGTGGGCAACACACGGGAGGGGGGGGTTTGTGCCACCTAGGTTTTCTTCCCCTTTAATAATATATCTGTGTGTTCACAGGCAGAAACAGCTGCTAATCGAATTTGTAAAGTCCTGGCTGTGAACCAAGAAAATGAAAGAATGATGGAAGAATATGAGAGACTTGCAAGTGAGGTAATATGGTAATAAAGTTCTTCATACATATATACATGTTGATGAAATAAGTTTTCATAAAACATCATAAAAGCAGATATTTTATATTTTACATATTTTAATATTCTTAACAACTGCTGTTCCAGTGAAGCTGCGTGACAGCCATATTGTGAAATCAACAATTTCACTTGTTTGATACAGCTACTAGAATGGATTCGTCGGACGATTCCCTGGCTGGAAAACCGCACACCAGAGAAGACCATGCAAGCCATGCTGAAGAAACTGGAGGATTTCAGAGATTATCGGCGCAAGCACAAGCCACCGAGGGTGCAGGAGAAGTGTCAGCTGGAGATCAACTTTAATACCTTACAGACAAAGCTAAGAATAAGCAATAGGCCAGCATTCATGCCATCTGAGGGAAAGATGGTTTCAGTAAGTTTATTACCGAAACTCTATAGGGTTGACGATAAACAGTAAGATAAACCTATTATCCCATGTGTAAAGAGTTTAGTCATCTGGATGAATAATGCAGTAGAACTATAAGGGCAGAGACACATGAGGAGATTCGGGGAGATTTAGTCGCCCACCAACTAATCGCCTCTTCTTTGGGCGACTAATCTTCCTGAACTGCCTTCCCGCTGGCTAGAATTTAAATCGCTGGCGGGATGGCACTCGGATCGCTTTGTTTTCTGAAGTTGCCCGAAGTTTCTTGTGAGGCAACTTCGGAAAATGAAGCGATCTGAGTGCCACCCCGCCGGCAATTTAGATTCTAGCCGTCAGGAAGGCAGTTCGGTGAAATAAGTCGGCCGAAGAAGTGGCGATTTGTCGCCGGGCTAATCACCCTGAATCTCCACGTGTGTCTCTGCCCTAAAATTTGGATGGTCAGGTGCATAACCCCCAATAAACATGGCAGTCTGGGGAAATCTCTGCTCATTATTTTTCCATTATTAGAGAGGAGATGGGAGGGTAAGAAATGATAAGATCCAATATACCTACATGTGTTTTCATTCCAGTGTTTATTGTATCTTGTTTTATCCAATGTAGTTCGGGTCTATTCTCAGTTTTTTTTATACTGAACACGTGAGTTGAAAAACATTTATTTTAAAAAGCAAATGGATAGTAAGTGAAAAAAGCATACAATAGGCAAAGAACATATAAATAGAATGGGTAATTCATGGTTTTAAATAAACTTAGAACAGGTACATGAAAGCCTGTAAGATAATAGGATGGCTATGTAAAAAAACAAATATTTCCATTGCTCTGCAGGATATTACAAATGCCTGGCAAAGGCTGGAGCAGGGAGAAAAGGGATATGAAGAGTGGCTGCTTAATGAGCTGAGAAGACTTGAAAGAGTGGAGCACTTGGCTGAAAAATTTAGGCAAAAAGCCTCCTTGCATGAATCTTGGACTGCCGGTAACATGAATATAAATGCTGCAAGTTTTGGGGGAATATACTAGAGAAATGTATAAGGTTTTTATTTTACCATCAGATTATTTTTTATACATATACAAAATATGTTGGCACTTTATACATATGTGTTAATAATAATACTAATGACAGCAATAATGATATTGATAAAAAGCACCATTGAATAGCAGCAGTGTATTTAATATAAATTAATATTTAGAAAGTCTTTAGGGTCAGTATCACTTTAAAGGGTTACCTTTGAGTTAACTTTTAGGGGCAGATTTATCAAGGGTCGAATTTCTAATTTATGGGAGTTTCTAAAAACTCCCATAAATTCGAAAAAACAAATTGAAATGTATTTTTTAAAAAAATCTAATTTTAAATTCGATTCGAGTTTTTTCACACCAAAACAATTTTTTTTTATCAAAGTCCACCAAAAAACTCCAAATTGATTGTAGTAGGTCCCCCATATGCTAAAACACCAATTCAGCAGGTTTTAGATTGTTAATAGCTGAATTTTTTTTTTTTGAAGCTGAAATCAAATTTGGACTATTCCCTAGCCGAATTGCACTAAAATAAACAAAAAATAATGAATTTGAATTTTTAATGTGACCCTTGATGAATCTGCCCCTTAGTATGATGTAGAAAGTGATATTCTGAGACAATTTGCAATTGGCTTTCGTTTCTTATTATTTGTGGTTTTTAGTTACTTAGCTTTGTACTCAGCAGCTCTTCAGTTTGAAGTTTTCAGAAATCTGGTTGCTAGGGTCCAAATAACCTTAGCAACCATGCATTGATTTGAATAAGACACTGGAATATGAATAGGAGAGGCCTGAATAGAAAGATGAGTAATAAAAAGTAGCAATAACAGAAAATGTGTAGCTTTACAGAGCATTTGTTTTTGGTCAGTAACCCCGTTTGAAAGATGAAAAAAGTCAGAAAAAGGCAAATAATTAAAAAACTATAAAAAAAAAAAATAATGATCAATTTAAATGTTGCTTAGCATTAGCCATTCTATAACATACTGAGAGGTAACTAAAACGTGAACCACCCCTTTAAAGTTTTCTCCTACTCCATTTAAGGCTAGATTTTTCAAGAATGGATCTAAAGAGTTTTAAGGTCTTTCTAGATTTAGAACCAGGGCTAACAAAAAGCAGCTCTTTCTATATTTCAGGAGCTGCCCCCTAGCGCTTTACTTTTCCGGCTCCACTAGGGTTCGCGGGCGCATTGCTAGTGTAGAGATCGCAGTTGCATTAGAAGAGTCAAATCTTCTATTTAAAACCAGATATTTGGCTCTTAAAGTTACAAGGAGTGCCTTTTTGCCTCCCCTGGTAACCTGCTCAGCGCTGCCACCTAATTCAAGTTTTTCAACTCGCCTCATGGCAGCAGCACCCCTGAGAAAAAGGTTTAACAAGTTGGTAAGAAGCCCTGCAGAGCTCATATGAAATGGAGCACCTGAGATTATAGGGGTAACACAGTTTTTATTAATATGCCGTATTATTATGGAACACTAGTTATGGCAGCCTTTCTGTAACTAGTACAGATATGGAGCCTGTTATCCAGAATGCTCGGGACCTGGGGCTTTCCAGATAATGGATCTTTCTGTAATTTGGATCTCCTTAAGGGGGTTATCAAAGTCAGGTATTATATCTCAATAATTTCTGCTACAAATCAAATCTCAGGTTTTTTATGCTTATTTATTATTACATTTTCCCGAAAATTTGCTTTGTGGGGAAAAAAATTTTTTTTTTGCATTTTTTTGGGGGTTTTAACCAGAAAACTCAGACTTTTTCAGATTTTACACCGGAAAACTGAGGGTTTTTTTTTTATTTTTCACCCAAAAAATCAGATTTCTCATGCTCTTTGTCCGAAAACTTCGGAGTAGTGTACGAAACCCAGCGCACATCAAAAAAGCATTGGAACTTCTCCCATTGACTTATATGCAGCCTCGACAGGTCTGAGATGCCGGATTTTCTGATTCAGATTTTTTCATCCTTAAAGGAAAACTATACCCCCAAAATGAATACTTAAGCAACAGATTTATATCAAATTGAATGACATATTAAAGAATCTTACCAAACTGGAATATATATTTACATAAATATTGCCCTTTTACATCTCTTGCCTTGAGCCACCATTTCGTGACTCTATCTGTGCTGCCTCAGAGATCACCTGACCAGAAATACTACAACACTAACTGTAACAGGAAGAAGTGAGGAAGCAAAAGGCAGAAATCTGTCTGTTAATTGGCTCATGTGACCTTACATGTGGTTTGTATGTGTGCACAGTGAATCCTATGATCCCAGGGGGCGGCCCTTATTTTTTAAAATGGCAATTTTCTATTTATGATTACCCAATGGCACATACTTCTAAAAAAGTATATTGTTAAGATAATGGTTCATTTACATGAAGCAGGGTTTTACACATGAGCTGTTTTACTCAGTATCTTTAAATAGAGACCTACATTGTTTGGGGGGTATAGTTTTCCTTTAATAAATTAATGATTTTTTTAAAAGTCAGATTTTATACCAAAAAATCAGGAATTCTTCAGGATTTTTGTATTTGGAGTTTAGTAAATAATAGGGATGTACCGAATCCAGGATTTGGTTCGGGATTCTGCCTTTTTCGGAGGATTTGGATTCAGCTGAATCCTTCTGCCTGGCTGACCCAAGGAAAAAAAACAAGGAAGTAAAAATGTTTTCCCCCGATTTGGTTCGGTATTCTGCTGAATCTTTAGCGAAGAATTCAGAGCTTTCTGTATAACAGGTTTCCGGATAAAAGATCCTATACCTGTATTTCGATTTTTAACTTACCTTTGTCACATACAATTTAATCTGCATTTACAGCATAGGATAAAAAGACCTTTTGTTATTGGTGTCTGTTTGGCTGCTGGCTAGTAATGTAGATGGTAACTTACACAAGGGTGTACTGATGTTCAGTGTAATTGTTTTGTTGTCTATTTAGGGAAAGAGCAACTGCTGTCCCAGAAGGACTATGAGACGGCATCTTTAACAGAAGTGCGCGCCCTGCTGAGGAAACACGAGGCATTTGAGAATGATCTGGCCGCACGCCAAGACCGGGTAGAACAGATTGCTGCCATTGCACAGGAGCTCAAGTATGTTCCACTCACAGACGAACAGCTGCTGAAGTTTAGTTGATAAAAATTATTTCATGGAATTTGATAATGCTGTACTCACTGTGCAAAGAATTCCTGGCATAGTATTGTACGGATATTATCTCTGCCTTGTCAAAAACCTTCTGCTAAATTTAGAACTCGTCATTTGGCATGGGGAAATTACTTGACATAGAGGATCGTATGCTCGGTGTACTTTAATGGTTATTCTGTAGCTTTGCGTTTATTGGGGCAAAAGTATCAAAATTAAAGAGCGAATCCTCCCTAAGATTTTACTAAAAATTACTCCAAGAGCCTGAATCATTTCTAGCTTAAGTTCATCTCTATGTTCACTTTTTTCTGACAGATAACCCAAAGATATTCATCTGATTTTTTTGTTTTCTAAAATATCCGATATTCTTCTATTTTTCTAGTGAGCTTGATTATTATGATGCAGCCCGAATCAATGAAAGATGTCAGAAAATATGTGACCAATGGGATCGCCTCGGAACCTTAACACAGAAAAGAAGGGAAGCTCTCGAGGTAAGAGCCCTAAATGTCCTTCTTATATGAAGTCAGTCAGATAATCACATTTATCATCGGACTTTGCTCATGTTCTAAATGGAGAATAGAATTAAAGGCCTTGTGTTTATAATAAAAATTTATTTTTATAGGCAGCGATTCATGGTCATTTCTAGCATTTGAAAAAGCCGTTAGAAAAATGTCCAACCACAGTGTCTGCCAAAGAACATAACTTGGTTGCTAATCCTTGTTACCTCTGCTTTTCTGAATAAAGTACAACATATGGGGCATAAAGGGATCTTCAGGGATCCCTTTGCATATTGCCCCCCTCCCCCCGCCACATAATTCATGTGTGTTTGCTTTTTTTTAATTATATTTAAAGAGCATATAAAGGCAAACAAATAAATCCCATTTTTACTTTCTTTAATGAAAAAGAAACCTATCTCCAATATACTTTAATAAAAAATGTGTACCGTTTTTATAAGAAACCTGACTGTATGCAGTGAAATTCTCCCTTCATTTACTGCTGTGGATAGAAATTGTCAGACGGTCCCTAACTGCTCTGCAGGGAAACAATAATACTTATAAACAGCAGAACTTCCCAGCTATGCAGAACTCAAGCAGCTTTGTTTGTTTCCCTGTAGAGCAGTCAGTAACTGTGTAGAGATTTATATTGGATTTTATTTTTGCCTTTACATCCCCTTTACTGTTTCCAACTTCAGCTGCAGGGACAACGATCATGCCAGATTAAACAGATTGAACTATTTGGAGGATTAATTTGCTGCAGCCACTGGTTCTGCAGAGTTGGAGAAAGTTTGTATCAAACAATATAAAATTCACATTCGATTACATGACAACACAAGACATTGTGCAGTCTGTATATTCTTGCTGTATCGGCTTCTGGCAAATATTATTTGACTTGTGCTGTTGTGATAATTTATGATCCCTAAGCAGCCCAGACCACACTGAGCATGTGTCCAGTCTTGGTCTTGCAAAGATGGTTAACAAATTTACAAGGTGGTGACCCCCTGTGGCCAACTTTGAAAGTATAAATCATTTGTTTGATTAGACGTGTGGTGCAGTAAGTTTATGTTTAGTATACAAAATACAGAATTTCTAGCCTTATTTTAGACTTTACTTCCCCTTTAATTACCTCTCTTTGTTAACAGCGAACCGAGAAGCTCTTAGAGACTGTTGACCAACTGCATTTAGAATTCATTAAGAGAGCTGGACCTTTCAACATCTGGATGGAGGGAGCAATGGAAGATCTACAGGATATGTTTATTGTGCACAATGTAGAAGAAATTCAGGTGCCTTGACTTTTTAATGGAATGAATGGCATTATACTGTATATGTATTGAATTATAAAATAAGATTTCTCTGTCCATATTATGTATCATTTAAAGGGGTGGTTCACCTTCTGGTTAACTTTTAGTATGTTATAGAATGGCTAATTCTAAGCAACATTTCAGTTGGTCCTCATTATTTATTTTTTTCGTTTTATAGTTATTTGCCTTCTTCTTCTGGCTCTTTTCAGCTTTCAAATGGGGGTCACTGACCCCACCTACAAAAATGCTCTGTAAAGCTACAAATTTATTGCTGCTTTTTATTACCTGTCTTTCTATTCAGTTCCCTTCCTATTTATAGCCCAGTCTTTTTAAACCAGTGCACGGCTGCTAGCGTAATATGGATCCTAGCAACTAGACTGCTGAAATTGCAAACTGGAGAGCTGCTGAATAACGTAAAAAACACAAATAATAAGAAATGAAAACCAACTGCAAATTGTCTCAGAATATCACTCTGTCCACAGTGTCCCACTGGGATACCAGGAAAACTCCCGGTGGGCCAAAGTGTCAGTGGGCCCTCATGCTGCTAAACGTTTGGCCTATTTCATGACCATTCCCTATTTCTATGAGAACAAAGAGGCTAAATAGATGGAATAATTGATTATAGTATATAAAGAAAACAGACTAGGAGAATAGAGGTTGAGTGAGAAGATGAAGAATAATACTACTGATAGTGGCCCCTGGTCTAAGGTTTTATGGTGGGCCCCTGGTGTCCAAGTCCGACACTGTCTGTACATCATACTAAAGGTTAACGCAAAGGTGAACAAATCCCTTTAAGGGCTCTTAAAGATGAGCGTTTTTACACAGACGCATGTAAGCGCCGAACACAGGAAAAATGCAACATGCTGCATCCCAACCTGTGCTCGGCGCTTACATGCGTACAGGCACATTGAAAATAATTTAATGTGTCTACTCCTGCGCATGAAACCGGAACGCAGGGGAGCGCAGCTAAAAACACTCGTCTGTAAGAGCCCTAAGTTCGTTCGTGCATGTGTGCTCATCACTTCGTGCACCAGCGTCACTGCGTGCAGATGCACACGAGCATCATTGCACACACGCGCCCCCTGGGGCTGGGACCGGCCAGGTTGCCTAGGGCGACTGGCCAGCCTGGCCCGACTTTGAAGGTAGATGTCAGAATTGAACTGTCAGCCCTTGAACCAGTCAGACAAATGAATCCCACTAAAGGATATAGTGTTAGGTTTAATTGCTAAGTAGCTAAATTAGGCAAGTACCTTCCCAGGCAACAGTGTATAATGTGAAGATAATACAGAACTTGCGGAGCATTTCGGCAGCTGAATTCATGAAATCTTCATGTATTAAATATAATTAAAAGCATATATATATATCATAGCAGTGACATATACCCCTCGCTTGACGCGTTTCGTGGCGTCTCGCCACTTCCTCAGACAACAAAGCACCACGAGCCCCACCCCATAAAAACATTAACCCCATTGGGGATTTATACAACTGATAAGTTGATACAACTAGATAAATAACATTGTGCATTGTATAATGAATCAAAACCTTATCAGTTGTATAAATCCCCAATGGGGTTAATGTTTTTATGGGGTGGGGCTTGTGGTGCTTTATTAATTGGTGCAGGGGGTTTGCATGCCTTATGCTTCTGAGGAAGTGGCGAGAGGCCATGAAACGCGTCAATCGTGGGGTATATGTCACTGCTATGATATATATGCTTTATTATATTTAATAAATGAAGATTTCATGAATTCAGCTGCCGAAATGCTCCGCAAGTTCTGGATTGTCTTCGCATGATATTGGCCTGGACCGGGGTTCAGGTTCGCTGAATCACTTGTGCAGGTGAGAGGGGGGGAGTGCTCCCATTTGTCTTCCTACGAACAGTGTATAATGTGGAATTCCCAGGCAACCGTGTAGAACATGGAAATGTGCCTTTGAGATAAAGAGTAGCAGATATAGTTTTACATGAGTGCTCATACCCTACGTTATCTAGACTCCAAGCAATAAAGACAGATAAGACTACTGCCGTTTTGCCTGTGAGAAAGTAGAGGCAGTGATATAAGTACCAAGAAACAGTGAATACAGAGCAGTGTTCTGTGATCTATTGAGAGTAGTTTTAGGGCTGGGACACACTGGGCGATTTGGGGAGATTTAGTCGCCTGGCGACTAATCGCCGCGACTTTTCTCCCCGAATGCCTCCCCTCGCTCTGCGCCTGTCTAAAATGAAAAATCGCCTGCGCTAATCACATGCGGTGATTCGTTTTCCGAAGTCGCCCGAAGTTGCCTGACGAGGAAACTTCGGGCGGCTTCGGAAAACGAATCGCCTCGTGTGATTAGCACAGGCGATTTTTCATTTTAGCCAGGCGCAGAGCGAGGGGAGGCATTCGGGGAAGATTGGTTGTGGAAAGTCGCGGCGATTAGTCGCCAGGCGACTAAATCTCCCCCAAATCGCCCAGTGTGTCCCAGCCCTTAGGGAAAACTAAACCCTGGGCTGTAATGTTTAAGATAAGTATCCCTGTACCAGTGAGATGTATAAACACACATGGCTTGTGGCTTAATATGATCACTGAACATCTCAGTATTTATACTTTACTCCCTATATCAATTCATTGTACAGGTATGGAAACTGTTATCCAGAATGTTCAGGACCTGGGGGTTTCCTCTTAATGGATCCTTCTGTAATTCGGATCTTCATTCCTTAAAGTGATACTAAAACTAAAAACTACTTTTTAAAATATGAATGTACATTAAAAGATACCAATAGGTCATGTTGATCGTTTTTTGCTGAGAGGTTTGTTTTTGTAAGTTATTGTTAGTTAAAGTTCCTAAACCTGACTGTTTTGAAAATTGACTGTCCCTTCTCAGCCTGTCAGTTAAAGTTTCTAATGCTAACGGACTCCTGCTGCACAAATATGGCAGCCCCCATCATAGAGGAACATCAGTCAGATAATGTAAAAACATCCTGCAAATACTTTATGGCAAAGTTATAATTTGCTTTCAAATGCAATGTTATGATAGATAATTTAATTTCTGGTGTCAATAACTCTTTAAGTCTACTAGAAAGTCATTTAAACATTAAATAAACCCAATAGGCTGGCTTTGCTTCCAATAAGGATTAATTATATCTTAGTTTGGATCAAGTACGAGGTACTGTTTTATTATTACAGAGAAAAGGGGAGTCATTTTAAAAAATTTGGATTAAATGGAGTCTGTGGGAGATGGCCATTCCATAATTCATCACTTTCTGGATAACGGGTTTCCAGATAACATATCCTATACCTGTATCAATATTTTATACAGTATGAGAAAATCAAATTACTTTCATATATAACTCTGCTTAACCCTCCAGCATTTTATATATTTATTTTTCCATTTGTTCCCTTGTTTTTAGAAACTGATCACTGCCCATGAACAATTTAAGGCCACGCTGCCCGAAGCAGACAGTGAAAGACAGGCTATACTGGGCATCCAAAACGAAGTGGAAAAAGTGATTCAAAGCTATAACATAAAAATATCCTCTCACAATCCTTACAGCACCATCACACTGGATGAAATTCGCACCAAGTGGGAAAAGGTACAAGGGGACTATATGTCAATGGCGATTCTGGCAAAGTGCTGCCCCTTTTCATTTTAACATCCCAATTTTTTCGTTTTTTAAGTTAAACTTTGTCTCTTCTAGTTCAGGGAACAGTCTCTGCTTTAACAATGAACCCCCCATCCTTGCCCTGGTTCGGAATTTCAGAAAGGGTAAGCAGGGGGTGGGAAAGGGTTGCCAGTGAGCTCAGCAATGCCTTTGATGTTGATACTTTTCATTTGTAGTTCTGTATACATTATTAGTTAATGGTTGTGGTTGTGATTGATTTGCTGTAACCAGCTAACTTTTATTTTCTCATTCCTCTATAGTACTGTGATAAGGAAAATATGAATCATTAGATGGTGTTCCAGTACCACCATCTTGTTTCTTACCCCTTGCTTGCAGCCCTTGGCTGTGCACATGAGCAAAGGACTAAACCCCCATTTGTAGTGACCTGGGGTATCACAGAGCTCCTTCTGCATTGTTATTTCATGTTACCACATTTGGACATGGAATGTAAAAAAAACATTGCAGAGACTGTATTTTCATCCGGGAGGAGATCAACTTTTTTTTTTTACAAAGTCTCTGTCTATCTATCTATCTATCTATGTATCAAAATTTGGTATTTCATAGGAAAACACTAAGGGGCATGTTTACTAACATTGGAGATAAATATCTAGAGAGATTTCTGGAGATGTTGCCCATAGCAACCAATCAGATCTTTGCTTTTGTTTTCTAACATGGCTGTGGCTGTTTAAATCTAATTGCTGATTGGTTGCCATGGGCAATATCTCCAGAAATCTCTCCAGATATTTATCTACAATGTTAGTAAACATGCCCCTTAATGCAACAAAGCACCTAAGGGTGCTGAGCTTGATTCTTCTATTCATTTAACAGCATGGTAGAACTACTCAACTTCACATTGTGGCAAAGAACAAATCATGTACCTAGGGCTGGTGCAGTTGAACTTGAATCTGCTATCCATGTACCTCCAAATCACAGGCTTGCTCATGTAACCAATAAGATTGCCCCATTCCATATTATGAAAGAGCTGTGAAATCAGCAGGGGAAGTTATTTGAAGATTTTTGAAGAGATTGCATACGATCTCTTCAAAAATGTCCTAGAGAATACTATTATCATGATCATCATGGTTTTCTGAAGGACAGTAAATAGGAAGTTGGGCAGTAGATGTGGCCTAATTATGTTTCTCCCAAGGGTTCCATATACACGTTAACAACTTTAGTTTTCTTGAAAACTATTGGTGCCACTCTGGTTTTTAGCTGGATATTAAAAATATTCCTGACTCTTGTCTGCCTTAGGTGAAACAATTGGTGCCCATGAGAGATCAGACGTTACAAGAAGAGTTGGCTCGCCAGCAAAATAATGAACGTTTGCGCCGACAGTTTGCTGCACAAGCAAATGTTATAGGCCCTTGGATACAAAGCAGGATGGAGGTACAGCTCACTGACTTACTGACCCACTTTATTCCTTTGTGTGGATTCACAGTAATTGTTTATTAATTTCTCGTTTTTTTTCTTCATCAAAATGTAATCCTGTTGACCAGGAGGGAAATCTAATATGTAGCATGTCCAGTGCTCTCCCCAGGCCGTTTCTGCTGCCACCCAGCTCCACTCTGTCCCTGCTCCGCCACTACATTGCACACAAAACAGAAATTTTAATATAGAAGCCAGTAGGTATTTGTGAAGCATTTTAGAGCAGTAGAGGGCAGGGAGCAGTGTAGCTATTTATTTATTTTTCTTTCTTTTCTTTCTCACCCTGCCCATTTTTTTTCTATCGTTGTTTTTTTTTTTTGTGGGGAACTCTGCCTAAGGTCCCCAAATTCTTAGCTGAGTGCCTTAGGAATAAAATTCTTTCCTTTATTTATGTCAAAAGTCTGGTAAAAGTATTTCTTTTGTGTCAGCAGCTTTCTGTGGTAACCAATGGTAACTGTATCTTCTGAATTTGATCATACAGTGGCTGTCCCTTTAAAGGAGAAACAAACTCTTAATAAAAGAAACACCTACCCCACTACCCTACATAGACCCCCCCCCCTCCTCCCCCCCAGCCTAGCTGCCCCCCGGGCAAATGCCCCTAACTCTTTACTTACACCTCCATGCAGATTCTGTCCATCAGAGTTCACAGGAGTCATCTTTTTCTCTCCGGTAACCTTTGGAATGAGACTGGCGAAGAGGCGCATGCGCAGTTGGAGAAATTTTGTGTTTCGCGACAACTGCGTATGCGCTGAAACTCACGTAAATTGTCGAAGTCCGTCTCATTCCGAATATTATCAAAGCAGCTGAAGATGGCGCCCGTCAACTCCGCTCGACAAAATCTGCACGGAGGGGTAAGTAAAAAAGTTAGGGGCATTTGCCTGGGGGCAGTTAGGCTGGGGGGAGGAGAGAGGGGGGTCTATGTAGGGAAGGGGGTAGGGCTTTTTTAGTAAGGGTTTGTTTCTCCTTTAAGGTGCCCAATTAATTAAAGGGATGGCTTAAATCTGTTGATCCATTCAATCATTTCTGCCTGTACAGTAAGTGAAGAGGTGCTATAGCTGATGGTGGGTTTATAATTCCTTGGAGGCTTAGTTCCATTAGTTGTGAATGGGGTGGCTAAGCCAGAGAAGGGATATGGTTTGGATATGAGGGTAGTGGGGCACAGTCAGGACTCAAGGAAGAAGTCTTTCGCTCCTACCTACATGTCCAGATGTTTGGGCAGTGTGAAAAAATTGTTTAATATTAAATTAGGGGAATTCTTGATGGCAAAGCACCAAGAAACAATAGTATATAATAGACTTAACTCAGTTTGCAGTATCATGCGATACCTTGAGTTGTGGCGTGATTCATGATCATAATTGAGTGCCCACCTCCACCTTACACATGGGAATCTCTACAACATGAAATGGACTTGCTACAGTACAAAATATACACTGTATTGTCTACATAGAAAAGTAATCATGTAACTAGGGAGTTCAAAGAAGGGGAACTGCCAGTAAATAAAGCACAATATATCAGCTGAAACTGTTTGTGGATAGTGTCAGGATGGAGATTGTTCATCCCTTTTAGTTAGAAGGAAGGAGGTTTCATCTGAATTTTCTGTATCATTTGGAAACTAAATACAAACTCTTTGATGATAGGGTTGACTTAAAAGGCAAGTGCTCTTTTTAACTTAAGTTACTATATATGTAAGCCTAAGTGGTTGTGGTGTTTTGGAATTAACTGTGGTGCAATGTGTGGATGACATGGCTGGTGACATGGATGGTTGTCTTTTATCGCTGCTTGCCTTGTCTTACAATAACATATGCGTTGCCCAGGAAATTGGACGCAGCTGCCTTGACTCTACAGGCACCCTGGAAGATCAGATGAACAGTCTGAAGATGCTTGAACACAACATTGTTAATTACAAGCACAATGTGGACAAGCTGGAAGGTGATCACCAGATGATTCAGGAATCCCTCATATTTGATAACAAGCACACAAGTTATTCAATGGAGGTATGAATAGCTGTAGTATTTTACTGGTGATGCACAAAGTTGAAGCACAAAGCTTTAGAATTCTACATAACAACCAGAAAAGAACATTGCGATAAAGACATAAAATCTTTTTTTTACCATCTGTAAAAAAAGAGTGTAGGGATATTTTATAATTTGAACAATGATTAGGTACAAGAAGTAAAAAAAGTAAAATTTCGGGTTAAATATGTTCTGTGTGTTGTTGTTAATGGATCATTAGACAATCCCTGCAACTGATCACTTTATACAAAAATAAATACCCCAGAACATAAGTGGGGAAATTCAGATATCTAGACTCTTTTTGAATTGCTGTATTACTGGATCCAAGTTTAGTTCAGTGTAGTGATTAGGTTAGGCTTTATCCAGGTCCCTTGAATTGTAAAATTGAAATATCCACCTCTGGATGGAAAATTGATGTTGGAACTATTGCCTGGAGTTTTCTTAGGGGCAGATTTATCAAGGGTCGAAGTGAATTCGAGGGAATTTTCTAAGTAAAAAAATTCGAAATTCAAAGTAATTTTTTGGATACTTCGACCATCGAATAGGATACTACGACTTCAAATTTACTTCGACTCAAAGTAAAAATCGTTTGAATATTTGACCATTCGATAATCGAAGTACTGTCTCTTTTAAAAAACTTCAACTGCAATACTTCGCCAAATAAAAACCTGCCGAAGTGCTATGTTAGCCTATGGGGACCAACATTTTTCTAAATAAAAATAATTTAAAAAATTAAAATTGTTTGATCGTACGCTAAAATCGTTCGATCAAACGATTTTTAATCGACTGCAGGATTGTCAAGTTTGCTGAAAAAAACGTTGAATTTGACGTTTTTTAATTCGATGGCCGAATTTCAACGTTTTTTGTACTTTGAAATTCAACTTTTGATAAATCTGCCCCTTAGTGTGGGGGTAACATGACTCCCTTGTTTCTTTGCAGCACATCCGCGTTGGTTGGGAGCTAATGTTAACTACAGTAGCTAGAACCATCAATGAGGTTGAAACCCAAATTCTTACACGGGATGCAAAAGGGATCACCCAGGAGCAAATCAACGAATTCCGTTCTTCGTTTAACCACTTTGATAAGGTAAACTGCTTTAACACTGGTCATAGATTTATTTTAAAGCAGACACTTTGAGATTGCAAATGCGGTCAGTACTACTGTGCTATAATTTGTAGACTGTGTAGCTTGCCCCATAACATACAATTTAAATATTTTGCCTGCTTCAGTTGGCTAAAATGTGCACATGTGGCAAAGGACTACAAAGGGGACAAATAATGAAATCTTTTGGTGTGTGAATTAGTAAACTCTTGTGGCAAATAAATTCTCTTTGTTCCCAGTATTATTACAAATCATGTAAATAATGGAAAGTTTAGCCAAAGAACATTACTAGCACATTTTGATCTGTCTGTGGTATAGACATATCTGCATTCAACAACCTCTTTAGTAAACTACAAACTAAACAGCACCATGCCTTTATACATCATTGACACAAAGTCAGCATAGTGGCGATTTAAGCACTGTCCGTTCCACGTGTAAAGAGCACAAAACCTGAATAAAACAACATATTACATATATTCCTTTCCAAACAGGGTGGGGAGGTAAACACGGGCCCCGGTGCAGGCTGCGCCTTCTGATGCCCCAAAACTTACCCCTATGAATATGCAAATTAGTCTGGGAAAGATGATATCTATGTGGTTGATGGTGGCCCCAGCATACAAAACAGAAACAACAGAGGGTGAAGGGAGAGGGTTTTATATTGATAATCTACGTTGCAGGGCATAAATACTGTATGTAGCAACATCCAACTTCTCTTGTTGCTCTGTCAAGCACAGGAAATAACATAAACCACAGATTTTTCTATACATTTTTCTACAGATTTTTTTGTAAATCTATTTGATTAAAACAATAGGCAAAAAATGTTCAGCGAATTAATTTGGGCTTTCCAATAAGCAAAATACACTGCAGTCCCCAATTCCAACCAATATGAAGGTGAGTGGTTCTTTTATTCTGGACACATTCTAACAACTTTCATTTTTTTTTCTTCATGTCGTGCTTTCCTGTCGGGAACTTATTCCGTATATACAAATTGTCTTGACAGAAGAAGAACAGGCTGATGGAACACGATGACTTCAGGGCTTGTTTAATTTCAATGGGTTATGATCTGGTAAGAATTCAGAGTACATGGACATATATTAATCTTTACAACTAATGGGAGAAAGTGTAGGATCACATAAAGGGGGTGACTGTCAATGGTAATTCTCTATGTATAAAAGGGTTCTTAGAGGGTTGCTGCAGGGTACTGTATTAGGTCCACTTTGGTTGTTGTCCTAGATATTCCTGAAACTATAGCAGGATGGCTAAAGCTACATTGTCTTTAACTGTACTTAAACTTGTTATGTGGTAAATGGAGCCCTGGCAAAATTTTAGACTACATATAGGGAGCTAAACTGAAAAAGTCCAAAAATATCCAAAGAAGAAATGTTATGTCATTCCTGTAACCCCTTCATGTAGCTGGGAAGGGCAGAGGATCAATAACTCTCCAGTTTACAAGATGAGTAATAAAAAAAGTACAATGTGTAGCCTTACAGAGCTTTTGATTTTTAAGATGGGGTCAGTGACCCCCCATTTGAAAGCCGGAAAGAGTCAGAAGAAGAAGACAAATAGTTCAAAAAGTATTAAAAATAAAAATTAGAAGTCCAGTTGAAAAGTTGCTTAGAATTAGCCATTCTATAATATATAGAATATATAATATATAAACATGAGCAACCCCTTTTATATTGTCTTTTGAACAATATAAAAACTTGTTTTGCACAATACATTATTTATTTGGGGAGGAAAAGGAGAACTTGATGTAATCTGCTCGTTTTCTATTGTATTTTAAAGGGAGAAGCAGAATTTGCTCGGATTATGGCCCTTGTAGATCCCACTGGAACAGGAACAATCTCTTTTCAGTCTTTTATTGATTTCATGACCAGGGAGACGGCAGAAACAGACACATCAGAACAAGTGATTGCTGCATTCAGGATCCTTGCTGCAGACAAGGTTCGTAGTATAAAGGGATACCATGTAAAATGTACAAAAGAGTTGCATATTTTGAAATTACAAAATGAACAAAAAGGAAGTAATATAGGTCTGTTGCTAAGGAATATAAACACAGGCTGAGAAACAACCTGACTGCTCACCTTAGCTCTGTGATGTTACTGCAGCCTGTGTGCTGACACAGAGGGGTTTTGTCATTAAAATACATACTTGCGGGGGCATACCTACAGAGGAAGCAGACCCTGCGGCTGCAGGGGGCTCGGGAATGTATAGTATCCCCATGAGGTCCTAATTAATATAAAATTTCAATAAATATTGGCAAAACAGGTCAATCCCAGTAACATCTAGTTACACCACTGTATACTGCTGAAATCCTCTGCTTGTATCTGCACCCAGGCTGATGCAGTAACTCGGGGTGTGGACACAGGAGATCGTGGCCAATGCAGGCCAAGAACCAGCCCTGTGTTGCATTAGCCTTAAAGGAGTTTTTCACCTTTAAATTAACTTTTAGTACAAAGTTATATCCTGAGACAATTTGGTCTAGGCTTTATTTTTTATTACTGTGGGTTTTAGCTTTTTATTCAGCAGCTCTTCAGTTTACAATTTCAGCAATCTGGTTGCTAGGGTCCAAATTACCCTAGCAGCCATGCATTGATTTGAATAAAATGCTGGAATATGAATAGACGATGCCCCAAATAGAAAGAGGAGTAATAAAAAGTAGCAATAACAATAAATGTGTAGCCTTACAGAGCATTTGTTTTTTTAGATGGGGGTCAAATGGCCCATTTGAAATCTGGGGGGAAAATGAAGGCCAATTGAAAAGTTGCTTAGAATTGGCCATTCTATAACATACTAAAAGTTAACTTGAAGGTGAACTACTAATTTAATTGAAATTACAGACAGATACAAAATAACCCCTCTGCCCATTTACCTATATAGGAAACCACAGTTTTACACACAACCTCTAAATCTAGACTGGCTTCTTTCTTATACAGCAGATTCTATGGCTGTGGGGTCTGCTGTGTGGTAGTCCCCACACACCAGTGCAGTGAAATTTGTTGCTCAGCTGCCTGTCGCTCCATTGTCCAATTATTGGGCATGGATTGGGAGTGAAGGGTTTTTTTTTGCTGGGGGCCCAGTAATTGATAAATACGCTATTGCTATCATATGTCTTTCCTGAAAAGCTGGAGCTGCTGCATTTTTGTTCTTTAAAATTAAAATTAGCCCCTGTGCTATAGAGCAGCTCTCTGCAGTTCTTGTCATTTTGGGCTGCACTGTCTCTATCCTTTAATGGGTCGCTGTTTGCAAGCATTGTATTGGATAGCACAAAACTCATTTGATGTGACTGCAGAATTATTCATATTATTTTTTACAGCATACATTCCACAGCCACAAATTATATTATGGTAGCACAAAATTCATTCTGTACATACAAAAATAATTTTGAAGTCAACATATTTCTTTTGTCAGCACGAAACCTATTTTGTGATCTAGAAGTTCAAAATGAATCCTGTGATTAATCCTGCTTTTAAAAATGCACTTATCATTTACCTTTTTAAATCAGAGTCATGCTTGGAACTAGGGATGCACTGAATCCACTATTTTGGATTCGGCCGAACCCCCGAATCCTTTTCGAAAGATTTGGCAGAGAACTGAATCTGAACCCTAATTTGCATGTGGAAATGCTTCGGCTGGGCAAAAGGATTCGGCCGAATCCTGCTGAAAAAGGCCGAATCCCGAACCGAATTATGGATTCGGTGCGTCCCTACTTAGAACCCCTCTCTTTTGTTGATATGAATAGTGGGCATGTGTTCACAATTGTTGATAGATTGGCATCACTTTGATGGCACACAAATCTTTGTTCATCCAGTACATTCCTGTTGGCATAAGTATTGCACTCTGCTGTAAATCTACAGAGGAAACTTCTGCCACTTTTTAAACATTCAAGATTTTTCTCATAAATTCTCTTATAACATCCTGTAAAATACTTATGACTTTGTTTGTTTCCTCAGCCTTATATATTAGCAGAAGAACTCCGCAGAGAACTGCCTCCAGAACAAGCTCAATACTGCATATCCAAAATGCCCACTTACTCCGGCCCTGGTGCCGTCCCCGGAGCACTCGACTTTACGTGTTTTTCTTCAGCTTTATATGGAGAAAGTGATCTGTAGCTGCTTTTGATTTGCACACTTGAAAACAAAACTGTATTAATGAAGAATACAGAATAAAGCTTACAGGCATGTATTGAGACCTTCTTTTAAATATTACAACTTAGAGGTGCTGTGACATTCTTTCATTAAATTTATATCTGAAAGAATCACTATCTAAAGGAGTATCATTGTTTTTATTTATGATTTTCTTTTTCATAGAAACAAGGGGGTGATCTTTAACATGGTTTTTATTTATTACAGGTATGGGATCTGTTACTCGGAAAACCCATTACCCAGAAAGCTCCGAATTACGCAAAGGCCATCTCCCATAGACTCCATTTTATCCAAATAATCCAAATTTTTTAAAATTATTTCCTTTTTCTCTATAATAATAAAACTGAATCTTGTACTTGATCCAAACTAAGATATAATTAATCCTTGTTGGAAACAAAACCAGTCTTTTGGGTTTATTTAATGTTTACTGGTAATGATTTTCTAGTAGACATAAGGTATGAAGATCCAAATTACAGAATGATCAATTATCCAGAAAACCAGACGTCCTGAGCGTTCTGGATAACAGTTCTCATATATGTATTGTTACATTTTTTAAAATTTTTCTAAGTAAGGTTTTAATATGAAGGAAAGTAGACACAGCCCACCATGGGTAATTTTGTGTTAACATGATTATCTCGTTAGATTACACAGCAGAAAATTAACGGTGGTTCAATTTAAAGTTAAAGGAACATTAACAGCAAAAAATGTAAGTGTTTTAAAGCAATTCAAATATAATATAGTGTTGCCCCGCACTGGTAAAACAGGTGTATTCGCTTCAGAAACACTACTATAGTTTATATAATCAAGTTACTGTGTAACCATGGGGGCAGCCATTCAAGCTGAAAAAGGAGAAAAGGCACAGATCATTTTGCAGATAAACACTTTAGTATACAATGGGATTCTTATAGCTTATCTGTTATCTACTACGTTGATACTTATTAGAATCCATTTTGTATTTATCAGCACAGTTGTCGTGCCACTTGATGTCACACAGCCCCCTCAGGAATAATAACCTCCCCAATCCTAACAATTAGCAGTTCTTCAACAATTTCTGTTTTCTCCAAAGGTACCTGTGGTCATGTCTGTCAAAGAGCTCAATGTTTGTTTTATGAAACCACAGCAGCTGGATTACATAATATAAATGTTGAGTTACATATAAAGGATTCTTTACAATGAGCCACAAATGCTGTTGAGCAAAAAAGGACATAATAACTGCCTTAATCAATGGTACTTGTGTCCAAACACATTCCTTGCACTTCCTTATGGTTGCACTTGGCTAAACAGATAATCTGAAGTTACATGGTTGGTCCTTGCGAAGTAAATCATTAGATTGCCAGCACACAGTTAAAAATAAGCCTATTATGCAGGGCGGACACGCCCACCGGGAACGAAAAACTCCCGGTGGGCCCAGGTGTCAGTGGCCCCTCTTGATTTTAACCATTTGGCCTATTTCATGGTCATTCCCTATTTCTATAAGAGACTGAATATGGGAAGAACAGAGTATAGTATGTAGAGATAAAAGACTAGAAAAATAAAGAGGTTGAGTGAGGGGAGGAGGAATAATAGTTTGGAAAGTGGCCCATGGTCTAAGGTTTTCTGGTGGGGCCGTGGCATCCCAGTCTGACACTGATGCAGAAGGATTAGAAATGCACTGGTATATCTAAGTATCTACCACACATGGATAAACATGGAGAAGCTTTCATTTCTGGTTACTTCAAAAAAACACAATAACCAAAACCATACAGTTTTTACGATCACAACAATAGTCAAAAAGTATATTCAGCACAATCCCTATTCATTTCAATCATGATGAAAAGGAGGTTATACCGCCCCTTGAACTTCCATTTCCTAATGGTATTTCTGATTGTGGATTTTGCAAGCTGGAAATATTTAAATATATATTTTTTTTCATGGTTTGAGTTCATTACTCTTTCCCCATGTTATTTTCTTGCTCAAAAGAGCAAAACAAAGTTCCGCTGTTTTTTTCAGATCCTCCCTGTTTTGTAAATAAAAACAGAAAAAAAGAGCATAAGAGATATAAGAATTTGGAAAGCTCTGTGTAAGGGTACCTGGTGGTCTAGTGGGGAGGCGGGGACACCTTCTGCACTCACAGCAGGGACGATTACCGCCTTCTCCTCGTCGCTGCATTGAATAGCTGCTTCCGGGTCACTTGGCTATTTTTTGCTTATTCGGAGCTCCGCGTGATGTCATTGTGGTTGGTGAAAAAAATCAAATATTTAAAGGCGCATCTGCCTTTTTTACATGGCCCAACATAAAGGTTAATTTCTGGTTCCTGGGTGCTCTAGTCTGTTTAAGATTTTGTGTTTGACCCTTGCCTGTCCCTGACTCTGCCTTCCTGCTGCCTGAACTGACCTCTGCCTGATTGGTACTATATCAGAGAAGGTGGGAAAACATACAGCAGGCAGAATAACTGCTAATAAGTTTTTATTTTATGTCCACACGACATGTTTCGGGCTGCAAAGGCCCTTTCTCAAATGTAATACTGATAGGTACTATGCTACTCTCTGTGAATGACCTTGACCTTGCTCCTGATATCCGTTTGGTACCACGTTACCTGTCTGGTATTGACCCTGCCTGTTCACCCCTTGCTGACTAATCCCACATCCTATCCGCTTACGTTTGGTTCCCGTGCTTGCCCATAACTCTCTCCCTGGTTCTCCCAAAATAACTCCTGGAGTAATCTGAGTTGCGGAGGACTCCACCCGAAGCCAAAGGTGGCAGAAGAGTGGGACGTGACCGGAACCTTGGAGTTAGCTCTGAGTTTGGGATGCCTTACGTTACACATTGTCTTTTATTCTAATGTCTAAAATATTTTATCTTATTTCCTTTTATGCTGCAAGAGATGTTGGCTGTGAACCTATAAGTGTCTATAATGAAAGAAAATTGGATTACTGGTGGCTACTGCATGCTCTCATCAAGCCAGGAAGCCATGAGCCACCAAAAAACATTATGTGCATTCACATTCTGTTAATAAACAAGGTAAACACCTTAATTTCAACGACTGCGTGGGCTTTAGACTTGTGACCTGCATGTATTAGCTGCTATGTAAATGTAGGGATGTGTAAAATAGCCACCCCTAGTATTTTGTGCAGGCAGTCCCTCAATGTTATGGACACCTAAATGGGTCCTAAAATACAGTTGGGAGGGGTACTGTTTGCTCTTTCAGCTCTAAGCTATGCCCCTGCTGCTTCTCACAGTGACCAGCAGATGGCACTGTGCTAGCATATAAAAGGCTCTGAAGCCATGCCTTCATGTCGTCCATTTTGTGTTAGCTCTGACCTGAACAGGCAGGCAGAGCTCTGTGGAACCTAGACAGGTCAGGTCTAGAATGAATAGGCTACTCACCATTATAGGTTACTCTAGGAGTAACAGACAGACAGGTTATATAGCTGAGCAGCTCAAGGTTCCGACGAGGAGAGTCAGAGGGATTAAGATCCCGGGTACTAATAGCCCAGTAGGGACTACAGTTGCTCTACACCCTGCCTCCACACCGTTGCGAGGGCTCACTCCCTAAGATTACTGGTCTCATCTGGTGCACAGTTATTGGGAGTGGAGCTCAATAGTGGTGTAAATAACACACAATTTACTATAGCGCTACATAAGTAATACTAGTAAGAAAGGACCTGGAGGTACTGGATCCATGTGCTACAAATATACATGCCTGCACACAACTGACAAATTCATATTTACTGGTTGAGTTAAAAATCCAATTGTATTAGTCTTCACTTTACCAGATATGCCCAAAGTATCAACTTTTCCTAGACTGATTCTGTGTTTGTAAACAAGTATGTTTCCACCCTTTGAAGACACCTATGCACAAAATAGAACACAGGCATGGGACCTGTTAGAAATGTGAAGAAAGAAAGAACTACCCTCACACACCCTGGCCGTCCAGACAAACGCAAATCCCAGGTGCTCGGCGATAGAAGAACTTGGCAGCCTCAAAAGTAATGTGGAAACAGAACACACCGGCACAACATGGGTACTGCTAGCAGGTATAACCTTGCTCGTTTATTGCGGATGCTGTTAGAAATGTATTATCACTATAAAACAATTTTCAGCACTATGCTTGCCCTCTGACTCATATAATCCTTCTGTTGCTAGTGGTGGAGTAAAGTACCAACAAGTCAAAAAAAACTATTTCCATATAACCCCCTAGTGCTTTTAGCCAGTTCATATTAGCACAGTTATTATCATATATTATCCACTGCTCAGTGACCAAAGTGATAAGCCTGCTGCAGCCAGCAATGAAGATTGTGTATATTGAGACCATTGTCCAACATGGGTGGGCAGCTTCTACGTGCGGCATTTGTATTACTTACATTTGATTCGGCGCATCCAACTTGACGCCAGTGATTAGTCACATTGTGTCGGAATGGAAGGAATCGCAGGTAAAATTGGGAGTTCTATCCTTGCTTTTCTAGTCTTGCAGAGCATTTGTTTTTAGATGGGGTCAGTGACCCCCATTTCCAAAGAAGAAAGCAAATAATTCAAAAACTATAAGAAGGCCACTTGAAAAGTTGCTTAGAATTAGTCATTCTATAAGATACTAAAAGTTAACTTAAAGCTGAACCACCTCTTTAAGTAATTGTCTGCTGTTTTCATATCCAGATCTGCAACCCCCAATGGCACCATGGGGAATGGCAGAAACTGGCAAATGAGACAACCATAAACAGATATGTCAGATAATCTCATGTTATTAGGATGATAATGATAAACCCCATTCATTCACACTCCAAAATGAAATAAGGTATCAAAACTGATGGGATCATCACCCTCCTGACATGGGAGTTTTACCAGCTTGGTAAAAACAGCAGCAATAATAATTTCATTGACTGTGTTTTGGCGGGTCGCTAAATTACATTTTTGCACAGATTGCTATGTAGCCAAATTCTGACCCTGCTGGGGATTGTATTTCAGATTAAAAAGGCCCATATAAATGGTTTGCTATATACAACCTTGCACATCTTTCAAGGCTAATTTGCAGTTGATTTGATGCTGCAGCCATGGATTACTGACATCAAATAATTTGTAATGAGCTATTCACTTTGGTAATTGCCATAGGTCCCTTAGTTTATTTGTTTAAGAACATCTCAAAATATAATTTATTTACCATGTGTAGTCGTCCCAATAACACATTTAACATGGTAATTGGCTAAATACTTGTTGATAACAAGCAAGCTTGATTTTATTGGGTAGGATGGGCTGTGTGTGTATAAAGTGCACTGGTGCAGCCAGAGTTGTGGTTTACTTGCTTTCACCATGACGTCTAGGAAAAAGGCATCCCAAAGAAAGGAAAGGTCAGCAGGGATTATATTGCCAGGGGTGTGTTCAAGAGTCCATTTGGATTTGTTTTTCCAAATCCATGCTTTGTTTAATCTTAAACTTCCAAGCAGAATTGCTTAAGGTTTTTTTTGCTTTAATTTTATATGATCATTCTTTAAATTTAGGGTTTGCCATCTGTCTGTAGAGCTTGCAATCTAAGTGGGTGGGAATGCAAACGCTACAAATAGTCTGAGTTTGTTTTTGAAGAAACTGAGGGAGGATCTCAATGGAGGAATTCAAGGACGTTACTCCCAAATGTTAAAGGAAAACTATACTCCCCAAACAATGTAGGTCTCTATAAAAAGATATTGCGTAAAACCGCTCATATGTAAAAACCTGCTTCATGTAAATAAACCATTTTCTTAATATACTTTTTTAGTAGTATGTGCCATTGGGTAATCATAAATAGAAAACTGCCATTTTAAAATATAAGGGGCCCCCCCTGAGATCCTAGAATTCACTGTGCACACCAACAAACTATACTTGTTAGGTCACATGAGCCAATTAACAGACCGTGTTGTCTTTTGCTTCCACACTTCCTCCTGTTAGAGTTGCAGTATTTCTGGTCAGGTGATCTCTGAGGCAGCACACAGACCATCACAAAATGTTGTTTCAAGGCAAGAGATGTAAAGGGGCAAGATTTACTTAAATATATATATTCCAGTTTGGTAAGATTCTTTAATATGACGTAAACTATCTGTTGCTTAAGTATTCATTTTGGGGGTATAGTTTTCCTTTAAGAGTAGAAAAATAGGCCGGGTAAAGTACTTTGGCTGGAACTGAACATGGGACTCCAGACAAACAGGAGGGCTAATTATTGCACCAACATTCTGCACAGCAATGTTTTTTTGGGCAACAGATTTTCAGATATCTACTCGTAGAGCGAGTGGCATGTGTGACATTAAACTAATGCTTATTAATTACTGACGCAGCACTCCTTCCCTTAAACAGTTTGATAAGAAATTTAAAGGAGTGGTTTGCCTGTAAGTTACCTTTTTAGTATGTTCTAGAATGGCCAATTCTAAGCAACTTTTTCATTTTGCCTTCATTATTTTTTTATTTGCTGTCTTCTGACTCCTTCTCACTGACCCCATCTGAAAATGAATGTTCTGTAAGGCTACAAATCTATTAATTTACATTTACCCTCCTCTTTCTATTCAGGCTCTCTCCTATTCATATTCCAGTCTCCTATTCATTTCAATGTGTGGTTGCTAGGGTCATTTGGACCCTAGCAACCAGGTTGTTTAAATAGAAAACTGAAGAGCGGCCGAATAAAAAGCCAAATAACTCAAACTATAAACAATGAAAGCCAATTACAAACTGTGTCTGAAAATAGCTTTCTACGTCATAATAAGTTAACTGAAAATTAATATTGGAATCATTTCTTCATTTTAATAAGCCATGTATGGGTAAGGAAATATTGTGTCTTAATTATAGGGGACCTTTACCCAAAACTGTTGTGTATAATGAAAGAAAAAGTTCTAAGCAACTTTCCAATATCCATTAATTATAATTGTTTCACAGGTTTTGAATTATTGTAAATGCAATCACTTTTGAGATAAGTATCTGTCTGGGTCATCATAGCGGGTGCAGGCCTTCTTTGCCCAGTTGCAACTTTACATTTTTGTGTTTTAGCTAGGCTCCTGATAACTTGCCCATTTGTTGGTAGTATATTATTTCAAGGGGCAGGCTTGGATCTTCAAATCCCTTATCAACCTCAGGCAGGGTTGGGCCCTTGTTGAGAGGCAAAATGCAATAAAATGGCAAATTGCCCCACTTTGTATTTTTGCCTTCCGTTTTGTAAATGACCTCTAAAATAACATGGCACTATTAAGCCTGAATAACATAAAGAAGACAGTGGCGTAACTAGACCCCTAAGGGCCCTGGTACAGAAATTTAAAACTGGGGGCCCCCCCCCCACGCATGGAATGGGCTGGAATACAGCATTACTGGGTTGGGAGAGCAAGTAGTAGGGCGAGGATTAGCATCCCTGAGACTATTATCCCACTGTTACTATAGGCACCATCTCTCCCTGCTATCCCACAGTCACACTCCCTTCCCAGAGACTATTATCCCACTGTGACTATAGGCGCCATCTCTCCCTACTATACCTGCTATCGCACAGTTACACTCCCTTCCCAGAAACTATTATTCCACTGTTACTATAGGCACCATCTCTCCCTACTATACCTGCTATCCCACAGTCACACTCCCTTCCCACAGACTATTATCCCACTGTTACTATAGGCACCATCTCTCCTTACTATACCTGCTATCCCACAGTCACACTCCCTTCCCAGAGACTATTATCCCACTGTTACTATAGGCACCATCTCTCCCTACTATATCTGCTATCCCACATATAGATGCAAATGGGATTTTTAGGGTGTGGGTAGCAGGGCTGTTGCTGGAAAATGCAGTGTGCAAGGTGCAACTAATGAATGGGATTTGCACAGTAAATAAACCAGGGCTGCAGATTCACAGGACGACTGTACCAGGGCTTCATATGAAAATTTGGGCATACGTGAATTATCGGCCAGTTGAGGGTTATGGGGGTGGGGGGGGTTCAAGGAGTACAGAAGAGAAAATGATTTACAAGGTACCAGGACTACAATAGGACTGGGATTCTCAGGGCGCAGTTGGGAAAAGCTATGGGCAGGGAGTAAATAGCAGAAGTGCAGTTGGATTCATAGAGATGCAGCTGGGGAATGGGGATCTGGAAGGCAGGAGTAGCAAAAATCCACAGGCTAATATGACAAGGCGACCCCTAGAAGCACCGGCATACCCAGATTTGTGCATCTTCACTGACATTGCCTGTTAGGGCCACTGCACCATCGGGGGAGGTGCAGTGAAAAGAACATGCGTGTACCCTACATCCCGCTCTCCTCTACGAAGTCTGCGGCTCACTGACAGAAAGGGGCCATACTGTCCAACACAGCCTGCACCCCTGGATTATGTGGAAGCAGCGTGTCAACGCGATGCTCTGATCCTCTTCTGGGCCTCCTGTTTCTGCAGACACAGACTGCAGCAGGCAGGGCTTCCTTTCCCTCGCCCGGCCACTTCCACTTCAAAGGCCCAGCCAGCACAAAAAAAGAGCCTGCCCAGCCAGCACAAAATAAAAAGGCAAAAAAACCCCAAAAAAAGTCAGTTGCTCTGGCGGGCCCTGAGGGGGAGCGGGCCATGGTGCAACTGCACCTCCTGCTCCCCCGGTAGTTACGCCACTGAAAGTAGATAATTATAAGATTAAAACAATGTAACCTAAAGCTAGAGACATGCATGAAACTAATTTCTTAAACCTGGACCTGCAACCCACATTTGTACCCGCTACCCAACCCACTGACTTCCATTAAAAAGGAAGTGCTGTTGCTGCGAACTGGAAGTGATGTCATCAGAAGTGGGCAGTAGCATAGAGATAAGAATATAGGTAAGATGCTCAACCCTAGACCTGCATCTTGAAATCCTACTGGGTTTTTTGTGGGTAACTGCATGTTCTAGACCCACGTATTCCTCATCTTTCTATTCAGCCCCTCTCCTATTCATATTCCAGTCTCTTATTCAATGCATAGTTGCTAGGGGAATATGCACCCTAGCAACCAGATTGCTTTAAATGCAAATTGAAGAGTTGCTAAATAACTCAAAAACCTTACATAATACAAAATGAAAATTAATTGCAAACTTTCTCAAAATATCACTCTCTACAATCTACATCATACTAACAGTTATCTCAAAAGTGAACAACCCCTTTAAGATTTTTCCAAAACAATGCCTGCTTATACTGATTTTGAATGTTAATTGTTTAAGAATTACAGATTAGCTATTATTTCAGTGTCTGTAAATAATAAAGGCTTGATTTATTTGCAGGGAGGGGCCTCCTCGCATATTCACAAGGCTTCGGGATTTAAGTGCAAACTGTTTGCAAAGCACTATAAGCAATGCACATGAAGACAAAGAAGAAACGCATGACTCTATCGCACCAATCAGTACCTGTGGGCAGATAATCGAGTTAGGTTCTATAAAATATAGTATTGCTCTCATTCACTAAAATTGCTTGTTTGGTTAGTGCTCCTTTATCCCAATATGTGTGTGTGTGTATATACTGTATGTGTATCCATCCATCCATCCATAATAGACACTTAAATTGTTCCACATAGAATTGGGTGCGTTAACTTATTATTTTATTATCCAATCCAGCAACGTAGCATTTATTGCGTTGTAAAAGATGTCCGTAAACAGTCTTGGGTATATACTCATCTGTGCAGAGACATTTTATTATGGACCTTATAATATATAGTATAGTGGCTGTCCTATATCGTATATAACACAACATAAGTTACAAACAAACTTAGAAATTAAAGTGAGAAACAACGTAACTTTTGTAGGCCAATATCATGCTCAAAGTGAAAGTTTTGACAAATGTTATGCAAAACACTGGCATTTATTGAAAGATGCATATCCTACAGTGGAAGATTTCAAGCAACCGCCCATGATGTCCTATAGAAAGGGGTGCATTGTAGGCAAAAAACTGGTACAGGCAGACATCAATCCCTCTCCAAAACAATACTCCTTCTTTGGTCCCCCCGGGATGGAATGTTCTGTTGTAGGGGATGTGCACAATGTTATGTCTTGACAGGTAATACCTTTGGCAGTCCTGTTATCGACAAAACATTAAAAATCATCACAGCTGTGATACCAATTTTTTAGTATATATGCTGGTTTGTCCCTGTAATCTCCTTTACATTCGCGAAACTATACAAAAAATTAGCGCTCGGTTTTCACAAGATAGATCCACAGTCAATACCCGTAACACAGTACTACCAGTATCTAAACACTGCCTGGAAAAAGGACATACCTTAGAGGATTTAAGGTTTAGGGTTATACAACATATTCCACAACCTCGTACAGGAGGGGATCGGAATATGATTTTGAAAAAAAGCACCAGTACAGTGGTACAGACTTGGGTCCTATTGGATTAATCAAAGATTTTGATTTGCATTTATAGGATGATTTTACAATGTACAGATAAATTCTGGTTTCGGATAATTGTTTCAACGGGTAGTACATTGTAGGATTTGCAAAATCAGAAAGGCATAAATCCATTGTACGCCTTTTGCTAGAATAACAAAGGACTGCTACATCATGAGTTAACATGTTACGGTATATGCCAAAAAGTAGACCAAGGTGGGTGTAATTGTAGCTGAACTATATCTCTACTTAACATTCTGGATAACTTAAAGGGGCTGTTCACCTTTTAAACTAACTTTTAGTATGATGTAGAGAGCGATATTCTGTGAGGAGTCAGAAGAAAAAGGCAAACAATTTCAAAACTATAAAATATAAATAATGAATACCAGTTGCTCGGAAATTGGGACATTTTATAACATGCTACGTTACCTGAAAGGTGAACTGCCCCCTTAAAGGGGTTGATCACCTTTGAGAACTTGTAATATGATGTAGAGTGTTATTCAGAGACAATTTGTAATTGGTTTAAATTTTTTATTTAAGGTTTTTGACTTATTTAGCTTTTTATTCAGCAGTTCTTAAATCTGTGTTTTAAGCAATCTGGTAGATAGGGTCCACATTACCCTAGCAACCATGCATTGATTTGAATAAGAGACTGGAATATAAATAGAAGAGGGACTGAATAGAAAGATGAGTAATAAAAAAAAAAAAAAAAGTAACAATACATGTGTAGCCGTACAGAGTGTTTGCTTTAAAGAAGGGGTCCGCAACGCCCATTTGAAAGCTGCAAAGAGTCAGAAGCATATAACTATAAAACTAAAAAATAAATAATAAAAACCAATTGAAAAGTTGCCTATAATTGGCCATTCTATAACATAATACAAGTTACCTTAAAGGTGAACCACCCCTTTAAGTCTTTCTTGCTCTCTGGGATGCAGAATTTTTTTTTTTTTTAAGATATTCTTCCATTCAAAATCCAAGGGAATCCACATTATGCATTGGGTCCAATGTATTGACCAGCTTGTTTTGCTGGAAAATGCAACATTCTTGGTTTTTAAGTGATACTGGATTGTCACTTGACCTGGTGCATAACGACCAATGTTGGAGTAACCAAAGTCAACCCGTGATTACCAAGGATTTATAGCTGATCCAATTCACTAACTGATGAATTTTTGGTTCATCCTGGAACGTTAAGACTGCATAACAGGGATTGCTAATTTATTATATTAAAAGGTCTCTATCTTATCAAATTTGCTTCTCCCCACTGAGAGAGTGCAGAGCTATCAGAACCCACTCTCCAATTCCTACGATTTGTCTGCTTCTGTGGAGAAATGTGCTGCAATTTAACTATTTAGATGGTTGTTGGCCTAGCTTACTGAGTTTATACCAGAGAGTGGACCTTTTCGAAAAAATACATTCTTCTTTAAAGTGCGACCAGTTGCAAAGAGCATACCAATAAAGGAGTAGTAATGTTTCAGGAACTGACTTATCTATAGACCTTAAGCCAAACTCTCTAGAGTGGATAAAGGGTCCACGTCCTTTATGGCCACATTACTAATGGTCAAATTCCACCGCTTTTAAACCGTAACTAGCACTTTACTTCTGAACTGTAATTATGCTACTGGAGATGTTCACATTTAGATTTAGACTATAAAAAAAAATTAAGAATTAGTCATTGTATAACATGCTAAAAGTTGGGTGAACCCCCTTTTAAAGGAGAAGGAAAGTCTTCGTGCAGTTGGGTGTGCCAAATGCTGGGCTCCCCCAAGTGAATATATTTACTTATCTGAAACCCCAGGCCGGTGTTCCAATCGACAGAAAACTGCACCAGCCCGGGGTTATTCCAGTGAGCATCACAGAGCGCTCCTCTTCTGTCTTCCTCTTGTTGCGCAGTAGAACAAAAAGCCGAACTTTAACTAAAAAGTCGGTTATTTCGTTCGCATGCGCTTGCCCCAGGAAATTTGAAGAAAGAAGAAGCCAGAAGAGGATCACTCTGTGGTGCTCACTGGTATAACCCCGGGCCAGTGCAGTTTTCTCCTGATAGGAGCACCGGCCTTGTGTTTCAGGTAAATAAATACAATCACTTGGGGGTGCCAAACATTTTGCACCCCTAAGTGCAAGATGACTTTCCTTCTACTTTAATAACAGGCTACAATAATGAAACGTTCTTGCATTGTTTATCTTTTTCCTTCCTTTGCAGTTTAAGAAACCAGATCAAACAGCAATTAACTGATATGAAGACAGATCTGCAAATAAGTATGTCATTCTTACTGTGGGGATAGTATGGGTTTCTGCATAATGAAAAAAATGCTAATAAGTAACTTTCCAATGCACAGTAGGTTAGTATTTTTTAATGGTTTTCAAGTTGTAAAATGTTATCACAGTTGCAAACCATATTTGCCTATTTCTTCTGTTTTCGGTTTCTGACTCTTATAACAAACAGAAGAAGTCGGTTCTCCCCAAGAACAGCTCCATTGTGCCACTGGAGAGCATAGAATATAAACAGACTTGATACTTTAAATAGCACTTACCTTTACAAATAACTTAAAAAAACATATACATAAAATATTAAATTTTTTTACTGAATTCATGATTGAAAGTTGCTCAATACCTTACCAGTGTACACAGTAAAGTAGTATACATTACAAAATGCATACAGGTATTGGATAAATTATCCTGTTATCCAGAAAGTCCTGAATTACGAGAAGTGTTATCTCCCATGGACTCCATTATAATCTAATAATTCAAAATGTTGAAATTCATTTACCTGTAATTGTAAAATCAATTGATCCCAATAAAGATCTAATAATGATGATATATATAATTAATGCTTAGATTATTTATTTTTTTTTTGTAGACTAAGTTATGGAAATCCAAACTACAGAAAGACCGCTTATCTGGAAAACCCCAGGTCCTCGGTGTTCTGGATACTTGGTCCCATACTTGTATAATATATCATATAATGTTACAAAATGATTATATAGTGTTAATGTGAGAGTATATTAATGCATCTTGTACGATCTACCTAATTTTTTGTGTATTTAGGAGGACTCCCCAAAGAAATTGCTGATGGCCCTCTCAATATAAGGTAAGTCACATTGCTTAAAAATAAACATAGCTGTCTGTTGTCTAATGGCTGCATGAGCCTGCTAATAAAGCACTGTTATACTCTACTCATCCTCGGCTACCAAAATATAACAGCTGCCCAGTTCAGTCTGCATTATCGTATATCCAAATGAGCTATACAGGATGGGTATTTGAAGGTCACTAACACAACGAAAGTGGTTTCTTTACATTTAAAATAATGTACTATTCCCTGCACTAATAACATTTAAAAAAAAAAAAAAAAAAAAGTCTGTGCAGAAGCTCTAATATAGTTTATATAATACACGAGACAAAAATATCCTGCAGTGTAGATCCTTCTATATGGTGTTAAATTATCATTTGTTTTTAGTGATCTAATTTGTGAAACTCTCTTATTAATTATTATTATTATTATTATTATTATTATTATTATTATTATTAAAAAGGGGCCCCTGTTGTAAAAGATATGGATATTAGTAGTCAGAGATTCATAACCAGCATAAAGGCACTCAACTCCCTTCCGCCAAATTTTCACTAGCTAGTATTTGAATAGCATTGACATGTTGATGCAACCCTTTATTATGTGTTCATGAAACATACAGTAGGGGAACTTTATTCCCTATATAAAGTAATAATATAAAATAATTAATATGTAGTGGGGAGCAGGGCCGACAGTCGGCCTGGCAGATTTAATTTTAAATGGGGCCTGGCTGTGCTGCACTTCCTGGATTAGCCAGGGGACCCCCTTGAGTTAAAGCAGGGCATCGCCAAAGGAACCAAAGCCGCCAATTAAGCTGCCATCGCTGAGAATAATGAAGATCACATGCTGAACTTTAAGGAACTGTACAGTGTAAAAATAAAAACTGGGTAAATAGGATGTACATAAAAAATGATTCTAATATAGTTAGTTAGCCAAAAATGTAACTTATAAAGGCTGGAGTGATTGGATGTCTAAAGCTGGCCATAGATGCAAAGATCCGATCGTACGAATCATGGTACGATCAGACTTTCCCATCTCCCGACCCGCCACTAACCATTCAGATCAAAGTCTTGCCAGTCAGATTAGTTAAAGAACAGATCAGCAATGTTCTGCCCCTGACAGAAATTGTACGATAGCTATGTCCAACCAAAGCTAGTGACAGTCTCCCACTGAAAATCGTACGATCGGCAATACACGCAGAGATATTATCGGCAGCCGACAGAAATTTTCTAACCTGTCCGATCGACCAAACGACCGATCTCCGCCGGACGAAAAATGTCAGGACTCTCCACACACGTTCCGAAAATCATACGAATCCTCGATTCGTACGATCAGATCTTTGCATCTATGGCCAGCTTAACATAATAGCCAGAACACTACTTCCTGCTTTTCAGCTCTATAACTCTGAGTTAATCAGCGACTTGAAGGGGGGCCACATGGGACATAACTGTTCAGTGAGTTTGCAATTGATCCTCAGTATTCAGCTCAGATTCAAAAGCAACAGATATGACCCATGTGGCCCCCCATTAAGTCTATGATTAGTTACTGCCTGGTAACCAAGAGAGCTGCAAAGCAGGAAGTAGTGTTCTGGCTATTATGTTACACATCCAGTCACTCCAGACTTTATACATTACATTTTTGCCTAACTAAATATATTAGAAACATGTTTTATTTTGCACAGCCTATTTACAGTTTTTATGTTTACACTGAAGTTAGTCTAACTGAACACCAATTTTTTAAATGAAACCTCTGGCCACCAATTTATTTATTTTCAACCTTGTAGGGGGACCCTGGCCACCAATGGGTTTATTAACACATGTCTGGTGGGGTGGGTAGGGCCCAGGAGGCCCAGAAAATGTTGTCATACAGGGCCCTGTGATTTCTGGTGGTGGTCTTGGTGGGGGCTGCTGTTAAAGTCTTGATAGGGCACACACAGGCCTGGACTGGCAATCTATGGGTTCTGGCAAATGCCAGAGGGGCTGCTATAAGGTGCAATAGAAAGTCAGTATTTAGTGGGCTGGTGGGGACTGTTTGGGCCTCTGTGCACCTGAAATGCCACGGCCTATTTTCATTCCCAGTCTGGACCTGCCGCACACATTTCCATAACCAATTACAATTTTTGTTGAGCTGAACAGTGATAAACTGTAATTAACTCGGCATGCTAGCACCATGTTTCCAGGTTGCACATAATGTAACCTTAAAGGACAAGGAAAGTCTAAAATAGAATAAGGCTAGAAATGCTGTATTTTGTATACTAAGCATAAGCATGAATTTACTGCACCACAAAGCCTAACCAAACAAATGATTTATCCTTTCAAAGTTGGCCACAGGGGGCTGTCATCTTGTAACTTTGTTAAACATCTTTGCCTGACCCTGCACATGCTCAGTGTGGTCTGGGCTGCTTAGGGATCGTCCTAAACAAAGCTGCTTTAATTCTGCATGGCGGGTGCTCCCCCTGATGTTCATAAGTATGATTGTTTCCCTGCTCAGCAGTTAGGGACCATATGACAATTCCTATCCACAGCAGTAAATGAAGGGAGAATTTCACTTCATACAATCAGGTTTCTTATAAAAACGGTACACATTTTTTAATTAAAGTATATTGGAGATAGGTTTCTTTTTCATTAAAGAAAGTAAAAATGGGATTTTATTATTTTGCCTTTCCTTGTCCTTTAAAAAAAACACTAAGATTTATTATACCCCGACCCTGGAAATTCTGTAGCTCGAATTGAAAAATGCACTAAATCTAAAACCTGTCAAGATCATGTAGGAGTCAATGGCAGAGGTCCCTTGAACATTTGAAGATGTTAATAGCCTTTGCGATCAAGTATATTTTTAGGAGGGTTTTGCCCAAAAACTCAAGCAATTTGAGTCTTTTTTTTTTTAGAATTTCGTTTTAGTGGTGGTTGTATATATTTTCTGGACCACGTGCACAGTGCTAACAGTTAAACATCAGTTTCCTGTGGTTTATACTTGTACTTAAATCATCCACATTTTTTTTGTTAATACACCCAGTTGTGTCTAATAATTAGCTAATCAGACTAATGTAACCGCACTTTTCACCCTGTATTTAATTTGGTATAGTGCTCCACAGTCGATGGATGCAAATTACTCCTAAAAAAAATAGTATATGCTGGCTGTTAAACCTTACTTTCTTTTCATTAGCCTAAGCATGGCCTTCCAGCCCTTAGAAGCTGAAATCTGTTCCATGAAAAATAAGGAAATTGCCATTGCACGGTAAGCGATTCCTTGTTTCTTGAAATGCCCGGGCCTAGGGTGGCAAGATCTTAGGGGATGACATGCCACCCAGCCACAACCTAAGGAGCACTGGGGACGCATACTCCTATATGCGTAATCCCCAGCAATCCGGCACGCGGGAAGGGGGGGTTGTGCACTCGTCAGGCAACCGGGTGCTAGGACCTAGGGGCACCCAAGCCCAAAATCAGGGCCTGCAAGGCGGCATGAACTACTTCTCCAACGTTCAGAAGGAAACACACTTCACATGGCCTCCAAAAACACTATATTGGATGCACTGTGGATAGTTTGACCCTTCATAAGTCATAATTTATATTTGTGGGCACAGCGGGAAATAAAAGCCAGATAAAAAAATGCAGCATTTCTTTGGGCGTAACTATAGAGGAAGCAGACCCAAAGGTTGCAGGGGGTCCAGGCGCAGTGAGAGTGTGTTAGTAACGGGGGGAGGGAAAGCAGACCGTAGATAGATATATAATTTTTTGAAAAAATCTTTTTGTTGGGGGGTCCAGCGTAGTTTAGGGGGTCTAAAAAGTGAGAGAAGCATTACTGGTGAGGTTCCAGAGCAACCAATCAGCAATTTGATTTTAACAGCAAAGTTCTCATTGGTTGCTCCAGACATCACCGGTAATGCTTCACTCCACTTTTTACACGGCGTGATAAATAGACCCCTATGTACACCTCTGGTACAAGGCTTTGCAGGATAGACCTATAGGCTGCATCAGTGGCATAACCGCCCCCCCCATGTGAGAAAAAACGTTAGAATCCCGGCCCTGGTGCTCTGTGTCAGCACCTCCCTCCCACCCAGCTGTCCACTGCCTGTGCTTGTGAAAATTAGGAGGCAGAAGGGGCTCGAAGAAGGTTATTCCATACAGCAGACTCCCTTATTCCCTGGGTCCTTCCTGCAGCCACTGGGTCTTCTGTATGATAGTTACACCAGTGGGCTGCATAATATAATACCTACGAAATTTTAAGGTTTGAATTGGTTGAAAAATCTGGCTTAGAGTCAGCCTAAGAATTAGTGAAGTTCCTTTGAATAGCCAGTGATAGGGTGTTTTATACTTCTTTAAGAATCAAGCCTGGATTTGTGGGAAGGCCTGGACTCAACTATTTAAACAATGCCTTCATAAAACATATTTTTAAAAAATGAAAATATCACTGTGCTTACCTTGTAATATATTCTATTTAACTATTTTTGTAAACCAAAAAAATTCTAGTAAATGAAGAATTAATTTCTACTCTTGCCAGTGGGTCTAGAATTCAAATGGTTTGTGTTGATCTATTGTAATTCATGTTATCCATTTCTGTTGTCCAGAATGCAGTCGTTTAATGCTGTACTGAATTCCCTGCAACAGGATCATGAACAAAATAGGTAAGTGGATATCCAACCTCATGACTGTTACATGTATGCTTTTCTTTTTTCCATCAAATGATTTGCCAGTTCTACAGATACTGAAAATTCTAGTAGGGTTCAGCCAGGGGCTTAATTAATCTTCTTGTACAGGATTGAGAGAATCGGGAGGGTTTCCATTGGCAGTCCTGTCATTAATTTCGCACCCCCTCCTAGTTATGAGAGTTTCATTCCGTTATCTGTCTACACGTGAAAAATGATTAAATGATGAACACATTCCTACTATTGACAGGAATTGTGTCCCATGAAATGATAAAAAAGGACCAGCCTACTATTCAGGTTATTTAGCTTTCACTAATGGCTATTAGAGGAAGTGGAAGCAAAAATGAAGTGGTGAAGCTCTAGTCCATCTTTGCCAGAATGGGCCCAGCAAGACCCTTCTTAAGGTGCATGTTCTGTCAGAATTGTCACGTAGCAGACATCCATTACATTGGCTGACGATTGGGGCATTCAACAAATTCGCCTTCATGGAGGAAGAAAGCAACTGCTAGGCTACATAACTCTGTACAAATTTAAGACTTTGCTTCAGATGAGTATGTTCTGTTTGTTTTAAATAGGCTTCCTGTTTCTGTGGGTATATCTATGTACTGTGTGTATATATGTTTATCATTGGCTGAGCTTCCTTTTAATATATAATATGCCATATGGAAACAGTAGTATTTCAGCAGTGACATAAAGTTTGTTGGATTAACAGAAAATATGCATCATAACAATTAGACAGGTGCCTAAATGTAGACACCCAACAGAGATATTACATCAATACTTAGTTGAGTCTCCTTTAGTAAATGTAGCAGCCTCTAGATGCCTCCTATAGCCTTTGATGAGTGTCTGGATGGCGGTATTGTTGACCATTCATCCATACAAAATCTCTCCCGTTCAGTTAAATTTGATGGACCGTCTGCTTCAAATCATCCCCTACATTTTCCATGATATTCAAGTCGGGGGACAGTGACTGCCATTCCAGAATATTGTAATGCTCCCTCTGCATAAATGCCTTTGTAGATTCCCAAGTGTGTTTAGGGTCATTGTTGCGTAACTTCAACTTTGTGACTGATGCTTGAACATTATCCTGAAGAATTTGTTGATATTGGGTTGAATTCATCCGACCCTCGACTTTAACAAGGGCCCCAGTCCCTGAATTAGCCACACAGCCCCACAGCATGATGGAACCTCCACCAAATTTGAAAGTAGGTAGCAGGTGTTTTTCTTGGAATGCGGTGTTCTTCTTCCACCACGCAAAGTGCTTTTTGTTTTGACCAAATAACTACATTTTTTTTTGTCTCATCAATTCAATGTACTTTGTTCCTGAGTGCAGTCATAAAAAAATAGAATAATCGAACAACAATGTCCGCACTCTTAGGTCTTAAAGAATGAAAAGGTTATTTATTGAAAAGAACTTTTGTTTTGGCTAGTTTTTTTTTTTTTATTTTTCAGTTCCATACTGGCAGTGATCAGTCATACAGTTGATGTTTGTAAGACGATTCAGGCTGTGCAGTCAGTAAGTGACTACTGATACTAAATATCATCTATGTATATGCTCTTTGCCGTATGTAGCACAAGCTGATTAGTAATAATTGTCTTGCCTCTCAGAATAACAGGATGTTGGCGGAAAAGCTGTCTGATGTTCGCAGAAGCAGAATGGGTAAGCATTCTCCATTTCTTTACATCTCCCAGCTAGACAAAGGCAAGGTCCTCTGCATTTATTCTTATTAGGACCTTTCTCAAGGACACAAGCTAGTGCCAGATCTGACTCAAGGACCAAAACGTCAGATTTACCTTACATGTATGTAAGCTTACAAAGCTTTTGTTTTACAGATGGGGTCAGTGACCTCCATTTGAAAACTGGAAAGAGTCAGAAAAAGAAGGCAAATAATTTAAAAACTATTGGAATTGAAAAGTTGTTGTAGAGTTGGCCTTTCTTATAACATACTAAGGGGCAGATTTATTAAGGGTCGAAGCAATTTTTTGGATACTTCGACCATCGAATAGGATACTACGACTTCAAATTTACTTTAACTTCGATTCGAAGTAAAAATCGTTCGAATATTCGATAATCGAAGTACTGTCTCTTTAAAAAAAACTTCAACTTCAATACTTCGCCAAATTAAACCTGCTGAAGTGCTATGTTAGCCTATGGGGACCTTCTACAAACTTTTTTTCTAATAAAAATCCTTCAGTCGTACGCTAAAACTGTTTGAACCGTTAGATTTTAATTCGATCGTACGATTGACAAATTCGGTGAAAAAACTTCGATGGTCGAATTTTGAAGTTTTTTGTACTTCGAAATTCGACCCTTGATAAATCTGCCCCTAAATGTTAACTTGAAGGTGAATCACCCCTTTAAGCTACTAAAAAAAAAAATGCCCTCCCCTTTAAAACAAAACAAAGCAGATTTCTCACAGCTAGATTATGGCTGCTTCACATACGTCTTTGTATGACAGGGCTGGTATGAGGCATAGGCAGGGTAGTCTCATGCATAGGGTACAGGTGGGGCAAGTTCATTGTGAGTGACTGGGAAGTAAGAAAACAAGTGGGTTTTGAGGGGTATTTGGGATGAGGGATATTTGTGGGTTCTAAAGGCAGGCTGGTGGTGCACCAGCAGGCCCGAACTGGCAATCTGTGGGTTCTGGCAAATGCCAGAGGGGCTGCTATAAACTGCCATAGAAAGTTGGTATTTAATGGGCTGATTGGGCCTCTGTGTACCTGAAATGTCAGGGCCTATTTTGATTCTCAGTCCGGACTTGTGCACCAGGCCAAGTTGTATTGCTTTGACCTGACTCTCTTTTATGGCAATGCAGTTTTGACATAATCTAGCCAATTTTCCTGTGTTGCAAGAGACTCAAGCTAGTGCCAGATCTTCACATGCAGCTAGATCAGGCCACATACCTCACCCGAGGAGATTAAATACAGACTAAACATGGCTAAAGGGGCAGTTGACCTTCAAATTGTATTTTTGATAGAGTGTGAGTATTTGCAACAGAGACCACCATGATTGTGCCTTGAACTCTGTTGCTTAAAAATCAGTTGCCTTAGAAATCGAATTGGGTTCTGATTTCTCCGCTTACAGAAACGCGAGTTTTGCAACAGGAGCTCTTTAAAAAAGTGAAAGTAACTGAAGAAAGGAAAAATAAACTGCAAGAGATAGAAATGAAGACCCAAGTTGTGGGAAAGGAAAACATGGACACCATTGCCAACAAAGTGATCATAATTCAAGAGATTTTCCAGGTATGAATATAGCAAGCCAAAATACAACGGCTAAAGAAATGAGGCCTGGCTAGTGCTGCTCTTGCCTGGAGCTTTTTTGATTTTATTTCCATTATTCATGCCCCTCCCACTTTCCAGTTCTCCCAACCCACCTTAAGGGGTGGTTTACTTTTTAAGTTAACATTTAGTATATTCTAGAATTGCCAGTTTTTTTTTTTTTTTTTTTTCTGACTTTCCAGCATTCAAATGGGGGTCACATTTGTTATTGCTACTTCTGATTACTCCTCTTTCTATTCAGGCCCTCTCCTATTCCAGTGTCTTACTCAAATAAATGCATGGTTGCTAGGGTAATTGGGACCCTAGCAACCAGATTGCTGAAATGGCAAACTGTAGAGCGACTGAATAAAATAACAAACCACAAATAATACAAAATCAATTGCTAATTGACTCAGAATATCAGGCTCTACCTCATAAAAGTTAGCTCAAGTGTGAACAACCCCTTTGATTGCCTAAGCAGTTGCACAAATGTTGGGCACTCCCCAGTGTTTAGAATCGCTGCTCCTAGAATGGGCACATATCTAAACATGCAAGTATTTCCAGGTAGAGATTTCCAATTTAATTACAGGTGATGTCACCTCTATATCACCACATTCGTCTGTAATATCTGTTATTTCTATCACCGCATTCATCAGTAATATCTGTTTTGGTTGGCAGAGGTGCATTCTGAGCGCACACATAGATTGGTCACAAGACCCACATCTAACATGTCTGCTGTTGAAGATGAAGGAGTCTCCTTTTCAGTGACCAGCTGTATATATTGAAATATTTTTCTACAATATTTTTGTCTGTAAACCTGAACTATTGGAAATGAATAAAAGTATAAAGTGATTGTGCTTTGTTGTTATGTGACTGAAATGTTGCAATGAAACCCTTTTGTGGGTTGGAAGTTCCAGCAAACCACAAAACTGTATATGCGCCAGTTGTGTTGGAACAGCTCCATTAACTTCAGAGTGAATTTAATACAGGTATGGGATTGGTTATCCAAAAAGCTTTGAATTATGAGAGCCATTGACTGTGCTGTCATTTCTCTTTCAAAAAACAAATAATTTAAACCGTAATTAAACCCAGAACTGTTTTGCCTCCAATAAAGAAATTATATTTTATTTGGGATAAAGTGCAATGTACTCCCATCTCCCGCAGTCAACCAGGGCTGAGCGATGAGGATCTCCCTTCTGGGATCTTTCTGTCCTTGAGTTTCACTGCTTGTATTCCCAGAGAAAATTATATCCTTGTTGGACACATGAGGGTAAAGACCCCTGTCCCTAACATAGATTGGTAGTGCAAGCAACAAACTTCCAAGGAAGAAGCACAGAGCTGTCATTATCAGGGCCACCATTAGAAATCAAGGGACCCTGCCCAGCCCCCAAGCTCCAACCCAGATCCCGCCCACTCCACACAACAGTTAAAAGATCACACAGACATCAGTGCTAAAAAAGGTAACACACACGTTATAAAAAGCTATTTTTATAAGTTAAAAAAAAAAAAATAATTTTTTTTAAAAAAACCATTGGTGCCCCTTACAAGTTAAAAAAAAAATTGGGGCCCCAAAGAATATTTAACAAAAAAAAATTGTGCCAGGGACACCCCTTACAGGTAAAAAAAAAATTGGGGCCCCAAAGAATTTTTTTTTTTTAAATAAACTTTGGTGGCAGGGGCCTATAGGATATTAAAATACATTGGTGGCCAGGGGATTAAAAAAATAAAACACAAATTGGTGTTCGCCTCCTTTTGTGACTTCGGGTCTTTTCGCTGATTGGCTTTTTGGCACTTCCGCATTTCGGCTGTTCGGGAACTTCGGACAGTAAAACAGTTCAGGAAGACTTTCACAGCTTTTAGTGGAAAAAAACCTTTTCACGCATTAAGAGGACTAAACCCAAAAAAATAGCTAAAAATTTAATTCTAAATACTGAACTTATTACTTTAGTCTAAAATTTCAGCTTCTCAGTAGCAGCAATGGTCCAGACTTGTCACAGGGGGTCACCATCTTGGAAAGTGTCTGTGACACTCAGATGCTAAGTGGGCTCTGAGCAGCTGTTGAGAAGCTAAGCTTAGGGGTTGTCACAAATTATCAAGCAGAAAATGAGGTTGGCCTGTAAAATAAACTGATGCAACAGGGCTTATTAAATTCTGATGCTAATTGCACTGGTTTCTGTGCTGCCATATAGTAACTTTCTGTATTAATTACTAATCAGCCTTATATCGTTACGTTTATATTCTATGTGGACTGTATATTGTGAGTCAGTCCCCAAGCTCAGTAAGTGACAGCTCCATGGAGTATGTGCAGTGAATCAGCAGAAAAGAAGATGGGGAGCTACTGGGGCATCTTTGGAGACACAGATCTTTACTGCTAAAGGGCTGTGGTTGCCTTGGTCTGGTACAGAAGCACAAAACATAATATACAACATTTCTAGCTACTTCTTTAGTTAGGCTTTAGTTCTCCTTTAAAATGGAACCTCCTTTATCTCAATGGATGCCCTTCTGCATACCGGAAGAATCTACTGCAACCAACAAAGGGCTTATTTCATGGTCCTCAAGACTAAATTACTTAAATTATAATAATATACAGGATTATCAGCAGTTTAAAAAGAATCAGATACATTTTTGAAAAATACTTTATTGCAACTACCTAGAAGTAACAAGGTTGTATCTGCTGTCAAAGCATTTGAACAATAAATGTATTTCTCCTCTCATCATGTCTAATTCATCATTTGCCTTCCATTAAATTTAAGAGAACTGTTACAGAACATAACTTTCACTTTTGTAAGGTTCATTTTTTTAACAAGCAAAAGTACAGTTGATATGGTTGAAGGGTAGTGCATTAATGTTCATGACACAGCCTACAAATTTTCTTTTGGAGCAAAATCAGTTGCAGTGTTGTGCTGCATTAAAAATATATCCTATACAATTGTTAAATACTATTAAAACTTACCAACGCAATGGTGCATGTCTATCTGGCTCCTGCTGAACTACAGGTATCCTCATCACCTGTCCCTGGTGTAATTAATTGCATACAGTCAAAATATTCAAACTGTTGGCTATGAGATATTCCTAAAACTTAAAGGAAATTAAGTGTAAAAATAAAAACTATGTAAATAGGTTGAAAAATAAAAAATGTTTCTAATATAGTTAGCTAGCCAAAAATGTAATGCATAAAAGCTGGAGTGACTGGATGTGTAAATAATAGGCCGAACACTACTTCATGCTTTGCAGATCTCTTGGTTTCCACTGATTGGTTACCAGGCAGTAACCAATCAGGGACTTGAGGGGGCCACATTGGTCATAACTGTTTGCTTTTGAATCTGAGCTGAATGCTGAGGATCAATTGCAAACTCACTGAACAGAAATGTACCATGTGGTTCCCCCTTCAAGTCACTGACTAACTCACATCCAGTCACTCCAGCCTTTATAACTATATTTCGAAACATTTTTTAATTTGCATAGACTATTTATCCAGTTTTTATTTTTACACTGAACTGTTCCTGACAACCTCCCCCCGAATAACACTGTAGATCAAAAGATCTAAATTGAAGTGGTGGCCCAGATTTCCCAAATATTAAAGGTGGCCATACAAGGAGAGATTTGCTTGTTTGGCAATGTCGCCAAACAAGCGGATCTCTCCTCGATATGCCCACCTTGAGGTGGGCAATATCGGGCTCATCCGATCGTGGGCCCTAGGGCCCAACGATCGGATCCTAGCAATGGGTAACGGGCGGTCGGATCGTGGGACCACATGAACGAACAGATGCAGCCGCGATCCGACGGGATTTTTAGTTCTGTCCGATCGACATCTGACCGACTTTCGGCCAGATATCGATCGGGGAAGCCGGAGGGCCCTATCCACGGGCCAATAAGCTGCCCACTCTTGTCTGTCAGCAGCTTTTATCGGACAGTGTATGGCCACCTTAAGGAATGAAAACTTGGTCCATAACATCTCAAAATCAAAAGAACATGCATGGAATCAGGGATGCACTGAATCCAGGATTCGGTTCGGGATTCTGTCTTTTTCAGCAGGATTCGGCCCAATCTTTCTGCCCAGTTGAACTGAATCCTAATTTGCATATGGGGGAGGGAAATCGCGGGACTTTTTGTCAAGCAACAAGGAAGTAAAAAAAAAACAGTTTTCCCCTTCGCATCTTGGTATTTGCCCGAATCTTTCGCAAACGATTCGGTGGTTCAGCCGAATCCAAAATAGTGGATTCAGTGCATCCCTACATGGAATGTTTACTCGGAATTATAAAATACAAAAACAAAATTCACAGAATGCAGTGTGCCGGAACTTTTTTCACATTGGTCGTTTGTTATGTAAAGAAACAACTAAATGGCTCAGTAAAAATGCTGCAGTTTGCTTTACCCTTAACCCTAGAACAATAGTTCTGTTTGTAAGGAATGTTTTTGAAGGTGTGAGCAGAGCTGCTATAGTCCGGTTAAATCTGTAGCACAAGCCCTGCTGCAGAAATATTATCTCCTCCTCCTGCTGTCTGGAAAACCTCAGTACACACCAGCACTGGGGCTAAACATATCTCATAGTTGTCTTCTTCCCAGCAAGACACGGGGCGACTTTCCTTAAAGGGTATCCTCTGGCTGCCCATTTCTCGGCTAACAGAGAACGAGTCATCCATAACTAGCTTCGCTTTCCTTGTGTTAATTTGAGAGGAGCCACACACGTGGCGATTGGCAGTCAAGGAAGCTTTTGCAGTAGCAGACATTGTGTTCTTCCACATGGAACCCTTGGAGACCATTATGGCTTGGAAAGCCAAGGTGTGAACATGTAACCTGGTAAGATGGCGCTGACCTTCCTTTTGCTTCTGTGATCTGAGGAGCTGATAGAGTTCACGCATTTGGTCAAGAATTGATGCTACACGTGGGTAAGGATCTGAAAGTACTGTAATATTTCCACCCTTGATCAGGCTAAGTAGATTGGGGAGCTCTTGTTCATTCATTCCAAGTGAGTCAGAGTAAGGTATGACATATTCAAGAAGATCCTTCATTAGGCTCTGCTCCACAAATGAGGCCATTTCAAAGTGGGAGCCGATTTTAGGGTCAATTGACAACAGAAGTTCCTGCATTGCTTTTAGCCTAGATTCACGTTGCCCTGTGTAGTACATAAACATAGAAAAGGTAAAATGTTAGGATGCTTACTTAGGAATTTTTGGAATGAAGAGCATTATTATTAATTGCTACTAGTCTGTGTACAGGTATGGGACTTGTTTTCCAAATTGTTTGGGACCAAGGTTTTTTCGGATAACTTTCTGTAATTTTGATCTCCATACTTTAACGGGTTATTTACTAAACTTCCATTGGCAAAAACCCAAAAATTTTTGTTTTTTTAATAGAAAATCTGAATTTTTAGTGGAAAAAAAACCCACTAATTTTTCAGGGTTTATTATACCCCGAAGATGGAAAAAGTCAGAATCCAAAAATCCGGCATCTCAGACCTGCCGAGGTTGCATATAAGTCAGTGGGAGAAGTCCCAAAGATGTTTTGATCTAAGTTGGCTTTCATGCAATAATCTGAAGATTTAGTGGTTTTCAGGAAAATCTTTAATTCAGGGGTTTTTTTTCCCACTTATTTAAAGTGTATTAATAAATAAGGAGAAAAAAAACCCAGTGCGGATTTGGTTGGAGTTTTTTTAATCAAATATTCGGACTTTGATAAATGGGCCTCTAAGTCTACTAAAAAAATATTTTAAACAATAAATAAACCCAAAAGAATTGTTTCAACTCCAGTAACAGTTAATTATATCTTAGTTGGGATGAAGTACAAGGTACTGTTAAATTAATACAAAGTAAAAGGAAATAATTTTTAAAAATTATTTGATTATAATGGAGTCTATGCAGGGTCGGACTGGGGGGCCCGGGGCCCACCGGGACTTCTCATCCAGGGCCCCCTACTGTGATGCGCGAAGCTTGGCGTTACTGTGTTAGGTAGCCGCTCAGTGCGCATGCATGAACGGCACCATGCGCGAGCTGCGTTGATCAGCGCGCATGTGTAACGACAAAAACTTTTTTCCCCCCAAAATTTAGATATCGGGAGACGGTGTCTGGCCCGGCGGGGGCCCACCGGGTTATTTCCCGGTGTACTGCCGGGCCAGTCCGACACAGAGTCTATGGGAGATAGCCTTCCGGTAATTTGGAGCTTTTTGAATAATGGGTTTCTGAATATATGATCCTATATCTGTACTTGTATTTAGAACATCTCATTTTGCAGTTCTTAACATACCATTGCGATAGAAGAAATCATACAATAAACAGGTAAACAGTGGTTCAAAACAAATACTTTTTGCCTACAACAGGCCCTTGTCGTATATAATTAAACACGAGTTCAAGAAATAGGACTTTTGTTTGACATATCATGTGCCTATTGTTTAATGCATTTTATGATTTTTGTTATTGTTTGAAGATAGAGCAAGAAACTACTTGCAATGTTTACCCCGTTTGTTTTTACGGCACTAAAAATTTTACTTACCTCCATGTACAATTAGCACTATGTAAATAAAGATAGAGACATATATACAATGCAAAATAGGGGTTCTGTGAAAGGGGAATTGCACTTCAAAGATTTTTTTATGCTTTGGTGCTTTTGTCACTGTATGGTAAAATATATTTTTATAAGTCTTTCAACATGTTTGATATTGACAGTACTTTGCTTAATAATATTAGTTTTTTTCAGGTGCAGTATTCTGTAGAAACCAATCAGCAAGTAGCATTTACTGGTCACCTGTTTAAAATCAAACGTCTTATTGGTTGCTATAAGTTACTGGACAAACTTAGGGCCTTTTATTACATATTTGGAGATGGACTGCTCTTCGTTTTATTATTATATGTCAAGTATTATATATTAAGTATTACTATCGCAGTAAGGTCAAATCTTACCCGACTTAAAAGGAAAGCTGTCCATCATCTGCAGCCCTCCAATGACTAACAAATCTGGGTTAAAGTTTTCCAGCTGGGATTTGAAGTCTTCCAAGGAATCGATCATTGGATTGTGGGAATCACTGTGTACTATATACCTAGGAAATATAATGTGTGATGCTTAAAAACTGGGAACTCGCTTTAAGCCTATGTAGCATGTTAATACAAATAAAGTAAGCAATACAATTTCTCCAAATATAAAAGAGCCGTCATGTTTCTGAAGACAATTGCACCCACAATCTTGTGCCTCCAAGAAACCCATTTAATGTAGCAAATGCCAGGACCCTAATTTCTCACTTACAGGACACCCTAACAGAAGCCCAAGAGAAAGGCCATCTCCCCCAATCTATGAAAGAAGCCACCGATAGTGATCATACTGAAGGAACCAGGGCAACCTGCCCAATGTGGGGAGTACAGGCCTATCTCACTACTCAATGTAAATGCCAAAGTATTTGCCAAGGTATTAGCCACAAGATAAGCCAAGCTCATAGAGCTGGACCAGTCCGTGTTCATGCCACAAAAAAAACACAGATATTAATATAAGAAGGCTATACACTAACCTGCAAATCCCCCATTACAACAAAGGTGCCAGAGTCATCCTTTCGATTGACTGGGAGAAAGGCCCAATCTATGGAATTGAAAACTATCTAACTATCTAAAAACTATAGTCCATTGCCTGGCTCAAAATGCTATATCATAACCCCACGGCAAAGGTCAGGGTGAATGGAATCCTATCTCCTACAATACAACTACAGAGAGGTACACACCAGGTCTGATCGCTGCCCACCCCCTATTCTTTGCCTTGGCAATAGATACACTAGGGGGAGAAAAATCTCCCTCTAAGCAGATGATGTCCTTTTGTACCTATAAGACATAGGACCATCCCTTACAGCAGCCATGGTGGCCATCAAAGGCTTTTGCAGCCACTCCAGGCTTAGAGTAAACTCTCGAAAATCCCCCTAGATTAAAACCCAAACCATGGAGGGCATTAGAGTATATTCCTGGTGACCTGGCAGTAATAACCACAACCCACAAGGCCTGGACAGCAGTCCTCCATAATAAAGGCTGCCCCCCTCCCGCTAGAGTCCTGCGTATAGGGCAGCCATCAGGGGGGAAGAGTTGTAGGGGGCCCGAGGGTAAGGGGGGCCCGGCCATGCCACTTACATGATTAGCCAGGCTCCTCTGCTTTTTGAGAGCTGCTGACTTCGGGAAGGCAGGGCGGGAGCACAAGTGGAGGTATATGCTGTCCAATACGTCTCCTTATTGGTCACGGAGTTTAAGTCCCGGTCAAGCTGCTCAGGGATTGGATAGCTGAGGTTTGAACGTCTCCTTCAGCTCATCCAATCACCATGCAGCTTTACCAGGACTTGAAATTCTGTGAAAAATAAGGGAAGAAAATACTGTCACTGGAAGAAGATCCAGCCATCTGTGCTCCCCTCCTCCCTTCTGTAGTTGGCAGCTCACTTGTGGGCCACACTAATGAAGTAAGTGTAACATAGCAGGGCCTCCCTAAAAGTAACCCTTTGTGGTCCCTGTTGTGTGGTGGGGCGCTGGGCACCAAATTTTTTTTAAACTTCTGGGGGGGGGGGGCAAGGTTTTTTTTACATGGATGTTTAAGGGGGGCCCTGGCCACCAATTTTCTTATAACGTGTTGGGGGGGCCTGGACACCAATTTTTTTTCCCCATGTGGGGTCTTAGCCACCAATATTTTTTAATGGGGGGGCCCTGACCACAAGTGTTTTTTTAATAGGGGGCCCAGACCACAAATGTTTTTTTCAATGAGGGGGCCCTGACCTCCAATATTTTTTTTATTAACATGTGGGAAACCTAGCCACCAATGTTTTTTTTTTTTACTGTGTGGTGGGGGGTGGACCTGTAGGTGGGGCTTTTGATGGGCGCAGCCCAGGGGGCCCAGGAAATTGTCGTATGGGGCCCTGTGATTTCTGATGGCAGCCCTGCCTGCGTGGGTCCACTTTTTGAGTCCATTTTTTGGGACCCTTACCCGCTTGGAACTGCTACCCGACCCTACCCGCAAGTACCTTATCTGCAACCCGGACCCGCTGACCATCAAGAATCAGGAAGTGCTGTCATTGTAAACCAGAAGTGACATCATCGGAAGTAGACGCGATCAGAAAAAAAGGAGTAAAACAGGAGTGCTGTCATTGTCAACCAGAAGTGATGTCATCGGAAGTTGACATGCCCAGAAAAAAGGAGTAAATATCGCTATTAAGAAGACCCGCAGAACCGCCGACCCACGTCTTTACCCAGAACTTCTACCCGACTCGCTGCAGGACTCTACCCCCCCTCCTACCCCTGAACCTCCCACTTTCCAACCTAATCCATTGTATTGATCCCCCCAACTTCCAAGTGTGGCCACTCGTGGGTGTTAAAAATTGTCAGATATCTTAATTGAGAGCTCATTTGCACCCTTTATAGCCCCCAGAGACAAAATGCTACCTCACAACCTGAGACTCCACACAGATTTTCAGCTACGGGAAGCCTTTCAGAACAATATTGAGAACACCCAATAGTAAGGCTCCTCTGCTCTGAAATTCCAGCAAAACTGGTATTCCAAATCTACTGGCTATAGGTCAGAGACTAATCAGCTCCCTTTCACGCACCAATCTCAAATGGCGAGACACATTAAAATTGGAAGAGGATCAATGGGAAGAATAACTGCCAATCTGTACCATTTCCTAATATCCTCCCAAGACAGACTGATACAGTACAAATTCCTGCACCAAGTCTACCCAACCCCAATGAAACTGCATGCATTTGGCAGGAGAGACAACAGCAGATGCCACAGATGCCAGATGGAGGTAGTGAGGTTTCTACATATCAACCTGACAATGCCGTCAAATCCAGCACCTTGAGAGTTGTCACATCATACCTTTCCGTCCACTTGGTTCTACCTCCTCTGTTAAACCACAATGTTGTCTGCTTGGGGTGTTAGATGGAGCCGTCAGGGGCAAGTTTCAGAGCCTACTTACCAGAACGCTATTGTACAACGCAAAAAAGTGTATCATTCTGAGGTGGATGGGCCTTAAAGGAAAAGTTCAGTGTAAAAATAAAAACTGGGTAATAGATAAGACTGTGCAAAATAAATAGTGTTTCTAATATAGTTAGTTAGCCATAAATGTAATGTATAAAGGCTGGAGTGAGTGGATGTCTCAACATGTATTTAGTCAGCACTTATATCTTGTTTACCATATTTTGCGTCATAAACACCATTCACAGATTTTCTTTAAAACGCCATTATTGAGACATGGGCTCTGACCCAAACAATCGTCAACGTTTCAGACCACCATTGGTTTTTTATCAAGCCTGGATGTCTAACATAACTGAACACTACTTCCTGTTTTTCAGATCTTTAACTCTGAATTAGTCAGCTCAGCTCAGATTCAAAAGCAAACCATTATGACTCATGCGCCCCCCCTTTCAAGTCACTGATTGGTTACTATCTGGTAACCAATCATTGGAAACCAAGAGAGCTGAAAAGCAGGAAGTAGTGTTCTGGCTATTATGTTAGACATCCAGTCTCTCCAGCCTTTATACATTACATTTTTGGCTAACTAACTATATTGGAAACATTTTTTAATTCTGCACAGCCTATTTACCCAGTTTTTATTTTCATACTGAACAATCCCTTTAAAACATGTGGCAGAAACGGGTGAAGGCCATACTCCCAATGATCAAGCTCACTTACCCTGCCAGAGGTTGCCCAACTAAATTTGACAAAATCTGGCATCCCTGGATTTATGTTGAATGACTCGTTCTTCTTGATGGAGATGTTGCAACTCATGTGTAAATTGTGAAATGCATAGGGTATGGAATCCCCAAGCCGCCCCCCACCCATACCCCCTCTCTTCTTCTCTATCCTTCCTTATTAACCTTAAAAATCAATAAAAATATAAGTTTAAAAAAAAAACAATACAAATTATTTTGCCCATTTATATGTATTCATTTATTTTAAATCTGTCGAAAATAGGCAAAGAAAAAGGCAGGAGGGGCTGTACATTTAATTGTCATGCTTTTGTGACCATATCTTGCTAAGAAAAGAGGTACAAAAAGGATACAAGCAGGGCACTTTACTATCAGACAGAATTACAAACAATGGGTACCTGTTAGCCCTTCGAGACATGTGATTTCCCCATTTAGCTCCTGTTGGATATTCCATAATCAAGTGGATATCAGGATCACTTATGGACTCGCCTGCAACTGTAAGTAAAGATCAGTGGTAAGAGGCAAGTCAATAACGGATATAATACAAGATGCTCATTCTGCAAACATCAGTCCCAGTACCAGTACAGTAATATTCACATAGTGGAGGTAATTTATCAACCCTGGGCAAATTTGCCCATGGGCAGTAACCCATGGCAACCATTCAAATTGCTGCATTCTGTGTTCTACTTGCAGCTGGCTTTAAAAAGCTAATCACTGATTGGTTGCTATAGGTAATTGCCTGTGGGCAAATTTGCCCTGTGTTGATAAATGAGCCCCAGTGTGTGTTACAAATATGAATACAACAACACATTTATAGGTAATTGCCTGTGGGCAAATTTGCCCTGTGTTGATAAATGAGCCCCAGTGTGTGTTACAAATATGAATACAACAACACATTCAACAGCATTTTTACTATACAACATTTATGTTTTATAATATTCTTTTATGTTGCAGTAAGAGGTGCGTTAATCACAAGATGTAGACATTCTAGGTTAAGAAAGCACACTGATGACCTATTTATAGTGGAAAAAAAACAGAAAAACAATATATTTCTGAAAAATAATTATTATGCTTCCACTACAATTTGGATACGTTTATATTCATGTCAGTTTTAAATTAAACACGTTTTCACTGTGTTATAGATTAGCCTATTTATGGCATATTTATAATTAATCAATGTTTATTATTTTGTAATATTTTGGCATTATGAGATGTTTTTTGAGATGGGTGTTAAGACAGAGCATATTTTAGTAATTCTGTATGACAAACACATAGGCAAATTAAGCTATAGTGGCTTTTTAATCCCACATCCCCATGTACTAATTAGATGCTACCTTGTCCCTAAGATGCCTGGTAGCAAATAAAGAACTAGTTTGCATTCACACACGTTGACCTCTCCAGTGAACAAACTCACCTGTTATTCGTTCAGAAAGCACACTAATTTCTTCTGGACTAAGACGGCCACCAAGTAAAACATCACATCCCTCTGTGGCTAAACGATTAGCCATGACTGGGGCGTTTCCACCAAGGGCCCAACGCATTTCCGAGAGACTTTTAGAGGTGTCTACTAGTTTCTTAAACAATGTCTCGTTGGATACGTATCTCCTGTTAAGATGCAAAGTACTCCATGTTTACAATTGTTACATACATACTCAAATTTAACACCACAATGAGGAGGCACATATATCAAAGTTCACATTTCGAGCTCATGTGAGTTTTTAAAAACTTCCATCTCGACATTCGACCAATCAAAATTTATTTAAAAAAAACTTCCAAACTCTGTGAATAAACTCGAATCAAATTCAATTTGAGTTTAAAAACTTGACAGGTAGGCTTCAAACAACTCCAAATTGATCCCAGGACATCTTCTATTAATTACATCAGCAATTCGTCAGGTTTTAGGTGGCAAATAGTCGAATTCGAGTTCTTAATGGGCCAGTGTATGATAAATCTCGAAAATCTAATTCGAATTTTTAAAAATACTCCAATCGAATTTTACTGCAGCATTGTATTTTCTCCAAAGCAAATACTTTGAGCTTTGGCATGGAGTTTTAAATATATTTTAGGCAGATGTCAAACTACAGACTGTGCTGTTTTGTAAACATAAACAAACCAATTTTAGGCTGCTAAAATACACCAAAATGGTAGAAATTCTGTGTGCTTCATCCATCTTGTATAACCTTGTGAGTTGGGTGCAAAGCAGTCCGGAAACCAATTGCCAGGGGTTATGTAGACATGAGAGAGAAAATACAGCCGCAGCACCTCTTTGTTGCCAAAAGTGAAAACTAACAACCCAGCAATGTTTCAGACTTTCACCCTTTCTCAAGCCTGCAAAGGAAAGTACACCAAACTTTTAAAAGACTTATGTGGGAAAATGTCTATTGATATATTGAGCCAGGATTTGCTCAATATAAAATTGAAATTCCAAATGATGATGTTTTTTTTCAGAAATGAGCCTGCCACATGCGCATTAAACAATATTTCTAAGAATTTGGAGTAAATACATTTTTGGTAGGTTTGTATAATGACAGTGATACTGACAGAGATGTATGGGATCAATTATCTCGAAACCCATTATCCAGAAAGCTCCGAATTATGGAAAGGCCATCTCCCATAGACTCCATTTTAGGTTTGTATAATGACAGTGATACTGACAGATGTATGGGATCAATTATCTGGAAACCCGTGATTCAGAAAGCTCCAAATTACTGAAAGGCCATCTCCAATAGATTACATTTTATCCAAATAATACAAATTTCTAAAAATTATTTCCTTTTTCTCTGTAATAATAAAACTGTAAATTGTATGATTCAAATTAAGATATAATGGAAGCAAAACCAGCCTATTTGGTTTATTTAATATTTAAAATATTTTCTAGTAGACTTAAGATATGGAAATCCAAATTACGGAAAGACCTCTTATCAGGAACACCCCAGGTCCTAAGCATTCTGGATAACAGGTCCCATACCTGTATTCGGTTTTTACCAAAATGTTTCAGTATCACTTTAAAATGCTTCCTCTGTTACAACTAATACCTTTCCTCCACCCTGATGCCACGCCCCCTGATTACTTACCTGGGCCAGTCTTCTGACACCTTTTCAGCCATGATGGATGCAGCACTGATGCTGGGCTTGAAGCCCTGTGTATTGTAGGCATTTATAAAAACACCTATACAACCACTATACTGCTTGAACAGATCAAATTAATTTACAAACATTTCCAACTGGAATTTGCACTTATATTCCAATCAGTGCTTCCAGACCATTACATTTTTGTGCAGCAAATAGCCCAACTTCATTTTTGCAGCAATTATGGCTGAAGCGTGTCAGAAGTCAAATATGGATAAACACTGGGGGTGGGAAAGAGACAAGATGCATTTTGATTTTTAAAGCGATATATCATTGCTGCAGGAGCAAGAGGTGTCTAAACAAATGTAAATAAAGGGAAGGAGGCAAGATATTAAGGTGGCCATAGACGCACAGATAATATCGTACGGAAATAATTTTCGTGCGATATTTGGTGCGTGTATGGCGGGAAAAGAGGCGACCGATATTGGCAGAAGACTTGGATATCGGTCGTCTTGTCGATCGGGCTAGACGGAGAATTTCGATCGGGCACCCAAACATCGGCCATTGTTAGTGCAAAATCGTCAGATACAGGTAGAATTCTATTGTTTTTACCTGTATATCTGACGATTCAGCTCTACGCGTGTGTATTGAAACTCTTTTCCAAGAAAGATCGTAATTGTAACGTCTATGTCCACCTTTAGTCCTAAAATCTTGGTACTAAGAAGATACTGACATTCATGAAAAAAAAGAAACAGGAACAATATGAAAACAATAGTATGACCCGTTGAGTATTCAACGGTCTTGTGTGAGGCAGTGGAATCACAATGTTGGCTTTCACCGATTTAACTAGTTACTTACTCTGAAGCTGCGCCTGGTGGGAAGAAGTATGCAAAGCTCTCAGCCAGCTGGGCCTCTGTCTCAATGTAATCGTGATGTATCGGATTGTAGCTGGGTTCAATACCTGCCTTATCCAGCAAAGACACTCCATCTACTATAATATCTAGACATCCTCCAAATCCTGGTCAAGAAAAATAATGGCAATCTTAACTTTTCATTTAATAGATATGCAGTTAAGCAGGTTATCTACAGACTTAAAGAGATACGGAACACCAGAAATCAACTTTTTTTTACATCTATCATAACATTGTCTTTGCATATTATTTATAATTGTGCCATAAAAGTAATGCCCATTGGCCATCTCATCCCCATGTTACGCTATGAGGAGGCTGCCATATTTGTGCAGCAGTAGTTCATTAGAATTAGGGTTGCACCGAATCCACAATTTTGGATTTGGCCGAACCCCCCGAATCGTTCGCCGAAGATTCGGCTGAATGCTGAACTGGATCCTAATTTGCATATGCAAATTAGGGGTGGGAAGGGGAAAATATTTTTTACTTCCTTGTTTTGTGACAAAGAGTCACGTGATTTCCCATATGCAAATTAGGATTCAGTTCAGCCGGGCGGAGGGATTCGGACGAATCCATCTGAAAAAGCCCGCATCCTGAACGAATCCCGAACCGAATCCTGGATTTGGTGTATCCCTAATTAGAATCTCTAACGGACAAGTTGAGAAGGGGCAATCAGGTTTAGGAACTTCAACTAACAATTACTTACAAAAGCAACCATATCCGCGAAAAACAATGTGACCTATAGGTGACTTTTAACGGACATTAATATTTTGAATAGAAGCTTTTTAGTGTCAGTATTGAAGGATGTGTGTCTGTTTTCAACCTAACTTACTATGTTACAAAATGCTTTGAATAGTTTGATTGTAATGTTTGATAAAACTACTGACATTTGAACTGATCTTTGACATATTATTATTGGGTCATGACAGAATACAAGTTTTGAACAATACACATTGGAGATGTGGTTTACACACTGCAGGGTTCATCTAATACAATATTTTTTCATTCTGAGATTGTGTTTTAATTAGCCTCAACCTCAACATTTTTCTCACGCAAACAAAAGGCGCGTGATGGTCTGACTGTCAGCTGGTTGCACATGACCAGAGTGCAGCAGAGATAATATTTTAGGATGAAGGAGCATGCGTCAGTTGGATTCACAAGACAAATAACTACATTGAGAGACCAAATAAAAAAACATAACAGGGTTAAGCAAAAATATTTATTTATGTTATCACTGAGCAGGGAGTAAAGTTAAATACTAAACTACATTGCTTAAATTGCAATGGGATTCCATATAAATATAGAAATAAATATATTAATTTTTTATTATTATGAACTATTCTAAGTCACTTTGCACTGTACTGTAAGTGCCCTTTTTACCTTCTGTAATGGTCCGTGTGTGTGTGTGTGTGTATATATGTAGACAGAAAAGGCAACAAAGTTACATATGTATTGATTATATGGTCAGTGAGAAAATTAAACATTGTTCATGGTAAAATGCCTTTATTGTGTATCTGTTGCTTCTGTTAACATTACAACAAATACTTTGTATGCAGTTGCAGGGTATACATGGAAGGAATCTCAGCAAATGGATTGTTTTATGAATTTTCACTTACTCCACTCGGTAGTGGCATCTTGTGGTGAGAATGCTAATTACGTGTCACAATTGATTTAATTTGCTCACTAAGCTAATGATTCTAATGAGATGTGATTCACATGTAAGATGTCATAATTAAGCGCCTCCTTTTGGGATGGGATATGTGTATAAATATGCACCACTAACACTTGTAATTTATCCTTGATAAAGACCCAGGCATGGGCCGAAACGTTGGATACACAAGTTGAAATAAAAACCTTTTTTTCTTCACGCAACATTGGAGTGCGGGTCCCTATTTAATTATTTTATATATATATATATATATATATATATATATATATATATATATATATATACTGTATGTAATTTGTATATAGGATGTATTCGCTTTTTAAATATAGTTAAGAGAATATGTTGATGCAAATAATACTGGGTGCTATGGTAACTCTTAGCATATGGATCCCTTGGGTCAAACCTGCAATTTAAGTATATTAAGAACTTCAAGATGCTTAGAAATACATCTGATTGAATTGTATCCACAGCTTGGAATCCATCCAGTTTTTACCGGTAACTAGGGCTGCCACTTTTCTAGAAAAAAATACCGGCCTTCCTATGTTTTTATGGTTTTTCCCTATACTTTACATTGCAATCATGCAACATTTTTACCGGCCAATGGCAACCCTACCGGTAACATGCATATTATCCATGTAATTGCAATTGTGTGCATTCTTCAAATGTAACATAAAGGTCACAAGCTCTTTAACCACATTCAGATGAGACTTAAAGGAAAACTATACCCCCAAAATAAATACTTGGCGACAGATAGTGGCATATTCAAGAATCGTATTAAACTGGAATATATATATAAGTAAATATTGTCCTTTTACATCTCTTGCCTTGAACCACCATTTCGTGATGGTCTGTGTGCTGCCTCAGAGATCACCTGCCCAGAAATACTACAGCTCTAACTGTAACAGGAAGAAGTGTGGAAGCAAGACAGAACTCTGTCTGTTAATTGGCTCATGTGACCTAACATGTAGGGTTCTATTTGTGTGCACAGTGAATCGTACGATCCCAGGGGGCGGCCCTTATTTTTTCAAATGGCAGTTTTCTATTAATGATTACCTAATGGCACATACTGCTAAAAAAATATATTATTATGAAAATGGTTTATTAACATGAAGCAGGGTTTTACATATTAGCTGTTTTATGCCATATCTTTTTATAGAGACCTACATTGTTTGAGTTTTCCTTTAAGCATGGAATACATATTGTCAGATTTGCCCCTCTGCCTCGCATTGGCCATTTTGACTACACACAATAGCCACCATGAGCCTGAACAATCCGACCAGGCAAGATGCCCTTTATCCATTCAGAAGATAACGTAGAACTGCATTAGTAATAATGATGCATTTGTTCTACTTTATGCCTGACATTCTAGCTAGCTTTGGTGTATTCAGGGAGCAGTGGTTCAAGATGCTATCCCAAAGCTAGTAGTTATATCACAGACAGATTTCCAGTGCTTTAAATGATTAATTAGCAGAGTGAAAGAGATAACGATTAGAAAAGCAAAGGAAACTACTCCATTCCAGTTTTAAAATGTGATTTTAGGTCACCTTTGTCCACTTCTGTATGGAAAAAATAAGAGTTTTAATAGCCCATGCTTGGCTTTTAATAGGTCATGTCCACCATCTGCAGACACTTAAGCACAACAGCACTTCACTTTAGTCACATTAGCTCTTACAAATGCTAATGTGGCTAAAGTGCTATTTTACGAGTACTGTTCCATTTACTTTGCAGAGTTTTTTAAGCATTAACAATCAAATCAAAAAGCATCTAAAAAGCATAACTCTTGCAAGCCCTATGGAAGCCCTAAAGGAGTTCTACCCCCATAACCTGTATGGGCCAATATAATATACAGGGAAGATCACTTTAGTCCTGGTGAGAAGTACTACTGTTTTATCTTTATCCTATTAGCTCTGTGTACATTCATTGAATGTGACCTTGGTGTTTTTCCCCCCTCTTATCCACACACTGGAAAGTCCAATTTCTGTGGAGTCCTGTTTACATAAGCATGCTTCCCTTCCCTGATTACATACTCTCTAATCATGGGACATGCATTGATTATGCAGAATAAAAGGTGTCAAACTGAAACAAGCAGTAAAGAATAATTGAATAAATTACCCCTGCAGGCTGTGTGTGTAAAGTGTTGCCAGTTAAAGAGGAGATGTAACTTATTAGTAAGTATCTGCTCTCAACAACTGGGACATAAAGTAGAACATGATATAGAACCTTATCTATAACCCCCCCAAACAGCCTTTGCTTTGGTATGAGATAGAACCCTGCCATTTATATGTAATCTTTTGCTTAATATGTGGCATCAGACTTTACTAAAGGCAAGACAAAATTTACCCTACTTATTGCTAATTCAGAACTTACTCTGATCCCCCACATTCTAATCTTTAAAGGGGTGGTTCACCTTTGAGTTAACTTTAGTATGTTATAGAATGGCCATTTCTAAGCAACTTTCCAATTGATCTATATTTTTTTCATAGTTTTTTTTTAATTATGTCTTCTTCTAAATTGTTCTAGCTTTCAAATGGGGGTCACTGACCCCATCTAAAAAGATTGGACGTTAAAAGATTTCTTTTGGCTGCGGGTAATATCTTTGCACGTATTGCCGATCTGACAATATCAGCGGGAGACGATCACTAGCTTTTGTTTGACATAACTTTCATATGATTGCGATCAGGAACATCGTCTGATCCGTTCTTTTACTACTTTATTTGATCTGAATGGTTAGTGGCAGGTCGGGAGATGGGAAAGTCCATTAGTACGATGATTCGTACGATCGGATCGTTGCGTCTATGGCCAGCTTAAGAGTTGAAGGCCCTGTCCCTAAAGTGCTAAACATGGGACTACAGGATCATTTACAAGACCTCATGTCGTGTGTCATTTTTGAACTTTGAATATGTCAACCAGTAAGTTTCATGAGTGCCTTGTTTGTTGTTGTTGATTTTTACCACAACTAATGAGTCCTTGGAGTCCATTTGTGCTGTTTTTAGTTTGTTTGTGGGTGGTATTTGTAGACTTAAAGACAGATTTCATGGCTCCTCACACGCACACATGCAGAGAGATTCAGCCCACTTACCAATTGCCACGCGAGGAGGCCCGTGAAAATCCAGTCCAGCTTTCTGCTCAGCTCGGAGAAGCGATGACAACACACTGTCCAATCTGCTGGGCAGGCTGTCGTCATCCACCTGGCGGTACCAGTATGCAGCCAGCACAGCGAGGAGGGAAAGCACAGGCACACACAGGGCTTTGGGGGTCGCCATAACAAAAGCAGCAATTGGCTTGGATCTGCACTGTGGTGACACTGTGAGGCAGACTCCTTGGACCACCTTTACCTTGTACTTTTGTTTCTACACCTGGTACTATAAACCTGTCCCCAACAATAGTTCTGCAACTCAGTTCCCTTATTAGTCACAGTCTCAATAACACACAGCTGACTCTATGCTGCACTACAGTCCCCTGTACTAAGCAACAAGTTGTTACATTCCCAGCCGCAAGGTCGCACAGCAATACCTGTCACAACTTACATGACACCTCTTTGGCTCTTTCTAATCGGTCTCCTCAGCCCACACAGTCACGACTCACAACACACAGTCACAATAATAACACACAGTCACAACATTTGTACAGCAGTTTCCTCACACTGCAGCTCTGCGCCTTCCCTGCATGCAGCCACGCGTTTCCCTTCACACTAGTCCCTCACCTGGCCAGGGAAAGCGATAGCAAAGCCTCCCTCAGCCATACAGTGTGCTATAGAGTCACTCAACCCACAGCCGACCTCTTCCTCTAGCAAAGGAGGAGCCAACTTCCCACACACGCGGAAGAAGAAGCGCCACTGAATAAGAGCCGGCCGAGCCTTTCATCCTATAGGCGTTTCACACCGTCAAGCCTTCGAGAACTGGAATGTCGCAATACTACAGGAGTTGCAGGGAGTTTGACAGAAGGGGACTCCTAAGCATTCATTGAGTGAGAGGCTGCGGCAACGCACGAGTTAAAGGAGCCCCGCCCACCATTATCCTTCCTTTCTAGAGTTAAAGGAGCCCCGCCCACCATTATCCTTCCTTTCTAGAGTTAAAGGAGCCCCGCCCACCATTATCCTTCCTTTCTAGAGTTAAAGGAGCCCCGCCCACCATTATCCTTCCTTTCTAGAGTTAAAGGAGCCCCGCCCACCATCATCCTTCCTTTTTAGTTTGCATGCTTGTGCCTTGTCATTGCTTACAACAGTGGGGGCTTGAGAACATACGTGTGCTGGGGTTTATTGGCAGCTTCAGTATTAAGCGCACCCTATAACATACCTCCCAACATTTTGGAAATAAAATGAGGGACAAAAAAGTTGCTGCGCGCAGTGTAGCGATTTTTTTGGACCACTCCCATTTTTGTGACCACATCCCCTAATTACCATGTTAACTTTACAAAATTTGGCAAGTTGTAAAAGTTTGGACATATTTCTGTGGGTTTTTTTTCCCAGTTATGCTAATGAAGGTGAATTGGCCTTTAAGCTGTGAGTCTAACTTCTCCCAAAGGACCTGTTATCTTATCTTGTTACAATTACTTATATGCTTATCACAAAATGGTTACAAAAGTATCTTATCTGCAGCTGTTGCTGTTCTGGGCTCTCTGCCAAAAGCCAATTAAGTTAGAAACATGGTTTCTGTTTCTGCCTGTTCAGTGCAGAGAAAATAGGGATTTTCAGTACAAATGAGGGACTACGGGTTGAGCTGTCAAAAGAGGGACTGTCCCTCTAAAAACGGGACAGTTGGGAGGTATGGTATAATTATTAATGCATTGCTGAATAAGCCAAAGGAGCGCTCTATACAGTACAGCAGTGACATGGAGGATGCGCAGTGTCTGACTGCTTATAACACCGGATTTAACTGGCTACCGTGCTGCTGCCTGCACTCCAGGGAAAGTCTTGTCCGAGGCTTTATCCTTTTGTTCTGTGGTTTTCAGTTGCAAGCAGGTCTGGACTGGGAATCAAAATAGGCCCTGGTCTCAGGGTCAGATTTGTAAAAAGGCCACCAGGGCCTAGGGCGGCAGGATTGTAGGGGCGACATGCTACCCAACCACACCCACATTGGTTCAGGATTTGCAGGAGATACAATAGCTAAATAAAATGGAGGGGACGGGGGCAACAGCTGGCCTATGGGCACCCGCTATGTAAATCCGGCCCTGCCTGGCATTTCAAGTGCACAGAGACCCAAACAGCCTCCCACCAGCCCAATAAAAAGTGACTGTCTATGGCATCTTACAGCATTGTCAGAACCCACAGATTTCCAGTCCAGGCCTGGTTGCAAACAAATGTCCTCTCCAGGAAGCACGGGGCTTTGTTTCTTTTTATTCTTCTGTGTGTGGGGGTTGTGTGCAACTTTTCAATTGGTCTTCATTTCCCCCCTTAAATAATTTTTTTCTGACTACAACCTTTCGGATGGGAGTCACTGACCACATGTAGAAAACAAATGCTCTGTAAGGGTACAAATGGATTGTGCTACTTTTTAATAGTCCTCTTGCTATCCAGGGCCTCTCCTATTCATATCCCTCGCTTTTATGCAAATCAGTGCATGGTTGCTAGGGTAATTTCGACCCTAGCAAACTGATTGGAGAGCTGCTGGATAAAAAGCTAAATAACTCAAAAACCCCAAATAAAAAATGAAAACCAATTGCAAGCTGCATCTCTACATCATACTACTATTCCTCCACCTCCTTATACATCCACTCAAACAGCTGTGCTATACCTTTATAATATACTGGAATGAAAAATGAAATGTACAGGTCTGTGGCTAAGCAGTAGTTGCAGGGCCGGCCTTAGGCCAATTGGACCCCGCACCTCTGGGGGCCCCGCACTGCCCCTTTCCTTTCTATTTTGTGCCTGTATGCCCTTATTTTCCTAAATACTTGCTGTGTCAGTAGCCAGCAACACTTTGTCTAGGGGCCCCGCCAACATGGTCCCAATTGGGCCCCACATTTGATAGGACCAGCCCTGAGTAGTTGGTATAGTTATATTGATTTTTATGGTTTATTGTGAAAACCAAATAAAATATTTCAAACCAGTAGTTGGTATAAATGTTTAGACTGGGATACAAAATTTACACATTTTGTGTTCCCCTGTCAGGTTTAGACTGTACCTGGGAAAAACCTGGAGGGCTCCACCGGCCCAGGCTTGCTCCCTGCCTGAATGCATGGCTGCTACCCCAATCTCCCTCCCTAGTAGGGTTACCACCTGGCCAGTATTTTACCATATTGGTGGCAAACAATCCTAGTGATTTAAGGTTAAAATTGTTTTATAGCAGACTTAAGGTATGATGATCCCAATTACAGAAAGATTCCATATCTGGAAAACCACAGGATTCAAGCATTCCAGATCCTGTACACTATAATTCCAGCCCACCCACCTCCAATTTTGTGATGCTGAAAATGACTCGGCCTGCAGTTTAGTCAGGGTGATCTGACTTACACGCGACTTCCTTTAGGCTCCCAATTGTAATAATATACGTGAAAAAGAAGACCAAAGGGAGTGTGGTCTGACAATATTAGGGCAAATGTGACTAGGGAAGCACCGAATCCAGGATTCTGTTCTGGATTTGGCCTTTTTCAGCAGGATTCAGATTTGGCCGAATCCTTCTGCCCGGCCAAGAAAGAAAATCGGGGGAAGAAAATCGTGTGACTTTTTGTCACAAAACACGGTAATAAAATGTTTTCCCCTCGACACCCCTAATTTGCATATGCAAATTCAAATTCGGTTTGGCTCAATCTTTTGCGAAGGATTCGGGGGTTCGGACGAATCAAAAATAGTGGATACGGTGCATCCTTAAAATGTGACACCCTCAATAGCACAGGACTTTCTGGGTCTGCTTGCAGCCTGAACAAAAATAAGCAAGTCATTATAAATAGCTCCCTGTACCAAGGACAAGCAGGAAAATTTGTCCATGTTTAATCCCTTTTTAGAAAAACTCTCCCAAAAAATAGGATATGCAATAAAACATGATCTATTTATATGGAAACCTGAATATTCTGGAAAATTTGTATTCTACAGGGATCCCATACCCTGTAGAAAGGGCAACAACACACTTCATTGTAAATACATTTATTAGAGCCAGTTTTAAAAGGGATAGATATATATATATATATATATATATATATATATATATATATATATATATATATATATATATATATATATATATAATGTATATATTACAATTACATGATTTGCAAATAACATTCTAAATTAAAGCAGCAGCTAAAATTTCATTCAACCAATACTATAGGATGTTGCAACTAGTAAGCTCTTCCTAAACAAATAAGCACTCAGGGGGGTAATTTATTACATGTTAAGTGTTCTGTGGTCCAAAACAAAGCACAGAGCCCTGTGTTTTCCCAGATGAAAACAGTGCAGTCTGCATTTGGCAGCACTGTACTCATGAGGAGCAGATGTCTTATTCCCACTAATTTGTGCTAGACTTTTTATTCACACAGAGTACACCCCTGCTGCAAATCCGAACTAAATGCACCTATTAGTGCACCTTAATGCTCCTGCATTTGCAGCAGGGGGCAGTAATAAATTACCCTTTTTGTTTATACAGTAGAAGAGAGGCTCTATTAAAATGCAATTTAAAAAAAATACAGACCTCAACTCTATTTAAACATGAGCTAAGAATAAAAACAGATTTTCACTTTAAACATGTAGTGCTGCTTTAAACCAGTCAAAGGGCAAGAAAATCACCCAATGGCAGGTGTCCATAAAATAATATAAAAAAAACACAACATTGTTACATAAGCACATTATGAAAAGATAAAAATAATAGAAACACTGTTTAGTTCCCACAAGATTCTTTTTCTTGCGATTCTTCACAGATGGGATGACGTGGAGAAGCAGAGCTTCAAAGTGTACGGATTAGAACCATCTGTGGAAAAGAAAAATGAATGGACTTTGGTTTACTGGGAGCGGAGTAAGAATCATGGCAAGCGTTAGTAGAATACTGTTTATAGTGTGCTCACATTTTAACTAGAGGAACTAGAAGTTTAAAGGGATACTGTCATGGGAAAAATGTTCTTTTTTTGTTTTTTTCAAAATGCATCAGTTAATAGTGCAGAATTCTGCACTCAAATCCATTTCTCAAAAGAGCAACCAGATTTTTTTATATTTAATTTTGAAATCTAACATGTTGCTAGACATATTGTCAGTTCCCAGCTGTGCCCAGTCATGTGACGTGTGCTATGATAAGCCCCCCCCCCAGCAGAACAATAGGAAGGTAACCAGATAGCAGCTCCCTGGTAGATCTAAGAACAGCACTCAATAGTAAAATCCTGGTCCCACTGCGACACAATCAGTTAAATTGAGTAGAAGAAACAGCAGCCTGGCAGAAAGCAATTCCATAGCGCAGCAATGGCTCTTTCTGATAGCACATGACCAGGCAAAATTACCTGAGATGGCTGCCTACACACCAATATTAAGTAAAAAAAAAAAATAATACACTTGCTGGTTCAGGAATTAAAATTTATATTGTAGAGTGAATTATTTGCAGTTTAGACAGTGTAATTTAGAAATAAAAACTACATCATAAAAATAATGACTTTGTTTACAAAGACTGGTACATTGAACAGACATAAAGTCAAGCCATCACTGGGCACAGCACCAACTAAATAAAGAAGGTACACTGACATTGAACTAGATTAACACTAGCTATTATTATTGTTGTCTTAATACTTGTTGATGATAGTGGTCAGCAATGGACATTGGGGAGGAGTATTATGCCAGCAAGTGTTGCTATCTCTTATTTCAGCTACCATTCTCCCAGTTACAATTCATATGCTAAACTTCTGCCAATTAGGCTAATACCATATGAGGAGGCCTGGTTGCAGGCACACGTAGTGGGTTTCTGCACTGAAACACAAGAGTTTGCATTTTGGAGCCGAAATCTGCTGCACTTGCCTGCACCCGGGCCGATGCAATGGTTTCGAGTACAGGTAAGAAGGAAGTAGATGTCAGTATATGGGCTAATTCTCTGCTGCTTCTTTCCACAGGCTGAGATCAGCCCTTATGTAGCTGAAGGATAGGGCCAGATGGGGCCAAAAACAGCCAGCTGAAATTTGCAGGCCAACGTCAGCCCCTACCACAAACAGTATCCATCTTCTTCATTTGTGTCTGAAACCCTTGTGTTGTCTCAGGTGCGATCACAGCGAATTTCAGCGAAAAAAACATTGTTTCATTTCGTAAACAAAATGCACCCAGTGTGTTCGCTAGAGCCAACACAAGGATTCCGGACGCAAATGAGAAAGGAGGATTGTACTCGGCCTGCGGATTTCAGCAGGCGGATTTTGGCCCCGTCTGGCCCTAGCCTTAAATTCTGGGTTTGGGAACAACAGAAAATAATTATATTTACCTTATCAAATGTGATCTGCAATTATGCACACATTAGCCAAAATCTGCCCCATATAGCGTGAGAAACTTACTAGGAACTCTTATTTGGTAGTGATTTAATACTGTGAGTGCTTCTACTGCTTCAGTCTTCGATTCCCACTCTAGCAGTCCAGAGAGTGTTTTAGATGATGCTAGGACACATAAAAAGAGCATTCATAATGAATACAGTTAATACTCAAAGTATGAACATAAAAAATACATATAATATATGAATACACATTTTACTTACGTTTTGCGTCAAACACTTTAAATTTAATGAATGTGGAAACATCATGATCTTCACACAGCTGCAATAAAATGAGACACCTTTTAGAAAATATGCCCATTTTGCAGTATGCTTTTATAATAAATCCAAATTAATTGAGCAGCTAAGCATACTGGTGTATCCCTGAAGCTAACTACTCTCTGTATAGTTAGTTGGGGACGGGTGAGCCATTAGACAAGCCCTGTATTTTTACTTGCGGACGTCAGTTGCTGTGGAACAATACATAATTCACCTACTGGGTATACATGATCAAACATAGCTCAGCATTCCTTGGAGAGTTTATAAGCTTATAATGTTTCTAAGACTTCCATTGGCTGCTGAATACATGCAGTGCTAAGTAAATTCTCCAAAGGAAAGTTTCTTCTATTCTAAAGTTGGGGGTCTGGTTACGTTACTTAGCAGAGGGTTCAGCAGACTATTTAAATTCAGGTTAGATTGGGCTCTGTATTTCTAATGGAAATGCATGTTATTCCCTTTTTACAGCTTCTTTTCATCCCTTCTTTAAAACCCTGATGTCACACCAGTATTTCCTTCAGGAAAGCCAATTTCAGGTTGTGCTCACGAAAAGTCATCAGGTAGTGTAGGGGGTCAGTGCTTATCCCAGAACTATTCATGTTTCTTTATAGTTTTTTTTAATGATTTGACTTTTTTTCTGACTCTTTTCAGCTTTCACATAGGAGTCACTGACCCCATCTAAAAAACAAATGTTCTTTAAGGCTACAAATGTATTGTTATTGCTACTTTTTATTACTCATCTATTTAGGCCTATCTCCTATTCATAGTCCAGTCTCCTATTCAAATCAATGCATGGTTGTTATGGTAATTTGGACCCTAGCAACCAGATTGCTGAAATTGCAAACCGGAGAGCTGCTGGATAAAAATCAAAATAACTCAAAAAACCACAACTAATAAAAAATGAAAACCAAATGCAAATTGTCTCAGAATACCACTTTCTATTCATACTAAAAGTTAACTCAAAGGTGAATAACCCCATTAATTCTAAGTGGGGAAAGCACAAGGAAATGGGATTACATCTGTTTTAAAAACTCATGGTTAACCATTGCATTGCAACTATGAAAACTGTTCTCATTTATTGCTCTGTACTGTCTGTATAATCTTTAATAAACTTATGGGTGACACTAGGAAATAGCAGCTACTGCATAGTAAACTCAACTGTTTTTCTTCTGCTGTAACTATATCAAACAAGTTAATACAAATTAAAAAAAAAAAAAACTGGTTCCAGCTGGTTTCCAGTAAATCACTTTATTCTAAAAGTATTTTTTAGTAAGAATGCTTATCCTTCATGCAAAGAATCATATCGGTTATTAAAACCTAGCTGAATATTTTCCAACGTTAATGTATCCATAATCAGATGAATCCAAGCCCTTTATGTCATGCAACTAATGCTCTGTGCAGCAGATGGCGATATATTTTTAATGTACAATATAGTTTGTCAATTACAGTACAACCCCCATTTTACGTTTTTCAGGGGACCAGAAAATAGTGGTGTAGAATGTAAAATCAGGGAAATGTACTATGCATAATATATAGGTGGGACCACACCACAACAATGTAAAATGAGGGGAAAGTTAAAATCAAAGAATGTAAAATTCAGGTTGTACTGTATAATCGAATTTCAATATGTAAGTTAGTTACTAGTTTATTTGGCATTCACTTAAACATTTAGTGACTGATTCTAATGTTTTGCTGAAAAAAACAAAACAGGGGCATCTTCCTAATTTATTCGCTAAAAAAGGTTTTAAAGTATATCTGATTTTACCTTTTGGAACATTTCTTCTTCCACAGACAAGGGAACATTGTAATAATGCAGAACACAAGACGGAGGCTGGATAATATTCTTGGAGGCTTGGCCGGCGCTGGTAAACCGGTTGTTTTTGCTCATAGCAAAATCTTTATAACTGCTAGTCCCGTCCTCTAATTCAAATATCTGGCTGGGGACAACCGAGTGCTGCTTGGAGACACTAAGATTGCCCAAACAAAACGATTAGTACTGGCTTCAGAAAAACAATGCATTTTAAATATATTTGCACCAAAGTATGGACTTTTTCAGCTATCCTCAGTGTTACTTTCTATATCTTAGAGTAATGGCAGACATGAGCATTGTCTCCCCAGCATTTTGTTGCTCTGTGGAAGGGTGACAAAACGTTCAAAACCATCACAACTTAAAGTGAATGGGTTTAACCACCAAGACCATGCAGCATTTTGAAGCGATTAGTCTCTGTTGTCTGGCTATATACGCTGTCAAATATAAAAACTACCCATCAATAATACCAACTGCCAGTTTTCATTCATCTTAATGACAGGAGGCTCAGGGGCATCAGACTGTTGATATTCTCTGCACCGCTGTTTCTGGCTCTGGAAACAATATTGCAAACTAGATAAAAATTACTCCTGTTACATTATGTTAAGAGTTATAAATAATAAACTGCTTGTAATAATAATTACATTTACAAATAAACCACTGATTTTTTTAATGTATAGTGAATAGCTGCTTAGAATTACATTTATTTTAATCAAGCAAAAAACTGGTTTGGTAGCATTTATTTTTTATTTGGAGACCATGTTTAATTAGTGAGTGCTTGCTGTAGATGCCTATTATATATGCCAAAATAGCTTTACATAATTTCAAAAAGGAAGAAATGAAGAAAAAAATTCCACCATTTGTCAGTGTTTGAACTTTTGACAAAAGTAACCCGTTGCTGCCATCTAATTTCTGCACAGGATTTCACATTCACTGTTTTCTAATTTTATTCACATACTAAAAATGTAGAGACGCGCTGTTTTCGCATACTTCTTTAGGGCTGAAGGTGTCAATAGACGTACTGACGTGCCAGTACAATAAACTAAAGAAGTATGGCGTCACTACGTTCCAGTATGTGTCTATTACTAACACCTTCAGCACACAGGCAGCCGTATAGACCAAGTGTCAGATCATTTCACTAATGTGCCAAAATATTACTGCTACCATTACTTGATTCCTGTAATTTAATGTTAATGGTTCAAAGAATGTCGTGCTGAATGGTCGGCCCCCAAACATTTTCACGTCACTGGCCCTCTTGCAAAAAGTTTGGGCACCCCTGTATTAGATATTATGTACATTGGCATGGAAATATATACATGCCTATGACTATTTTACACTTGATCATTGTAATACATTGGAATGTGTTTTAGAATACAGGTATGGGATCCATTATCTGGAAACCCATTATCCAGAAAGCTCCAAATTGAGGGATTGCCATTTTCCATAGACTCCATTTAAATCGACTAATTCACATTTTTAAAAATGATTTCCTTTTTCTCTGTAATAATAAAACATTACCTTGTACTTGATCCAGACTAAGATATAATAAATCCTCATTGGAAGCAAAACAATCCTATTGGGTTTAATTAATGTTTAAATGGTTCCAAATTATGGAAAGATCCCTTATCTGGAAAACCACAGGTCCCAAGCATTCTGGATAAGAGGTCCTATACCTGTATGTAACTGAAAATGCTTACTTTATGTACAAAATTAGGCATTTTTGTAAAATGCATGGTTACTATAGTATATTTGACATAGCAACACGATAGGTACATGACATCTAGTGGACAGATTAGTGAAATGCACTTAATATGTTTGGTATTTTTCACATTTATTTTATCTCTGTTGAGGCTATGAATAAATTGATTGATCTCATTTTGGTGCCATTTTTCCAATGGTTATGGGCATTTAAGATTTGTACAAGTCACTTATTGTTATCCTTGATAAAGGTTCCAATGTAGACCAAAACTTGGACACAAGTGGAATGTGAAAGAAAGATATTTTGTGTTTTTTATGTGCTGGTCCTTACCAATCATATGCATTTTTAATTTACAGTGCACCTCGACAGAGAGAGAGAGAGAGAGTGCAATATATTACTAAAATCATTCACTAGCTTACCAAACATTTAATCTCTTTCCAAAAATCTTCACGTTATTCAAGTGTGTTACTGCTCTTTCTACAGCATACTCATCGCCCATTTCTACAAGAGCTGTGCCAGGAATGGTCTTCATAAATTTTACCTGTTAGTTTAACAAAATGAAAAATCCAAACCTTCAGCATGTTTAAGTTAATCAATTCAACATGTCTCTTTTTGAATTGTGCTTCAAGAGCACGGACATCATTTTCTCAAAGTCCCAGTCAATATTATCAGCCCTGTGTTCATAATGAACTTATACAGTAAGGCAAAACCAGGTTACTGTAATTAACACTGCAGCAAGCTCTTTAAAGGGATTCTGTCATGATTGTTATGGTAATTCCTAAATTACACTCTTTACACTGCAAATAATTCACTCTAACATATAAAATTTAATTGCTAATCCAAGTGTATTTTCTTTAGTTGTAATATTGGTGTGTAGGCAACCATCTCCGATCATTTTGCTTGGTCATGTGCTTTCGGAAAGAGCCAGCACTTTAGGATGGAACTGCTTTCTGACAGGCAATTGTTTCTTCTACTCAATGTAACTGAATGGGGTCGCAGTGGGACCTGTTTTTTTACTATTGAGTGCTGTTCTTTTATATACCAGGCAGCTGCTATTTGGTTACCTTCCCATTGTTCTGCTGATGGGATGTTGGGGGGGGGGAAGGGAGGGGGGTGATATAACTCCAACTTGCAGTGCAGCAGTAAAGAGTGACTGAAGTTTATAAAAGCACAAATCACATGACAGGGGGCTTCTGGGAAACTGACAATATGTCTAGCCCCATGTCAGATTTCAAAATTTAATATAAAAAAAAATCAGTTTGCTTTTTGGAAAAACAGATTTCAGTGCAGAAGTCTGCAGGAGCAGCACTATTAACTGAGGCATTTTAGGGGGGAAAAAAACATGTTTTCCCATGACAGTATCCCTTTAAGCCTGCTAGGGACTTCAGTAGTGAAGCCAAAGCAATTTACGTTCCAGCAATATTAAGTGTTCTGTTTTCCACACACGGGTGCCATAAGAGCAATGGTAGTTATTAAGCAAAAGCAGAAAAAAGGGGAAATTTTGGTACAGTGGAAAATAACGTGATCAAGGAAATAGGAAAGTTAGATCTGTAAACTAAAGGAAAATCAGTATATAAGGAGAACAAGGAAAGAGATAAGGAGAAGATGGCAGAAAACGAACAGGAAAGGTGCAGGAGTCAAAAGGAAATGGAAGGGGAGATAAAAAGGAAATGGTGAGAGCAAGAGGAGAAAATGGTCATGATGGCATAAATAAAACAGAAAAGTGTATGACAGGAGGATAGAGTGGAGGGACAAAAAGATATAGTAAGGAGCAGATGTAAAGCAGATGAAAACTATATGTGTGTGTAAGTGTAGGTATAACCAATACCCTCCTTACATTTATTTAGCGCCTGAAAAAACATTGGTGGGCAGGTAGGGTGCTAAAGAAGCTTGCAAGACTTTTAAAAGCATAATTAAGGTATTAAATTAAGTCATTCGATCTGGTTTACCTTTTCAATGTTACCATACAGGCAAAATAGGTTGAAAACCCGGGAGCAATTCATCCTTTCCTGATGTAAGCCGCTAACCATGGCTACTGAGCCTACAGGTGGTCCCCCATGCATGTAAGAGGAGGAAGCCTGGGGCAGAGGATAGGCAACCAGCTCTGGAGTATCTCTGGAGCCCATCCTGTACAGGTTAGGCAATGGCAACAAAGGGCCATGGTTTCCTAGGGAAGGAAGAGGAAAATAATTAAATTATTATAATTTGCCCCATGGGACTAATATGGGTGCAGATAATGCCATGATTTAACATAACATAGTTAATAGTACCTGCCAACTAAAATACATACACATACTTTTAACATATACAGAATGTGTTTCGTTCCTTGGGTTTATTTACTCCCTTTTTCTATAGTTTTTTTTCTAGTATCTTTCTATAGTAACTTTGATCAGAATGTCTTTGTTTACTTCTATATCCCAAGAATGGGAAAAGCCTCTGGTGACTCTACACAGAACATTCTCCCCTGAAAACATGCACATTTACACTCCTTTTTGGGAGACAGTGGCACCTCTTACTCCTGGGAAAAGTGACCTGCTGTGGATAGCTGTGATCAAACTTTAATATAAAATATACCCTTTAAGGCTTTGAGTTTTTTAGTTATTCCATTTAGCTATAGAGTTATACAGTTATTAAAGGGGTTGCTCCCCTTTGAGATAACTTTTAGTATGATGTAGAGACATCATTATATTCTGAGACAATTTGGTTTTATTTTTTATTATTGAGTTTTTGAGTTATTTAGCTTTTTATTTAGCAGCTCTTCAATTTGTATCCTAACCAATCTGGTAATTAGGGTCCAAATTACCCTAGCAACCATGCATTGATTTGAATAAGAGACTAGAACATGAATAGGAGAGGGCATGAATAGAAGGATCAGTAATAAAAAGTAACAGTTAATTTGTAGCTTTGTTAGAAGGGAGTCAGTGATGCCCATCATAATAAAAGTTACCTTAAAGGTGAACCATCCCTTTAAACATTTTGAATGGTTTTCAAGTTATTTGTACGTGTAATTGCAATTGAAAGCAGTATTTCTTTATTCCTCTTCTGTTCTTTGGGTCTGACTCATAAAACAATGTAACAGGATCCAAACAGGGTAAAGTTAGAAAAGAAATGCTAGGTGAAATGCCAATGAGCCACTCGGATCGCTTGGTTTTCCAAAGTCGCCCGAAGTTTCCTTGTGAGGCAACTTCAGACGCCTTCAGAAAACTAAGCGCTCTGAATGCCATCCCGCTGGAGATTTACATCCTAGCTGGCAGGAAAGCTTTTTTTGGGTGGGGGGGGGGGGAGAGAGAGAGAGAGAGAGAGAGTTTTAAAGAGTGTTTTAAAATCAGTTAATGCTATAGGCATACTGCTAGTGAATGGATGTTGAAATGCTTTGTTATATTAGGGATGCACCGAATCCAGGATTCCGTTCGGGATTCGGTCAGGATTTGGACTTTTTCAGCAGGATTCGGATTCGGCCGAATCCTTCTGTCCAGCCGAACTGAATCCAAATCCTAATTTGCATATGCAAATTAGGGGCGGGAGGGAAATTGCATGACTTTTTGTCACAAAACTAGGAAGTAAAAAATTTTTTCCCCTTCCCACCCCTAATTTGCATATGCAAATTCGGATTCGGTACGCTATTTGGCCAAATCTCCCGCGAAGGATTCGGGGGTTCAGCCAATCCAAAATATTGGATTCGGTGCATCCCTATCTTATACAGTGTGACAGGGTGTTTGGGAAACACCACTGTCTTAGAGCAAAAGGCACATAAAAGAGTGCATTTAAACTGCATTGTATGTGCTGCAAAGGAATAATTGGCTCAGGTAGGGTTAATATTCCCTCTCAGCCAGGTAATTAAGTGGCAGCTGAGAGAGGATCTACCTGGCAATGTAAAAGGGCTGTGTGAGCACAGTTCAGGGCCCTCCAAACACCTCTTAGAGTGGAGAGAAGTGAGGGGCTGTGAGAGACAGAGCTGGGCAGAAGGAGCTTTGCTGCCAGCAAGAGAGTTCCAGAGGTTGGTGCCTAAATCCAGAGGCTAGTGAGTCTGAGTCCCAGGAGGATAAGCCAGCAGGGCTGAGTGTGAAGCCCAAATACTTCAAAGTACAAGAGGGTGAGAGTTTCCCTTGATGTTGGGAATGCCCAGTGCATAATAAACCTGTGTTTTTGTCTGAAGCCTTGGTGTCCCTGTCTCTAAGCTCAAAAATCCTACGCTACCTGCCTACCAAACGCTAATTCCCCCATAAAAGTGCATGTGCAGGCCAGTGGCATGTCACAATAGATAAACATATGGAAGATATATTGGCGTATGTTATTCTGCCGATAGCTTTCCTGCAATTTAAAACATGTTTCGCCTAAGATGTATAGAGCAACAGAAATTGAAATTCTAATGAGTGGTCAAAGGCTTCCCCGGTGGCTTTGAACATCTTCATATAAGCAGGGAAATGGTGAGACGGTAACATCTATCTACAGTTTGTCTGAGTAAACTTACCATAGCCATCATATCTGTAGGAAGATGGGTGATCCCCCAGAATGGCCTGCCTCTGTCGCCCTTTTCCACGATCTAAGAGGGAAAGAAATTAAAAAAGCAGTTCCAGTGAGAAATCACATTAAACAAAATATGCAGGGCACAAGCAGATGGGTGGCTGTTTCTTGATAGAATTGGGTGGGCTCTTAAAGGATAAGGAAAGCCTGTTTGCAGTTGGGGATGCCAAATGTTGGGCACCCCCAAGTAACATTTGGCACCCCAAGTGCAAACAGACTTTCCATCTCCTTTAAAGGGGTGGTTCACCTTTAAATTTACTTTTGGTATGTTATAAAATGACACCTTTTCAACTGCTTTTTTATTTATTTGTCTTCAGACTCTTTCCAGCTTTCAAATACCCCATCTAAAAAACAAATGATCTGTAAAGCTCCAAATGTATCTATTGCTTCTTTGTATTACTCATCTTTCCATTCAGCCCCTCTCCTATTCATATTGCAGTTATTTAAGTCAGTGTGCAGTTGCTAGGGTAATTTGGACCCTAGCAACCAGATTGCTGAAATTGCAAACTAGAGAGTAAAAACCTAAATAACTCAAAAAACCACAAAATTAAAAAGAATTGCAACTCGCTCTCAACCTAATACTAAAGGTTATTTTGAAGGTGAACAGCCCCTTTAATGACAGGAAGCATCACAAACAACCTTCGTGCTAACCAATGTTCACAATATTAGCATGTCCACAGCAATATTTGTAAGCTGCTGGACAAAAAACTGAAGCAGTGGAAACAATGGCTGTGGGTGTCTGCTCAGAATTCTATGCATTGTACCCATGCATTACATGCAGAAATGTGATACAATATAACTGATGGCTTCAGTATATTGTAAGCACTTCACCATAAACCCGAATGTGTTATCTTTTTAAACTTATATCAAATGTCATCTTAGGACACTAAAAAGACAATTTTTTTCATTTGTGCTTTCAATAAATTTCAAGATGTATATGCAGGCTTTAACTTTCACTTTATTTTGCTACACATATTGCTTAACACATTCTGGCACAAGGAAGCCTGATTTATCTGTATATTTGTGTTTATTCATATAAGTGGGAGCAGCAATAATTGCTGTGGTTTTAAAGAAAATGCATTTTCACTGGTATGGGACACCACAGTTTTACTTGGGAATGAAAGTGCATGTGTCATTTTCTAAATCAATCATTTGTGTCAGTATCATATATTAAGTGAAGGAGGACACGGAGGAATAATGGGTGACTGGTACATACATGAATTTAGGCAGGTTAAAGAATTAAAAGTGCCTCAAGGACATAGGTAAAATGTTCTTAATTATTAAAGGGGAACGCCACAAAAAAAAATAACTAAAGATTTTTGAAAAGTAAACATACTTTCAAGCAACTTTGCAATATACATCAATTAAAAAATATGCAGACTTTTCATGATTTTTAACGGTTTGGAACAGTTCTCTAAGCCTAGTCCCATGCTCTCCTGCTGATCTGTCTGACTACTTTGCTTAGCTGGCTGGCTACTGTTACTTTGTATCTGTTCTTTAAATACAAGGGAATTAAGAGATAGAGGGCAGCAGTGAGTATAGATAGTGGCTCCCAGCCAATGCTCAATTACAAAAAAGTGCAATGTTGCACAGCCCCTTGCACAACCTATGCAAATATTATTCTACTATGCTTGCATTGACCCTTATTTAAACTCAGCACAAGAGTTTTGTGCATGATAGACTCACTCTCGAGGCACAGGAACACAAACATAAGATAATCGAAATACAATCATGTGAAAAAGAAAAAAAAACACCCCATTTCCAACTGAGATATTACTTATTAGGACATAAAGCAAGAAAGGAATTGGCACAACAGGAACTGATGCAAGCAGGAATTAACCCTGCATGTTTAACTCACATGTGATGTTTTGGGGACACTCCCCATCAGACATGTTATATGACTAAGGGGTGTTGTTCCCCACACTGTGCACCAGGCTCACAGCATAGGAGAGGCCATGGAGTACTGGTGATTCATTTTTGCTTAAGATAACCAACAATCCCCATTGTGAAATATGAAAGTATGGTTACAGTTCTACAGCAGGCTTGGGCTTACACTGAAAATAGGCCTTGGTATTTCAAGCACGTAGATGCCAAAACAGCCCCCCACAAGCCAAATAATAATATGGCATCTTACAGGAACCCCTCTGGCATTTACCAGACTGCCAGTATTGGTTTGTTCTGCAGAAACAATGGAAAATTATTATAATGAAGCAAAAATACATTAAATGGGTGGTCCCCTTTAAGTTAACTTTTATTATGTTATAGAACGGCCAATTCTAAGCAACTTTTCAATTGGTTTCATTTTTTATAGTTTTATAGTTATTTGTCTTTTTCTTCTGATTCTTTGCAGCTTTCAAATGGGCGTCGCTTTCCCTTTCTAAGGGTACAACTACACGGACGATTCCTGTTAGTTTGTGCCGGATCCGACACGCTGCGCCAAAACGCAGGCGTCAAGTCGGATGCGACGGAAAACAAGGTAAGAAATACAAATGTTGGATGGTGTTGCAGACGCAGCATCTGCATCCGACAGTCATGTCGCTTCGGATGAACTCTGCGACAACATCCGACATTTGTATTTCTTACCTTGTTTTCCGTCACATCCAACTTGACGCCTGCGTTTTGGTGTAGCGTGTCGGATCCAGCTCAAACCACAGTAATCGTATGTGTAGTTGTACCCTAAAAAAACAAATGCTCTGTGATGCTACAAATGTATTGTTATTGTTACTTTTTATTACTGATCCTTCAATTCAGACCCTCTCCTATTCATATTCCAGTCTCTTCTTCAAATCAATGCATGGTTGCTAGGGTTAATTTGGGCCCTAGTTACCAGATTCCTTAAAATATTGAAGAGCTGCTGAATAATAAGCTAAATAACTCATAAATCTTCAATAATAAAAAAAATTAAAAGAAATTGCATATTGCCTCAGAATATCACTCTCTACATCTACTAAACATTATCTCAAAGGTGAACAACCCCTTTAACATTTATTATGTTACAGAATGGCCAATTCTAAGCAACTTTCCAATTGGTCTTCATTGTTTAATTTTATAGGGTTTGAATTATTTTCCTTCTTCTTGTAACTTGGTTTCCAGCTTTCAAATGGGGTTCACTGACCCCATCTAAAAATCAAATGCTCTGAAAGACTACAAATTGTTATTGCAAGGCTGCACTGAATCCAGGATTCGGCCTTTTTCAGCAGGATTCGGATTTGGCAGAATCTTTCTGCCTGGCCGAACTGAATCCGAATACTAATTTGCATATGCAAATTAGGAGCGTTGAGGGAAATCTCATGACTTTTTGTCACAAAACAAAGAAGTAAAAAATATTTTTCCCTTCCCACTCCTAATTTGCATATGCAAATTAGGATTCGGTTCAGTATTCGACCGAATCTTTCTCGGAGGATTCGGCCGAATCCAAAATAGTGGATTTGGTGCATCTCTAGTTATTGCTACTTTTTATTACTCATCTTTCTATTCAGGACTTCTCCTATTCATAATCAGGTCTCTTATTTACATCCGTGCATGGTTGCTAGACCCTAGCAACCAGAAATCACAAACTGGAGAGCTGCTGAATAAAAAGCTAAATAACTCAAAAACCACAAATAATAAAAAATGCAAACCAAATGCAAATTGTCTCAGTATAATGTAGAGAGTGGTATTCTAAGTTACCTCAAAGGTGAACAACCCCTTTAACCTGTGCCATTATTTTCAAAATAGAATATTCTACATTTTACAGTACCATTCCACCCCTTTATCTAAATATATATCTATGAAGAATTTCCTAATGCATCAGTAGAGGTAACAAAGTATATATATATATATATATATATATATATATATATTTTACACTGGTGGTCGTTTCATTGAAGTATTGTACCATACATAATTAGTATAATGAACATACAAGCTATTAACGTACTATATTGTTTAAAATATCACACAGTACAACAATTGTTCCCAATATTGCTGCATACAACACTATATATATAACGAATAAAAGAAGTAAAAATATCAGAGCATGTTTTTAAGACAGTACCTGAGTCCTACTAATAGCTGCTTCAGCAACACAATGGGTCTCCTTTCAAGAGGTTTCTGCATAATCCAAAAATTAGCTGTATAACATGGTTTCACAGTTGGTTAACAGAGCAGACAATGTGGAAATATAAATGAACATCAAACTGCTGAGTCGGTTACAAGCAAAGAAAAAAATATGAAGACTGTACATTGTTGTAACATAATAAAGTCATAGGTATATTTTACACTGATCAAGTTACAATTACATTTTATAACAAACAAAGGAATGCTATGCATCAGAGAAAAGGCCAGTACAGGTATGTGATCCGTTATCCGGAAATTACAAAAAACCATCTCCCACAGACTCCGTTTTATCCAAATAATCCAGATATTTAAATATGATTTCTCATGTGTAATAATAAAACAGTACCTTGTACCAAACTAAGATATAATTAATCCTTATTGGAGGCAAAACCAGTCTATTGCATTTATTTAATGTTTACATGATTTTTTTTAGTAGACTTAAGGTATAAAGAGCCAAATTACAAAAAGATCTATTATTCAGAATGCTCGGAATTTGTGATTTTCCGGATAACAGGTCCCATAGCTCTATATCTGAAAACAGATCTAAAAAAAGGGTAGAGAGTATGTTCTTCAGTCATAAAACAGGACTTAGTCATAATACTGAAATAGTACAAGCAGAATAATGTATTGGCCATCCTACTGAATTTTTACTAAATTTTCTTTTAAATTAGCTAAAAGCAACAGCTACCATGACAACATTCATATATGGACCACTGATTATGTCGATCTCATGTGATCAAAACTAAGATATAAGATAGACTTTTTTTGTTAATAAACAGTGTAGATGTCAGGAATAAACAGTTTTTATCAATTTTATCGGTCTTGCTGAATTTTCCTTTGTGGAAAGATATACCCATGAAAGAAAATATTTTACAGGGATCTCTATGAACAAATTCAGGGGGCTGTTCTTGTTTCTGTATGCTTGTCTAGGGCTGGCTGCCCACTCTAAAAACTCATAATATTACACAGGTATGAGACCAGTTATCCAGAATGCTCGTGACCTGGGGTCTTCAGAATTCTGCGCTGAAATCCATTTTTCAAAAGAGCAAACAGATTTTTTTATATTCAATTTGGAGATCTGACATAGGGCTAGACATATTGTCAGTTTCTCAGCTGCTCACGATCATGTGACTAGTGCTCTGATAAACTTGAGTCACTCTTTAAAGCTATACTGCAAGTTGGAGTGATATCACCCCCTCCCAACCCCCCCCCCCCAGCAGCCTAACAAAAGAACAATGGGAAGGTAACCAGATAGCAGCTCCCTAACACAAGATAACAGCTTCCTGGTAGATCTACACTCAATAATAAAAGTCAAGTCCCACTGAGACTAATTCAGTTACATTAAGTGGCAGAAATAGCAGCCTGCCAGAAAGTAGTTCCATCCTGTCCAAGTGCAGGCACAATCCACATGACTGGGGGCAGCTGCAGTAGCACTATTAACTGATGTATCTTAAAAATATGTTTTCCCATGACAGTATCCCTTTAAGATAAATATAGTGCAGACTATTTGCATTATCTCCACAATAACTACTAGTGAGAGCAAAGCTTTATGTGCTTTGGAATGACTTAGGGCACTGGCAGAAGGGATAACAGTACATTTTGCAACTCCGAATTAACAGTTTAACAGGCAAAAAAATAATCCATATTGAACCTCCATTCATTAGAAAGTTTATCACCCTCATCTACAAAGTGTGGGCATTTTCAAACAATAACAACGAGGCCCACGTATGGGTTCAGGTAATAATCTTTCAAGTGAATGAAGATGTAATCTGGAGCATTTTGCTGTCCATTCGCCAAGGAGGAAATTGAGCAGGAGACAGAATGGTGATTATTGTTTGGAAACGCCCACACTTTGCAGGTCAGGGTGATTACCATTACAGTGAATGGAGGTGCAATATGGAGTGTTTTCCTGTCTGTCGATCTGGTAATCATGGATCAACCCATGTGCCGGTGCCCTTGGACACTGTTAATAAATAAAACTGTACATGTGTGTCAGATAACTTTGTGTTACTTTCCCAACAGAGTTTTGAGCAGTGGCTTTCAAAAAATAAAATGAAAACATATCACAATGCAATATACAGAGTTCCTGGAGTCCTTATAAATAAGTGGCTTACTCTTAAAAAGTCTAACTATTGCAATGAGTGTCTTAACTTTCAGTAATGTCTTAACATCCAGAACCCAATACAGAGTAACTTTCAATCCATGCAAATAGGTAGAGGCCTTGCAAGTGTCCTCCTCAGTGAGCCTGTGGTGGTGATGATGCATGCAGAATGCAGTCAAGGTGAGTTGTGAGTCTGTGGTTCTAGGAGGGTTTTTCGGAGCTGTTTTGCTTGTGCCGATATGGTGCATGAAGGGGTGTGCAGTCAGCATGTTGAGTCCTCCTCTAGACTTCTTAGTGCCTTTTCCAGTCTTAATGCATGAGAACAAAGTCTCTTCCGTTGAGATGCAGTGTGCAAGTTTACAGTTTTTTTTTAATAGATTCCTCCCACTCAACAATAAGAGAGAGAGAGAGAGAGAGAGAGAGAAAGGAAATGATAGATGTCGAAAGAACTGCTTGGAGAAAGGAAAGTCCTTGGTGCTGCAAATATGTTTGCAAGTATAAGCTCCTTTTCTGAATTTGATTAGGTCACCACAGTGAAAGCTACCTGTGTAGCCTGTATAAAAACCATCCAATATCTGTCAAGACAAGGGATCCCCAACCTTTTGAACCCATGAGCAACATTTAGAAGTAAAAGGAGTTATGGAGCAACACTAGCAGGAAAAAATGTTCTTGGGGTGCCGAGTGCTGTAATTGGCCATTTGGTAGCCCACTATGTGGATTGACAACCTACATTGAGGCACTGTTTGGCAGTGCACCTGGTTTTTATACAACCACAACTTGTAAACCAAAACTAGTTCAAAAATAAACACCTGCTTTGAGGCCACTGAGGGGTTTGGAGAGCAACATGTTGCTCATGAGCTACTGTTTGGGGATTACTGGTCTAGACATTACATATATAATGCACAAAGGTGCCGATACAAACAGGACAAAAAGACAAAAAAAAAAAAAAACGTACCTTGCCTGCTTAAGTAGGGCTTGCTGTAATCCCAGCTATCATTATCATTCCGAATAACATTAAGTCGTGTGGGCTGTGTAGAGAGATTAAATACAAAGCTAATGGCAAACATAGATAAAAGTCCAACATGCAAAGCAGTTAGAATATGACTTACCCTGGCATATTCAATCTTCAGTGTGCAACATCCAGCGTATATGTCGGCTCCATTTAGAGAAGATTTGGCCTTTTGGGCACTGTGAACTGAATCAAATGTTTACCAGGGTTAAGGAGTACTTTAATCAATACGCATGAATACTGGAGAGTGTCCATAAAAATGTTGTCCATATTTCATTGACCACAGTCCATTCATGTAGACTACTTGATACTGCCAACATTGGCTTACCTAAGGACACTGTGGGCAAAAGCTGCAATGCAAACAAATATTCTATATACCGTATATACTCGAGTATAAGCCGACCCGAGTATAAGCCGAGGTACCTAATTTTACCTACAAAAACTGAGAAACTTTATTGACTCGAGTATAAGCCTAGGGTGCATTCCAGTACACACTGTGTTGTGATATCTGTACATACACACATGAGATGCAATGAGAGAGAGAGAGAGAGAGAGAGAGAGAGAGAGAGAGAGAGAAAGAGAGAGAGAGAGAGAGAGAAACAAAAGAACTTGACATTCCATACTCTTATTGGGAGTATATGCTGTTGAACAATGACCAGACAGGGTTATAAGTTACTAGGAGGACAATGTAAACCTGAAACTCAGCAGCTATTGCAACTACAACTCCCAGAATCCTTTAGTGACTCAGACTGGCAAAGGCTGCTGGGAAATGCAGTTTATAGTTAAAATTTATCTGGCTGAGCCATGCGGCAAGGGTCCTTGTACCGTTATTGGCCACAGGTAGGGCTAATTACATGTGACTTGTTGCCCCCTCCCCCCCAGCAAGGCCTGTAGCAGCTACTCACATGTAGCTCAGCTGCAGAAGTGAGCTTTGTACAGAAGTGTAAACTAGAGGCACAATAGTGACAATGTAGTAATTGCTGTTTGTGGGTATATATTTCTGTATTAACAGAACTTCCCAGGCTACTCTGGCTAATAAAAAGCAGAAAAACAAATAAAGGTAATTACAGAATGCCACCGATCTGCATGCCAGGATCTGAACAGAACTCAGCCTGGTGAGCAGCTACTCACATGGGCTTCAGTGGCTTGGCCGGCCACGTGCTGGAGGCATCCACAGTCTCTGTCGGCGGCTGTTGCGGGTCCGGGGCTGTGGAGGAGATACTGTCTCACCAGTGTTGCGATGCGGCTGTTCCTCATTCTTCGTGCTGCTGTCGCATGCGTCATTTCGCTGGCGGGTTCCGGTGGTAGCGGGTAGATGGGGCAGGGGCAGTGTGGGGTCCTGTCCGATGGGCCCCACTGTGGCGCCGGATCTGGTCCCCTGGCCAGGCGGCGTGCAGCTTAGCAGGCCCTGCAGTGAGCGGGAGGACTGACAGCTTGAGCCAGCCAATAGTCTGGTGAGCTAGGGCAAGAGGCTGCCAGTTGGTTCGCTGTGTGGGCGGAGCTAGGCGAGTAGTATAGGGCCAGTGGGACGAGCGTGCATGGGAAGTTGTATGCCACTGCCGCATGGAGGACATTACATGAGCGCGCTTCAGGTGATTGTGCACATCGACCCGAGTATAAGCAGAGGTACACTTTTTCAGCACATTTTGGATGCTGAAAAACTCGGCTTATACTCGAGTATATACGGTAGTTACCAGCCTTTTGTCAGTAACTGCCCATAATTAAGGTAAACAAAACTTAGCCCTGATTCCAGAGTATTCTAAGAATGCTAGGGACATACTTTATATACTGAGCAAGGAGGAAAATTTAATGAATTACAGAAAGCATAAAAACAGGACAGGAAGTAGCCACTTAAAAGTGTTGGAAGTGGTAAATGCAGGAAACATTTAGTATGAATGAATGCACACATTTTGCAGTATCATTCTGCTGTTTCCATGTTTTTGTGAACTGAAATTTTCTAATGTATGGTATTAAATATCTGACGCCAAAAGAATATTTCACTTCTCGTTTTAAAGAGTCAGTTCTTTTTAATTCAACCACAGTAAGAGGAACACAGCTTATCCATCCCTGTCACCCAGCAGCAAAAAAAATAAGATAATTGTTTCTGATCAAAACCTTGATATGCTTAGAATGTAGCACTGTATTTTTATGTCCTTTTTTAACTAAACATAATGCAGCGACCAAATCTTTACTGCTTCAAGTAACTTAATTACTCAAGTTTAAATGCCACAAGGATTTAAAAGTGCTATATTCAGTTCCCATTTCTTGTTTCTTTAGGTGTACACATGCACTTGCAAAAAACGTTTGAAGTAGGACACAAGTCTAGGTAAATAAGCATTTACACTACATACTTATATTGTAGTACAGCTCTTTCTTTAAGGGTTAACTTATTAAGCTGCCTATTATGTAGCAAAAGCAGGAACCCCAAGAGCTGCATGAGTCAGTTACAGCTCTTACAGTCCCAACCATATTTTACACTTTTAACCACATCCACTAAACTTTAATTAGCTTAATAATCCTCCCAAAACCCTTTTACATGTATGTATTTTAGAAAAAATATTTTGCAGGAAGCCAAGCGAAGCTTCCCTGTGGTTGCAGCAAACAACTACCTGTCCCATTAATGGATGTTTTAACAGAGATGCCAAACTTTTTTAAACAATTCCATTTTTAGACTAATATTTTCGTTTGTTCTTAATAATTACTTTTTCTTTAGTAGAAAACTTTACCCAGATGCACCAATCACTATTCAGTTTAGAGAGGTGTGGTTAGAAATTACCACCTTGACTCCAATTAAGAGCTATATTGGTACACCATAGGTGGATAAAGTGTCACCATGTTGGTACACACGAGATTTAAAGTGACAACATGCCATATAAACACATGCAAAGATAAAATTATTTATATGGCATGTTGTCACTTTAAATCTCGGGTGTGCCAACATGGTGACACTTTATCCACCTATGGACACTTTATCCACCTATGGTGTACCAATATGGCTCTTAATTGGAGTCAAGGTGGTAATTTCTAACCACACCTATCTAAACTGAATAGTGATTGGTGCATCTGGGTAAAGTTTCTCTGATTAGTTTTTTTTGTTCTAACTGGTTCAATATTTTGATTGGTGTATTTCTGTTTAAAAACGGCCCTATGATTAAGTGTTTATCACGAAACATGTAAGGCTGTGGACACAATAAACTCTTCACTTGCCTGGTTTCACCTTTAAATTAACTGTTAGTATGTAGTGAGTGATATTTTCAGACAATTTGCAATTGGTTTTAAATTTATTATTTATGATTAGCAATCATGCAATAATTTGAATAAGAGACTGGAATATGAATAGGAGAAGGCCTGAATATGTAACCCCCATTCGAAAGTTCAAAAAGTCAGAAGAAGAAGGCAAATAGTTCAAAAACGATATAAAAAAAAAATGAAGTTGCTTAGAATTAGCCATTCTATAACATACTAAAATTTACCTCAAAGATGAACCACCCCATTAAATGAGCACGGTAGAAGGGGCAGGGCAGACAATAAGTTCATGTTACTAATAGAAACCAGTAGTAATGAGTCATCTCCTCTGCTAAAGGATACTACTTCCCCCCTGGAGATCTACCTTATGACTCAAAGGCCTATGACACATTTTGATTACCACTGTTGTCCATTGTTGAGCAGTCAAAATGCCCCTGTCTGTCACCACTCATGCTGTTATTAAATGGAAAATGTCCGAATTAATGCGCACACAGAGCAGTGACAAATAGGAAATATTTGAACAGAGTTGATCCTACTTCCTTTTTTTGACTTTCTAGGTAGAATGTGCAATGGCCGGGAATTTGAGAATTTCTTAGAAAGTATATTGTAATAAAAATAAAGTGTTTTCTGAAGATACTTTGATTTAAGCTAAACATGAAAAAGGATATTCGACCATAGCCTGTATTCCATTTCTCTTAAAGATAACTATGCGCTCCACCTTTCCAGCAGGGTTGCAGACTGAATATAATACATCCTAAAAAAGGAAAACAATTGCATTTAATCACCCAGCTAGTGTGTAATTAGAAATATTCACACACAAACGCCCCCCATATTAATAACTTACGACTGTGATTGGATAGAGGGGATTCTGAATGGAGAAGAGCAGAACTTTATTTCCCCCAGACGGATCTTCATTATTTGCTGGCCTGGTGATACGCTTGCTGGTAGAGTAGTTGAAGAAAGCTTGCTGGCCTGCTATGTACACTGGCTCACTGCCAGCAAATGCCACACATTTTTTAGAGAATTCTAGGTCTTCAAATTCCACTAGTGCTTGTCGTTTGAAGGGCATCATCATCACATAACTAATTCAAAATAGATACAGAAGTTAACAGCCATCTGTGATTGTTTTCTGTGTGGGAGAACTATAGCCTCAAAACAAGCATGTGTAGAAATGCTGTATATTATTTATATATATACTATATATATATATATATATATATATATATATATATATATATATATATATATATATATATACTGTATATATATATATATATATATATATATATATATATATATATATATAGGTATGTGATCCGTTATTCGGAAATCCGTTATCCAGAAAGCTCCGAATTATGGAATTTTATCCAAATAATCCAAATTTTTTAAAATTATTTTCTTTCTCTCTGTAATAATAAAACAGTACCTATTGAGTTTATTTAATGTTTACATGATTTTATTATAGACTTAAGATACGAAGATTCAAATTAGAGAAAGATTCATTATCCTTAAAACCCCAGGTCCCAAGCATTCTGGATAACAGGTCCCATACCTGTACTGAACTTTCTGCACCAGCCTAAAGTTTCAGATTCTCTATAAAAGTAATTTTTCAGACTTTAAAAGTTGTGCACAGGAGCTCACCATCTTGGATTAGGAGTGTCAGTGACACGCACAATATATAGTAACCAAATTGGGATAAAATGGTTCAAATATGCATTTATGCTTGTTTTTGGATGTGAAACTGGACTTTGGACAATAATACCAGGACATGGACTTTGAGTGTCAAGCCTCACTTTGGAACACCCTGGTGGACTATGGGAAATTGGGCGGGACTCTATGTGTATCCCTATGCTTTAAAAATGTTTGTAGCACAAATGTTTGTATCCTGACGAAAGGAGGGTTAATCCCCCCGAAACGTTGATGCACAGGTGGTTACTTTAAATAAAAGGGGTAAGCTCCCCACCTGCAACATACATGGTGTTGTGCTATTCTCTTAAATCTTCTACAGTGACACGCACATCCTCAGTGGGAGCCGACACTCTAAGCGTAGGGGTTGTCACAAATCATCAAGCAGAAAATAGAAGCTAATGCTGCAGGTAGGGCTGTATTCAGGTCCGATGCCGCCCTTGGCCAGATCTCGTGTTGTGCGAGCTGACGTCACACGATGTATTCAGAGGAAGTGACGTCGGTGTGATGTGCGTGTGACGTCACTTCCGAATTGTTCCTCAACCCCCTACCCCTCACCTCCGTCACCGGATTTCCTATGGAGGATGGGAAGGGTTTAAAAAAAAACACGAAAATAAATAGGCAGCTCAGGGGCCTATATATAAATAAGGTCCTGGCTGCAGGGCTGATTATTAAATTCTGATGCAAACTGCACTGGTTTCTGAGCTGCCATGTAATGAGAATGTGAAATAATTACTAATCAGCCATGTTTATTGATTTTTATATTGTGTATATTCAGTATATTGTGTGCCAGTCCCTAAGCTCAGGTAACTGACAGCAGCAAAGAGCATGAGCTGTGAATCAGCAGAAGATAAAATGGGGACCTCTCTCATCTTTAGATTCTCAGATCTTCGATAATGGGCTGTGGTTGCCTTGGGCTGGTACAAAACATAGTGTGCAGTAATTCTACCCTATTTCTTAGATAAGCTTTAACTCTCCTTCACCACCAGGTGTTACATGTAAGATATTTTATGGACAGTCGAGAAAAACTATGCACATTGCCTGTTACAGCTTTACCTAAAGTATTAAATACAGGTATGGGATATGGGGTTTTCTGAATATGGGGTTTTCCATAATTTGCACACTCCTAACTAAGTTGCAAGAACCCACATTGGTGGCAAAACAATCCCACTGGGTTTATTTAATGTTTTAATGATTTTTAGAAGATTTAAGGTATGAAGATCCAAATTTTGTAAAGAAACCCCAGGTTCCAAAATAATAGATTTTATACCTGTTCAATCATATATCTAATACAAAACAAACTTTTGTCCTGATTACAAGCCAAATTATTATTTCAGGGGCTAATGTTGCTGTTGACAAGAAATGTATACACGTGTTTCAGTTTAGATCAGGTGTCCCCCAAACTTTTTTACCTGTGAGCAACATTCATACGTAAAAAGAGTTGGGGAGGAACACAAGCATGAAAAATGTTTCTAGGTGGTGCAATGTAAGATCATTTGGTAGCTTCTATGTGGATTGGCAGCCTACAGGAGGCTCTGATTGGCAATACACCAGGTTTAATGTAACCAAAGCTTGCCTCCAAATTTAAAAATAAGCACCTGCTTTGAGGCCACTGGGAGCAACATCAAAGGGGTTGGTGAGCATCATGTAGCTCACAAGCCACTGGTTGGGGACCACTGTTTTAGAGAGTCAGTGACCCTCTTGCACTTCACTGAGCTGCTCCTGAACAGAATGAATCTTAGAAATAAGAATCTTACGCAATATGTTGGCGCTATATAAATACATGTTAATAAATAATAAATAAATACAGCAAAAATAAATTGTAAAATGTCGTTATTGCCAGTGTACGCATTGAATACAACTAAAAGTATTTTGAAGGTGAACTAAGGCTGTGAAAATGTGGCTAATTTTTTCATGCCCAATGAGAAAACATATTCACCTATGGTCATTGCTGCCATTCATGGGTTATGGACCCCTTAAACACCATTTTAAACAAATAATTGTAATTTTTAGACACAAGTTCCTTGTTCTGTTTAATAATATCTATGTAGTTTAACTATGTAGTTAAACTACATAGATTAACTAATATAATCCATAGTGGTGGGAAAACCTTCCTACTGGGTTTTTTAAATGTTTAAATAATTTTTAGCAGTCTATAGGTATGGTGATCCAAATTATGGAAAGACTCCTTATCGGACAAACCCCGGCTCTAACCATTTTGGACAATAGATCCCCTAATTATTTATTATTGTTAACATGTATTTATAACATGCCAACAGGCCTGGACTGGGAGTCAAAATAGGAACTCAAATTAGCACTAAAAATATGAATAGAAAAAAAGAATAAAAATAATAAATGCCCATATGTCTAGGGCCTTATGGATACCTCATCATGTGTAGCATAAGCTTAATAATAATAGTGATGAGCAAAAATGTTTGCCAAATTTCACGGTGAAAATGACACCCGTAGACTCGAATTTGTGAAAAATTTGTTGCTCAATTTGTCGCGTGTCAAAAAAATTGTTGCTATAGACTTCAATGCATTTCACAGTTTTTTAAAATTTTTGTTGAAGTGAAACGGATCAGGTTCGCCCATCACTACTTTATAAGGATTCCTTATGCCTGCAGCATATTTTGTTGTTGAGTCAAATTTACCTAAAAAATCATGTTGATAGAAACTTTAACTTTGGAAGGTTCTAGGCCAGGGGACCGCAACCTTTTTTTGCTCATGAGCCACATTGAAATGTAAAAAGAGTTGGGGAGCAAAACAAGTATCCAAAATGTTCTTGAGGGCTGTGATTGGCTATTTGGTAGCACCTATATGGACCTTCAGCCTAGACACAAGTTCCTTTTTATGTTTAATAATATTTATGTAGTTTAACTATGTAGTTAAACTACATAGATTAACTACTAGAATCCATAGTGGTGGGAAAACCTTCCTACTGGGTTTTTTAAATGTTTAAATAATTTTTAGCAGTCTATAGGTATGGTGATCCAAATTATGGAAAGATTCCTTATCGGACAAACCCCGGCTCTAACCATTTTGGACAATAGATCCCCTAATTATTTATTATTGTTAACATGTATTTATAACATGCCAACAGGCCTGGACTTTGAGTCAAAATAGGCCCTGCCATTCCAAGTACACAGAGGCCCAAACAGCCCCCTACCAGCCCAAAACAGCCTCCTACCAGCCCAAAAAAGCCTCCTACTAGCCCACTATATGGTAACTTTCTATGGAACCATACAGCAGCCCCTCTGGCATTTGCCAGTACCCACAGATTGCCAGTCCGGGCCTGCATGCCAATATATTCCTTAATGCTGTACAATAGAAAGAAGTGTGCATTAAATAAGCAGCAATGACTGACACTGGAAGCAGTGTTCAAATATTTAATAGTTAAACTGCTCATTAGTAAAAAAAACTATAATTAAGAAGAGTCAGGAAATCGTACCATTTTGTCTGGTAGAATGTAAAGCTGCATGCCTGTTAAATATTTAAAAATGGGTTTTCACTTAAGTGGAAATGTTAATTTCATTTAGTGAAAGCTTTGGGGAATTAGTTGCAGTACTTTAATATTTGAATAAGTATTCCCTTAACTGTGAGTCTGTTAGTGTTACAGACAGCTTTAGAATAACTGCATTATGCATAAGTCAACATAAGACACCACATTACCATATTGGCCCAAACTTGGTAAGTGCTTCCACCAGATCAGCCTCCACTACCGATTCACAGAGCCCTCGAACATGGACGACTGGAGACACCGACACCTTGTGATGGTTTCCTCCGCTATCCTAAGAATGAAAATTCCACCTTTGTTATAATTTTATATAGAATAAGTACATCCAAGGTTTTCCAAGCATTTAGGGTGCATAAGGAACGTGCATGAGATATTTTAAGGATGTGACAACGGTGTATTGCATTTTAAAATGTAGCAGGCAGACCATAAACTTGCGGCAAATACATTTACAATGAACAAAACTAAATTCTGATAAACCTGCTCTAATGGGTAGATTTATCAAAATTCAAAGTTGAGTTTTTACAACAGTATCAATGGTGTTTACGCCAAAAACTGTGAATTTGAATTCCTGACTTTCCAAAACTCTAAAAAATTAGCACTAAAAATACGAATAGAAATAAAGAATAAAAATAATAAATGCCCATGTGTCTAGGGCCTTATGGATACCCCATCATGTGTAACATAAGCTTAATAATAGTGATGAGCAAAAATGTTTGCCAAATTTTGCGGTGAAAATGACACCCGTAGACTCGAATTTGTGAAAAATTTGTTGCTCAATTTGTCACGTGTCAAAAAAATTGTTGCTATAGACTTCAATGCATTTCACAGTTTTTTAAAATTTTTGTCGGAGTGAAACGGATCAGGTTCGCCCATCACTACTTTATAAGGATTCCTTATGCCTGCAGCATATTTTGTTGTTGAGTCTAATTTAACTGAAAAATCATGTTGATAGAAACTTTAACTTTGGAAGGTTCTAGGCCAGGGGTCCGCAACCTTTTTTTGCTCATGAGCCACATTGAAATGGAAAAAGAGTTGGGGAGCAAAACAAGTACCCAAAATGTTCCTGAGGGCTGTGATTGGCTATTTGGTAGCACCTATATGGACCTTCAGCCTACAGGAGACTGTTTGGCAGTACACCTAGTTTTTATGCAACCAAAAGTTGACTCCAAGTATGGCATTCAAAAATAAGCACCTGCTTTGAGGCCACTGGGAGCAACATCCAAGGGGTTGGTGAGCAACATATTGCTTGTGAGCCACTGGTTGGGGATCACCATTCTAGGCTAAGACTAAAGTCAGATGTAGTGCCACTTACTATTAAGACAGCAAAGCCCTCTCCTCCATGGGCCCCAATTATTAGCCTACTAGTCACCTATGCTCCCTGGGCAGTGGTCCCTGCTACCAAATCCCCATATGTGCATGACCACTCCCCTGACCCCAAACACACCCCACTGCACCATAACCCCTCACACAATTCATCCAAACACAATCTGTTCCACTGAAAGTCTTGTCCACTGCATGACCTGCACTTTCTAGTCTCTGGTGGCCCATGTGTCCCCTGATTGAACTACCCACCCCTGACTGGAGTCCCCCACCGCGGCTCTGACTGTCTGCATTAACTTCAGTGGAATCTATCTATCACAGCACAAAAGGGTGTATTTAAGCCCTAAAATCCATATTGTGTGCACAGTGACACACAGTTAATTGCATTAATGGCAATAGGCATTGTTTTGATGTTGTCTCCACCAGCTGAGAGAATGTTGCAAACAACAGTAAATTAAATCATTAAAGATGCTAAATGGTGAAATATTACATTGGCCAAGCACTGCATTGGTCTACATTTGTCTACAGACAATGGCATTTTAATTTGGTCCCCATGGACTTCCAGATTACTAAAAAATGGTTCCAATAAACCCCAAGTATTTGTCCATGTACCAACAACCTTTAAGATAGAACCATACTTGATTTTAAAGGCACCGCATGCTGTTTATAATAAGCAGATATTTGCACATGAAAAGGAAACCTAGAACTACATGTTCAGGACATCAAATCAGTTTTCCATGTTACGGCAATTCCATCTAATACATGTAACAGTAACAGAGCTATTTTGAAATGAAATGGAAGCCAATATGCCTGACAATACATATAAAAATAAATCTTTTAAAACCTATTCTTAATTTTGTAGTTATTCTTTGTGTTTTTTAGGCAGTGCTTTATGCATAATGTTCATGTATTCCTCTCAGTCACTACCCCGCTGGAGCTTGCAAACTAATTTCCCTATAACACTACATTGTAATAATGTCTCAAAATGATTTCAACCCAAATCTGGGATACACAGGGAGTTATTTATTGAAGTTCCACGAAAAGTTTTTGCTTTTCGAGTTTATTTTTTTTTTGTTAAAAACAACTCGCATTTTTTCGAGATTTATAATACCCCGACCCTGGAAATAGCTTGAATCCAAAAATACACTACATCTAAAACCTGTCGTCAGGGCCGGAACTAGGGGTAGGCAAAGTAGGCACGTGCCTAGGGCGCAACGGTGGAGGGGCGCCAGGCACGTACTTACTCCTACCCCTAGTCCGGTCCCTTCTCTGCCGACCGCCCACCGGTGTGAGTACGCGAACGAATGCGTTGATTCACGCATGCACAGAAGCGTCTTTTCGTGCATGCGCAGAAGCGCGCAACTAGCCGGCGCAGCAGCCTTGCAGGCTGCCTAAGGCGCCTGCCCGGCTTGGCCCGGCTCTGCTTGTCGTGGTCATGTAGGAATCAATGGCAGAGTGAATCATTAAAGATGTAATAGCCTTCATGATGTTAGAGGTTTATTTCGGAGGGTTTTGCCCAAAAACTATCAATCAAGTTTTTTCCAGCCGAAAACTCGATTGATTTGAGTTTTCGGGTTGTTAACCCCAAACTCTCTGATTCGACTTTTTTCTTAAATTAGAAACCAGTTGTGAGTTCATTCAAGGCAGGGGCGTAACTATAGAGGTATAGGGGCCCCACGAGGCCCTAATTCATATACAGTTTCAATAAATATTGGTAAAACAAGTCAACTACTAAAAATTTTGGGGGCCTGAAAAATAATTTGCTGTGGGGCCCAGTAATATCTAGTTACGCCACTGATTCAAGGTATTAAAAAACTCTAAAATTTAACCTTTGATAAATAACACATACAGTGTTTAAGTCTAATCTGCAAAGAATGAATGCATAAAACAGCAGGTACAAAAGACAAAACAAATACATTTTTCTCCAGCAGTTATGGACATTTTTTTAAAAAAAAAAAAGTCTGAATGAGTTCTTAGCACCAGAATGGCAGAATGTAATAAAGAAAATTGCCCTAATGCAATCACCCATACCAACCAGTAAGATTCTTTAAAACAGATGACCAGTTTATAAACACTTATAAAAGTACAGAAAAAAAAAAACGACAAAACTCCTCTTCTTCGGGCGCCTAATCTCCCTGAACTGCCTCCCTGCCGGCTAGAATCTAAATAGACTGCAAGATGGCACTCGGAGTGCTTCATTTTCCAGAGACGCCGAAGTTGCCTCACAAGGAATTGTCCTCTACCCCTGTTAAATTGGCAATGTCCCTGCGGATGGTATTTCTGTCGAATTTTTGCTAGCAAGAGCCAAGTCGCCCTTTAGTAAATCAGCCCCTCATGAATCCTTATTGGAGGCGAAACAATCCTATTGGGTTTAATTCATGTTTAAATGATTTTTTAGCAGACTCAAGGTATGAAGATTAAAATTAAACAAAGATCCTTTATCCATAAAATCCCTGATTCCTTTTTCTCTGTAATAATAAAACAGTACCTTATACTTGATCCAAACTAATATATGATTAATCCTTATTGGAGGATAAACCAGCCTATTGGGTTTATTTAGGGCCATATTTATCAAGGGTCGAATTTCGAATTGAAAAAACTTCGAAATTCTAACTCAAAAAGACCAACCGAAATTAAGTCGAAGTTGGGTTTTTTTGGTTGAATAGGTTTGTTTTCGCTCAAATAGGTCCGTATTCGACTGAATTCTAATCATACAAATTGAAGGAATATCGCATTCGATCAAATTGGATTCGAAGTTTCTCCCCAAAAAACGTAGATTTTTCAATTGACTCCAAATAGGTTATAGGAGGTTTTAGATGGCAAATGGTCGACGTCAAATTTTTAAAGAGACAGTACATGATAAATTTCGATAATCAAATTTTTAAAAAATTTTCAAATTCGAATGGAATTTGGACTATTCCTTAGTCGAAGTACACAAAAAATAGAAATTCGAATATTTTTCATTTGAAAATTCACCTCGACCTTTGATAAATCTGCCCCTTAATGTTCAAATAAGTTTTTAATAGACTGAAGGTATGGAGATCCAAACTACAGAAATATTAAACTGATTATAACGGAGTCTATGGGAGATAAAGTTCCCGTAATTTGGCGCTTTCTGAATAACAGGTTCCGGTTAAGAGATTTCATACCTGTATTAAAAGCAAACAATACTACAGGTATGGTGATACATTATGCGGAAACCTGTTATTCAGAAAGCTCCAAATTATGGAAAGACTGTCTCCCACAGACTCCATTATATCCAAATAATCCATTTTTTTTTTTAAATGATCTCCTTTTTCTCTATAAACTCTAAAACAGTACCTTGTACTTGATCCAAACTAAGATATAATTAATCCTTATTGGAAGTGAAACCAGCTTATTTGGTTTATTTAATGTTTACATGATTTTCTAGTAGACCTAAGGTATGAAGATCCAAATTATGGAAAGATCCATTATTTGGAAAAACCCAGGTCCCGAGCATTCTGGATTACAGGTCCCATACTTGTACTACTGATGTAAAGGAGAACTAAAGCTCAGTAAAGAATTATTCTAGGAATGTTATTATGGGATTTATGAATTCTGTACCAGCCCAGGACCATTACAGCTCATTAGCAGAGATCTGGCACTTGTTCTAGGATGCTCCCAGTTGCTTGAGTTTAGGGTACTGATTAGATATCACTTTAGACTGACATTACATGTCAGCATTTCCCCTATGTGAAAAACAAATGTTTGTAGCTGCCACGCTGGCATCCAAACTGAGATATAATTAATCCTTATTGGAAGCAAAACCAGCCTATTGGGCTTATTTAATGTTTACATGATTTTTAAGTAGATTTAAGATGAGTCCAAATTACAGAAAGACCCCCTTATCTGGAAACCCTCAGGTCCCAAGCATTCTGGATAACATTTTTACAAAATGTGAATTATTTGATTAAAATGGAGTCTACGGGAGACAACCTTTCTGTAATTTGGAGCTTGCTGGATAATGGGTTTCCGAATAACGGATCCCATACCTGTATCAGTAAGTACTGTGTCGATGTGCTGAAATAAGGTGTTACACTGCTCAAAAGTAAGTATAGGTATGGGATTCATTATCCGGAAACCTGCTATGCAGAAAGCTCCCAATTACAGAATGGCCATTTGCCATAGACCTATTTTATCCAAATAATCCCAAATTTGTAAAAATGATTTCCTTTTTCTCTCAAGATATCATTAATCCTTATTGGAAGCAAAACTAGTCTATTGGGTTTATTTAATATTTGCGTGATTTTGTAGAAGACTTAAGGTTCAGAGATCCAAATTACAGAAAGATCCCTTATCAGGAAACCCCCAGGTCCCGAGCATTCTAGATAACAGGTCCCATACCTATATACGCCTTTAGGAGGTGATTCCTCGTTAGGGTGCAGGTATAGACTGGGATTCTAAACAGGCCCTAGAAAAAAAAACAAAAAAAGCGACTCTCGTTAAATAACCCAATAGGCTGGTTTTGCTTCCAATAAGGATTAACTATAACTATATCCTAGTTGAGATCAAGTGCAAGCTACTGTTTTATTATTACAGAGAAAAAGGAAATCATTTTTAAAAATTTGGATAAAATGGAGCCTATGTGAGACAGCCATTCTGTAATTCGGAGCTTTCTGGATTTCAAGTTTCCAGATAAGGGATCCTATACCTGTTGTTATAGAATGGCCAATTCTAAGCAACTTTTCAAATGGACTTCATTATTTAGTAGTTTGTTTTAATTATTTTCCTTCTTCTTCTGACTCTTTCCAGTTTTCAAATGGGGGTCACTGACCCATCTAAAAACTGTATTGTTTTAGCTACTTTTTATTGCTCATCTTTCTATTCAGGCCCTCTCCTATTTTATATTCAAATCAATGCATGGTTGCTAGGTTAATGTTGACCCTAGCAACCAGATTGCTGAAATTGCAAACTGAAGAGCTGCTGAATAAAAAGCTATATAACTTAAAACCCACAAACAATAGAAAATGAAAACCAGTTGCAAATTGTCTCAGAATATGATGTCTCAGAATATGTCTCTACATCATACTACAAGTTAACTCAAAGGTGAACAACCCTTTCCACCAAAATATATTAAAAATGTCACTGTGCAAATATCCCCTCAGGTCTGCCCCATCTCAGCATGATCAAGCTGCTGTGGGACCAGAAGAGCCCCTCTCCTGTACCGAATCCCCTCCACCCAAGATCCACTGGTATTACTTTTCCAGCAGTTTGAAATTGTCGATGTTTAGTTTCTAGAGTATGAAGTAGCTCGTCTGAGAGCTGTAGTTCATCCAGTATGTTCTTGTTAAACACTACACTTTATCAAAAGATTGGATAATCGCATAGAAGCAAATCCATTAGGATAAAATGTTGAATACATTCAAATAACCTACATATGGTGGACGGTTGAAGCACTGACTGCAGCTGCCGCGGAGACCTACTTTCATTTGTTATAGCTAATATAAATAAATTATTTGTTATACTTCAAACCTTATTTTAATAACAAACAGAGCTACACAAGCAGCGACACACACATTGCTGAATATACCTGCACCACACATTATAGGGTATACAGTATATATCAAACCCTGCAAAGGGACGTTTCCCAGCTCTCTACCCACTTGTATGGGAATTTTTTACGAGCATATTTATTAAAAGGTGAAAGCGAGAGTTCTTATACATGTGACTAGAGAGCTGGGAAATTTCCTTCAGGTGATAAATATACCCTTATGAATTGCGCAACGGTGCGCAACATGCAGATTTTACCTTTGTATCCGACAAACAATTGGACAACGCGATCTTCCAACCTACACTAACTACTAACAGTAGTAAAAGAACAAATCAGACGATATTCTGCCCGTGACAGCCATCGTATGAAAGTTATACTAGTGACAATCTCCCATGGATATCATCAGGCAATACATGCAGAGAAATTAACGTTAACCTGTCGACTAAATGCCCAATCGCATGGTACGAAAAATGTCGGCACGATCCACACACGGTCCAAAAAACGTATGAAACTTTGATTCGTACCACTATATTTTTTTGCCTATAGCCAGCTTTAGTGTACTTCTAAAGTGCCACCCAATTTTTACAGTGGTAAATGCAGGCAAAAATGAGGGTTCTGCATTTATGAGTTTATAATCTATACAATGGATACTTGCTTCTGGGTATACATGTATAATACGCATGAAAAACATACCTGCGCCCGTCTTGTTTTATTTGCAATAAAGCCACACCGGTCTTTATAATGTCTTTTATCCCAACATTCTTCCAAGCCAAACCTTGAGGAAGATAATCTGTTTTGCACACAAGTATTTATCCAGTAAAATGTCATGAACCCATTAAGCCCCCTTTATTCCTAGATTCTTTATTTCTAGATCTGGGTCCCCTGCTTTCATCCAGTTACTCAAACTGCACACATTTCATTGACTAAATGTCAAAATCATCAAGTGTTATGTCCTGTGACCGTATTGCTATGAAATTATAACTTTCCTTAAACGGGTGGTTCCCCATTAAATTTGATATTTTATAGAATTGCTTATCTAAGCAGTTTATCAATTGGCCTTCATTTTTTCTTTTTTTTTAGTTTTTTAATTATTTGCCTTCTTCTGACTCTTTCCAGCTTTCAAATGAGGGAGGTCACCGACCCCATCTAAAAAAACAAATGCTACAAATGTATTGTTATTGTTATATTTTATTACTTTTTATTCAGGCCCTCTCCTATTCATATTCCAGTCTCTTATTCAAATCAATGCATGGTTGCCGGGCGACAAATCTCCCCGAATCTGCCCGTGTGTCTCTGCCCTAGAACTCAAAGTTGAACAACCCCTTTAAATAAATCTGGACTTTTGAGTTTTATAACATAAATATATTAATATAAATATATACTCAAAAGAATGTCAGAACTAATGTCGCATACTTTCAACAAAGCCTGAGTGCAGTCCACGGAGAGTATAAGGAATCGTTTCCAGGAACTGCTTACACTGGTCTAATAATGAAAACGAGAATGTATTTAGAGGTAAACCGACATTTTGCTCGGAGTTGGGTATCTGACGACTCACAGATTTTGAGAAAGGCTGGATAGCCAGACAATACATCAGTTTACCTCAAAATAAATGTTTGTTTTCATTACCTGCATGAGTGGTTCTTGAAAATAATAAAAAAAAAATATCTATAGAGAGAGAGAGGAGATATTTTTATACATATATATATATATATATATATATATATATATATATATATATATATATATAAAAAACGTGTGTAGGCTGCACAACTTAAAAGTCAACAAAAAACCTGGGTGCTCATGCAAAGAATAAGGATAGTTGGACAGACATATATATATATCTATAAATAGATATATATATATATATATATTTTTTTTTTTTTTTTTTTTTTTAAACGAAACAAGCTGAAATGCCGCTCCTCACCTTTCTTATTGGGTGCACGTGGGTAAGGCTTAATTTACATACTAAACAAGTTAGCTCCAGCTAAATATAGATCGTGCTAAATAAAGAGAAAAGCAGGTATGGTCTGTCTCCCCCCAAAAGGTAACACTTTCTTTTTTTCACTTAGGATAGGACTCACGCATGGACACTGCCTTGACGGGCCTGCGTCAGCTTCTGCATGCTTTGTACAAACTTTGTAACTAAAAGTGTCTTTTTTTAAGAAAGTTACACTTCAGTTGTGCAAGAATATTTTTTCAGGGGGTTATATATGGAGAGTGCTGGGGCTAACTTGTTTAGTATATGTGTGTGTGTGTGTATATATATATATATATATATATATATATATATATATATATATATATATATATATATATATATATATAGAGATATATATATATTTGCAGAAGGAAGCGACACTCACAGGTAGTTTTCAATGCAAAAATGGTTGTGTATTTATTCCACTCAACGTTTCGATCCCCCACAGGGATCTTCGTCAGGAGATTACAAACAAAAAAACCTTAGATATATATATATATATATATATATATATATATATATATATATATATATATATACAGTCCCAAAGGTGCACACCATTTACAGGATACAGTGTGGGAGCTTCGAAACGTTGCAGCAATTTTTGCACATAAAGGACTGTTTTTACCTGCAATTGGAGTCTGGACTTTTTTGTTTGGATATATGTTTTGTCCATAATTTGGACTAAAAGTCACGAACTGGGATATCCACATCAATTTGTACGTATATATATATATATATATATATATATATATATATATATATATATAAAACAAGCAAGGGGAAGTTGTGCTCAACCACTAACTTAAAAACATTAAGAGGGGGTGCAATGAGGTAGTGACCACAATATACATATAGTAGAAACAAGAGATCCTCTGCACTCAACCCATTATCAATATATTTAAGACAGAGACACTTTGTGCATACTGCTACTGAAAAATGCCTTACCCTTTAAACAACACAGGGATTGTTTGTCCATATATTGCAATATATTTAAGCTGGCCAACTACGTCAAAGTCATCCCTTATCTGGCCAGTCCTATGCTCAATTTTTATCTGATTCATTAAGAATTCTACTGTTCAATTATACATTTTACAAAGGGACTAAGTTTTACCCGCAACTTACTTGCTGCTTTCAAAGTAAAGGATCCTTGAAAAAGGTCCTAATGTGGACCGAAACGTCGGTTTGATACCAAGACAACAATAAAGAATACTACGTTTTAAAAAAAAAAAGGGAGTGCTGGTCCATTGGTAATTGATATATATATATATATATATATATATTCCATGTACGATAGGCACTCACGTTTAAACAGTCCTGCTTGTCTGAGTGCAACACCAGCCGATCCCATTCAGTCCTGTATGAAAGAAGACTTGTTCCATACAGGACTATATATATCTCCAGGTCCTGGGGCTGTTATTTCCAAGTGTCCAATACAAATGTGCAAGAATCTGAATGTGTACAATCATATGTTCTGCAGATCTAATTCTGAAACCATAATGGACTGTTAGAAAAGATATGAGGTTCTGTAACATTGGGGTGATCATTGAAGCCTCACAGACAGGAGAGCTGTTCTACATGAAGCAAGTGTTAATGATAGGGGTCTATCCCTGGGCATGATCAATGGCTGGGTGTGTGCGTACATACGGCTGGCTGTTACAATCTGCAAGGGCCATGCCCACTGGCACACACACACACACACACACACACACACACACACACACACACACACACTCTGCAGCCCAGGGTGACACTGTAGCATTGATTTCTTACCCCATAGCTTGGTGTCCCTCTGGCGGGCTCCGGTGTATCCCTGTCCTGCTCTTCCGATGTGCAGTCAATTTCCCCGTCCTCTTGGCCGCTCTTCAGCCTCTTGGCCAGGCTCCCGTACTCCCCTTCTTCATATTGATCGGAAGAAGACGATGACATGGCTCCTGCTCCTTTGTGCCCCTTCAACAGTGACTAAGGTGACAACACAACGCGGCTACTCCAAACGGAGCGGGCGGAGCTTAGAGACGTAGAAATAAGAGTAGGCGGGGATCGGGGCCTATTCCCGCCCTCTCGCATCGATCCCAGTGTTTCCCTCTACTGCGCCTGCGCTCAGTCCAGCTGCCATGTATCCAGCACAATAGGAGATTGGAGAATGGAAGGATGCCGCCGGCTGCTCTAATTATTATTATCAGCTATCGGATAACCTAAATTCAGCGAATAATCAGTACTGAAACGTTAGAGACATGCTCACATTTGTTATATGGAACCCCTGGTAAGAAATTGAGTTTTGAGGAGCGCTTTTTGCAGTTTTTTTTTAAAGGGAAAAAGTACCCTCCCCAGGACTTCAGATTCATAAGGGAGTGGGTAAAATATTCTCACAATCAGCATCGTAACTACCAATGAGAGCAGCAGATCCAGTGGCTGCAGGGGGGCCCAGTATGTATATGAGGCCCTGATTTATATATAGTTTCAATAAATATTGCCAGTGTCGGACTGGGATGCCAGGGTCCCACCAGAAAACCCTAGACTGTGGGCCCACTTTCCAAACTATTATTCCTCCTTTCCTCACTTACGATACTCTATTCTTCCATTATTAAGCCTCTTTTTTCCTATAAAAAAAATAGGGAATGACCATGAAATAGGCCAAATGTTTAGAAGCAAGAGACCCACTGACTCCTGGGCCCCACCGGGAGTTTTCCTGGTATCCTGGTGGGCCAGTCCGACACTGAATATTGGTAAAACAAGTCAACCTCTAGACACTTGGGGGACCTGAAAAATTATTTGCCATGGGCCCAGTAATCTCTAGTTATGCCACCACCCAGTATTGTCACCTTTATAAAAAAAGAAATATCTTTATGCCACAGAGAATGCTGTCAAAGGTTTCTTCATCAGTGGATAATATTCTAATCTGCCTGCCAAACACATTCATACAGAATAAAGTGAATAAAGTAAATTATAAGGATATTATAAGTTATAGAGGAGTTCCATGATCATATAAAAACATGAAGCCAAAGGTCAAGTGTTTTTATACAGGTCATGGTACTCTGAGGTAACTTCTAATATCCTCATATTCTGCAACAGGGGGTACTTTATTTATTATAATACACAAGTTTCAGTGAGTCTTGTGACAAATTACATCACTACTCACCGTTTATAACTGATGATATCAGTACTCCACTATTAATAAGGATATAATTTACAATATATTCATGGATTTGTGTATTATATAGTGAATAAAGTAGTCCTGCATGTAAAATATAAGGATATTATAAGTTACAGAGGAGTTCAATGACCATATAAAAACATGAGGCCTAAGGTCGAGTGTTTTTATACAGGTCATACTCTGAGGTGACTTCTAATATCCTCATATTTGCTACTTTATTTAGCGTAATGCAAAAGTTTCAGCGAGTCATGTGACAGAAATGACCACTAAACTCTGATTTAATTGATGACATCACTGAGGGGTCCGTTTACTAAAGTGCAGTAAAAATACGTGCACAAAATATAGACAAATTTGTCGCCAAATAGGTTTTCGCCAGTTTACTAACCTGCAGTAAATATAAATTTGCTAAATTTTCTTGCGCAAATATTTGTTTTCGCCCGTTATCGCATTCGCTGAAATTAACACTATGTACACATTAAGGCCTGGTTTACTAAACAGCGAAATGTGCAAAATACAAAATTTCGCAAATTCGCAAACTTTTACCGCCACCTATGTAGTGGCGTAAAAGTATTTTTTCGCCAGAAAATTCTCAAGGGGCAGGAAATATCCCATAATACTTTTTTTTTTACCCATCATTCTTTGCTGGCAGGAGAGAGATCTGTAGCTATTGCTGACATGATATTTTGGCTTCTGCTTCTATCTGTTGCAACAGCAGTTCAGCTCAGAGGCGTATTATTGGCAGCGGCATCACAGTCCAAGGATTCATCAGCCTCTACACTTTTTTGGCTTCATTATGATTGGCTACATTAAACTGTGCATTTCTATGAAGCAAAGAGATTGACTGGTATGATTTCTTGTTCATATGATTCTATTGGCAGAAGGGTTTATATGATGCATAAATGTTTGATTGGTGTTACTCTGGTAATGTTGTTGGATGGTATAATCATCAGTCAATATGAGTTTTGAAGATGCATTTCTGGCCATAAATGTCACAGTAAAAGTTGCCATAATAACCGCCATAAAACAAGACTATTTTATAGCATAAATATTCGCAAAAACTTAATTTGTCACCTGAAAATTTGCAACTCGCTAAAATGACTGCTAACATAAGCTGGTTCGTTAACGTAGTTACCGCAAGTGATCGCAATGACTTTTCAGCGATAAAATGCGGAAACTTAAAGTCAGATTTACCGCACTTTAGTAAAAGCACTGTTTATGAGGATATAATTTACAGGATATTCATGTGTATTATAGGGTTGTTCTACAACCAGTAGGGGAAAGCAGGCAGCAATGGGGCCCTATACTTACAGCCCTATGAGCTTTGGCAGCACAGGCAATGGAATCATTGCCACTTAAAATTCCTATTTCACCTTCTACTAGTGCATACCACAATTCCTGCCATGTTACCAGCAGAAGCTGGTAATAATTTTGAGAGCAGATTATAATGGGAATTCTTCTCTTTTTGTGTTGTAGAGCACAACTGATCCCCTTGCACACCATCCATTCCCTGCCCCGTCCGAGTGCATGGGGAATAAGGTGGTGTCCCAAGTTGCAAATCATCTAGCAGTGCCATGTGTGCAGATACAAAGCACTGCGTATCTTGACAGCGCTATATAAATAAATGATGATGATGTTATTTGCCTCTACTAAATCACATATGCTGGCAAACACTAAACTGATTATTAAATTGAGTTGCAGGGCTGGAACTAGGGGTAGGCAGATAGGCATGCAACTAAGGGTGCATGGGATGCAATTTACCCTCCACTCCCACTGCAGAGTCCACCTTTGCTTTCTCCAAATTCCAGTTGGGAGCCACCTTTAGGTGACTGGAATGGGGCTGGTGAGTGGAAGTGGGTGCTGTTTTGGGCAGCTGGAGTGTGAGTGAGGGGGATCATGAAGAGGTGGGGGGGGGGAAATTGGCGCGGCTCTGCTTTGAAGATCTGGAAATCTTGACAGTATCCTGGCACCATAATGTGAGATTATGTAATTTGTATTTCCCACTATCCTCTTTCAACATCGGGTTAATGAACATAGCTTTTTCTGAACATACACTTTGCCTATTGTTTTAAATAAAAAAAAAATTTATGGGTTGAAAACTTTTTGCCCTAAACAAGAAAATGAATGTACCCGATTACTTACTTCCTGTTTTGGTAAATCAGTGCTTTAACAAGAGAGGATATTCAAGCAAATTACCAGTCTACAAATAAGCCCTTTGTATAATAAACTGCTCCTTATCTCAGAGCCTAAGGGCAATGGCACATGGGTCAAAATCATTTCTCTACAAGAGCAGTTCTCTCAGCTTGGTGGGCAGCAAATGCTTGCAATTGCACCTCTATTGATCTACATGTTAATTACCAGGACCCTGCCTGTGCACTCTTTGGTCAGGCAATTATCACTCAAATAATTTGAAAAGAAAAAGACTGATATATAAACTTTAGGGTATTGTAGTAATATGAAATGAATATTCAATTTGTGCAGTAGATGACTGGCTAAACCACTCGTATACAACAAATTGTATTCTATGATATAATGTTCTAAAATTAAACATCTAATTAATTCCATAAAAAGAAGTGTTTAAAGTAAAAGCAATTCTGTAAAATATGATATATATGTAGGCAGGATGTGGGGATATGAAGTACATACAGCTAACTAATTTAGTAATTACTAAGTATAGAAATAAAAACATAAAGGGGAAGTTCTGCAGACCTTCAAATAATTCATCAGATCAGAAAAAGAGGAAGACAGGACACAGTCCTAATTGTTTCTAGATTTGGTGGCCCCAGCCTTTACCTAGTCGATGTGACTTCCCCTCTGTTGAGTCAAACAAATGGGTTAAATAAAAACAACACCGTACAAAAATTAATGCAATCCCAGTGTCCCAAATAGTGTTGTGCAAAAAAACAAAATAACCCTACCCAGGTGTAGAATTTACGACCCGCAGACTTAACTCTTCCTTTCAATTGCTTTTCATTTTCTATTTTCTTTTTTTTTTTTACAGTTTTTGCAAAAATTAAAGTTTTAATGTGTTTGTCTCTGGTCTTTCATTCTGGTATAGAGGGTCAGATTTACATAGCAAACGCTCCTAGGCCCACTGCAATACGTCACCCCTGTCCCCTTCCCTTTATTTGTGCAAAATTTCATCATTGGGACCAGAGCAATGGGGATTGGCGCACAGGAAATTAAAAAAATTATTGTATTTCCAGTGCATTCCCAGTGTTTCTGAACCAATGTGGGTGTGGTTGGGCAGCATGCTGCCCCCTAAAATCCTGCCGTCCTAGGCCTGGGCCTTGGTGGCCTTTCCACAAATCCAGGCCTGGGTAGGTCAGTAATCCAGGTGCAGATTCTAGTTGATACATTAGTTGATACATTTCTTAGCTGCATCTGTGGCATATTAGCAACTATTGTATCAATTCTAACGGCTGCCTTTAATGAAACTCAGGGATTCTGCTCAGCAGAGAAAAAGATAAAAAAAATGTATCAACTAAATGTTTCAATTTATAACAGTTAAAGAGTTGGTGACTAGTGATGTGTGGGCCGACCTCGGGTTGAGCTCTTCTTCCTGCTCTCCTCGCCCGCCACCTTGCACTGCCGGCTTCCAACTGCCGGCTTCCTTTTTTCTAGACGCGCACCTGCTCGTCCCGCCCCTTTTGTGCCGTCATCAGTGGGGCGGCAGGTGCGGGTCTTTAAGAGGAACCCGGAAGTCGGGCGAGGGCTGAGGGAGGATTGGTTAGGGTTGGGTGCGGGTCGGATTGTACCCGACCTGCACATCACTATTGGTGACCCTCCTCCTAGAGCTGCATCAGAAACACATAAGAAGGCAAAATTTTGAACTTTAAACCTCAATGTTATAAAAACAATCACACATCAAAAATAGAAAGTAATTGAAAAAAGTATTTACTTTTGGTGAACTGTCTGAAACCAACTGAATTAAAAAAGTGTTGGAAGGTAAACAAACCCTCCAAAGGTTAGTGATAAAAACATTAAATTATAGAGATACATTCCAGAGCTACTGTAGTATAAATGCTTGTGTTGCCTATAGCTTATATATAGGAAGGCTAGCAAGGCAACCTAAATTGTGCAGAACTATAGGTTCCATGCAGGATGCTGCCACTTTGCAGAGTGATTTGTCTAAATTGGAAAACTGGGCAGCAAACTGGAAAATGAGGTTCAATGTTGATAAATGCAAGGTTATGCACTTTGGCAAAAATAATATAAATGCAAGTTATACACTAAATGGCAGTGTGTTGGGAGTTTCCTTAAATGAGAAGGATCTAGGGGTCTTTGTAGATAACACGTTGTCTAATTCTGGGCAGTGTCATTCTGTGGCTACTAAAGCAAATAAAGTTCTGTCTTGCATTAAAAAGGGCATTAACACAAGGGATGAAAACATAATTATGCCTCTTTATAGGTCCCTGGTAAGGCCTCATCTGGAGTATGCAGTGCAGTTTTGGACTCCAGTCCTTAAGAGGGATATAAATGAGCTGTAGAGAGTGCAGAGACGTGTAAATAAATTGGTTAGAGGGATGGAAGACTTAAATTATGAGGGTAGAATATCAAGGTTGGGGTTGTTTTCTCTGGAAAAAAGGCGCTTTCGAGGGGACATGATTACACTTTACAAGTACATTAGAGGACATTATAGACAAATAGCAGGGGACCTTTTTACCCATAAAGTGGATCACCGTACCAGAGGCCTCCCCTTCAGACTAGAAGAAAAGAACTTTCATTTGAAGCAACGTAGGGGGTTCTTCACAGTCAGGACAGTGAGGTTGTGGAATGCACTGCTGGGTGATGTTGTGATGGCTGATTCAGTTAATGCCTTTAAGAATGGCTTGGATGATTTTTTGGACAGACATAATATCAAAGGCTATTGTGATACTAAACTCTATAGTTAGTATAGGTATGGGTATATAGAATTTAATTATAAGTAGGGAGGGGTGTGAGTATGGATGCTGGGTTTTCATTTGGAGGGGTTGAACTTGATGGACTTTATCTTTTTTCAACCCAATTTAACTATTTAACTATGTAACCTTAATTACCAGCAACAAATAAAAAGCTACATTATTGTGGATCTTTGGAGAGAGTGGCTAATACTGACTTTGAGAAATTGGCATTAGTATCTAATATCCTGTGACTCAATAACGGAACTAGTAGTTCCTTGGACCGGCACTCAGGACCCCCACACCCCGGAAGCAATTTTTGTGCCAGATTTGCGCCGGCGCAACCCCAGTTATTCTACCACTGCTGTGACTGTAGCCAAATGCCAATGTATAATTGTTGTTGAGTATCACAGTCTGATACTATTAATATGTTCTATTTGTCGCATAAAATCTCTCTACTTTCTCTATGCCCTGGATTCCACCTTTGTTATTTCATCTCTCTTAAGCTGCTGGCTACCCTTCAGCTACTATTTCAGGAAGTAACTTCATCCCTTCTCATTTTGCTGCTGTATTCTTAGAAGTGTCTCAACAATTCTAACGGGATGAAAGCAAATCTAAAGAGAGAGTGGAACATCTTTGGATAGAAAAGGAGACACTTTAATAAATATCTAGGAACACAGTGAGTAGATGCTTCATAAGTAATTCTGCTTAATCATTTCACCAATCCATATCTTGTATCGTGGTTTTTGTTCTACAGGAACACCATGCAGAGTGTGAGAGAAAGAGCCGTGATACGAATATCTTTCAGTTTTTCCCATGGGATCACAGTTGGTTAAAGGGTAGTTCACTTTTAAGTTAACTTTTAGGGGCAGATTTATCAAGGGTCGAATTGAAAATTCTATTTTTTTAATAATTTTCGATTGGTCGAATTTAGAATTTATGGGAGTTTTTAAAAACTCACATGAATTCGAAATTTGACCTTTGATAAATGTGCATCTTCGTCTTTTATAGAATGTTCAATTACAAGCAACTTTTCAATTGGTCTTCATTGTTTATTTTTAATGTTTTTCTAACTATTTACCTTCTTCTTCTGACTCGTTCCAGCTTTTAAATGGGGGTCTCTGACCCCATGTAAAAAAACAAATGCTCTGTAAGGCTACACATTTATTGTTATTGCAACTTTTTATTATTTATATTACTTTTTGGGCCTCCCCTAATTATATTCCAGTCTCTTATTCAAATCAGCAGATGGTTGTTAGGGTAATTTGGAGACTAGCAACCAGACTGCTGAAATTTGGCCCTCTATGTACTTGAATTGTGATATTTACTCCTTGAACCTTCCCGACATTTTTGTAAAATCAGCGTTGGTTCCTAGGTGGCATGGTTGTTAGAGTCCTGCAGCGGGTCAGGTACCCGCAGGTTACCCACAAAAACCTGCGATACCCTGCGGGTAGAAGTTCCGGGTGCGGGTATAGGTCAGCGGTTCTGTGGGGTCACAGGTCGGGCAATGGGTCTTCTCAATAGCAATATTTACTGCTTTTTTCTGATCACGTCTACTTCCGATGATGTCACTTCCAGTTTACAATGACAACACTTCCTGTTTTACTCCTTTTTTTCTGATTGTGTCTACTTCCGATGATGTCACTTCCGGGTTTACAATGACAACACTTCCTGATTCTTGATGGTCAGCGGGTCGCAGGTCCGGGTTGCGGATAAGGTACTTTCTGAGTCGGGTAGCGGGTCCAAGCAGGTAAGAATGCTGGCAGGTCTGGGTTGCGGATTGCAGGTTGCGGGTACGGGTCGGGTACGGGTTCCAAAAAATGGACCCACGCAGGACTCTAATGGTTGTGACTAGATTCCAGATTAATAGGGGCAGATTTATTAAGGGTTGAATTGTTTTTATGTTCAAAAATGTCAATTTCGACATGGCAGTTAATTCAAACTAAGTTTTTTTTAAAAATTCGATTGATTTTTTTATATTTATCATACTCTGGTTCTTTAGAAATTCAAATTAGACTATTCACCACCTAAAACCTGCCGAATTGCTGATTAAGTCAATGGGAGAGGTCCAAGGATCAATTTGGAGATGTTTGCAGCCTTCCTGACATTCAAGTTTTTTTCTGAGAAAAATTCCGAGTTTTCGGGTCTTTTAAATTAGTTTGAGTTGGAAAAATACTATTTTATCAAGACATTTCGACTAGTCGAATTTCGAATTTATGGGAGTTTATGGAAGTTTTAAAAAACTCACTTGAATTTGAAATTCGACCCTTGATAAATGTGCTTCTAAATGTTGGGCCAGAATGAAAGACATCCTGAAGGCTAGAATAGGTGCTGTTTATTTGCTATAGTTAGCCAGTAAAAGGTATCACTTTTTTTTTTTTTTTACCTGGGTGCAAAATTAGAGGGTTGTGGAGTAATGTTACCTTCACTGTATTACTGGTTAGAATTCTTTCCTGAAATTAAGAACAGGATCAGTCCTGCTACCTGAGCTCCTCTACTGACCCTGATCACCTTGTGTGTTAAAGGAAAAGAGGATTGCGCCTGGGGTGTGTGGGCCCTGGACAAATAATAAAAAAATCAAAACCAATTGCAAATTGTCTCAGAATTTCACTCTCTACATGATATTAAACATTAATTCAAAGGTGAACAACCCAAAGGCTCCATTCTGGTGTGCAAAAACCTGCAAACCACAGGGCAGGCTGTAAATAACATGGTGTCCCCATTATGTTCCAGAAATGCACAATAGTCACCAGACACCATGCTCCAAACAAGCATTTCAACTCACTGGTATTCCGGTGACACCAGCATTATAGGAACTGTCTCATTGACAAATATAATACAGATGGTGTTTTTATCCTCATATCGCATGCTGTTTGTTTCCTGGTGGAGCAGACAGGGAAGAGTACATGGGAATGTACTAGTAATGCATTCCCAGAGTTGATTTGAATGAAGATGACAGGCAGGCTTTTTCTCAGTGACAAAACATATTTGTGTACACTTTAGAAACAGTAGTGGGTAGCATGGCGTGTGTGTCCAAGCAAGTACTGAATTATGTATCATGCTTGATGGAAGACACTTCAAATTCAATATAATGTGATTATGGTATGGGAAATCATTTATGTTATCTGTTATGCAGGTCTGGACTGGGATTTAAAATAGGCCTGAATCAGTGGCTAAATTCACAGCATCTGATAATTAGAGCCATAGGCAGCAGAATGTAATATAGAGGAGAGACAACTTTGTGAATTGTAACCACATTAATTATAACGTTACACCCAGTTTTAAAACAAAACACACCTTAAAGTATATGTTTTCTTTATGATGAAGCAATATGCAATGTCAGGAAATAATATTTCCATCAGCTACAAAATCCTATCAGAGAGGTATTTCTGGGTTTAGATGGCTACTAGAAAATTGGTGCACGTTATACAGTGAAAACGTGCATAGTATTAGACAGTATGACTGCGAACAATGGGTTAGGTTTATTCTTCTGTAAGAACAATAAGGACTGGCATCCTCAATTATACAGTAAGAGCAAAGGGTAATATTATCAGAAGCATGTGAAGTTCTCCTTCATATGGTTTAGTAAATCCCACATGTATGGTGCAGAGCCATATTTTAAATTGGATGGAGTGGTCTGGGTAAAATGCCTTCCCTCTCCCTTTCCAGACCTGCTTGGCTCCCTAACATATTATTTACACTGAGTGGGTTGTGGCCTCCCATAGTACCTTGGATACAGTAATAGGTAGTGGGTTCTGGTCGCAGGGAGAGTTAGCTGGTCCTAGCCCCCCAAATACATTATATACAGTATACCTCATAGGCAGTGAGAGTGAGACCTAGTGGGTCCTGCCACTACAATATATATATTAAGTGCACAGATATAAAGTGGGTCCTGGCACCTAAAATAAATTATATTAAAGGTGTTGTTCCCCTTTAAATTAACTTTTTCATATGATGTAGAAAGTGATATTCTGAGTCAATTTGCAATTGGTTTTCATCTTTTATTATTTGTCGTTTTTGATTTATTTCTCTTTTTATTCAGCAGCTCTCCAGATTGTATTTTTTGCAATCTAGATTCTAGGGTCCGAATTTTCTTATGCATTGATTTGAATTAGAGACTGGAATATGAAAAGGAGAGGCCTTAATTATGAGTAGTAAAACGTAGCAAAAACAATTAATTTGTATCCTAGGAGAGCATTTGCTTTTAGATGAGTGACCCCCCCCCCATTTGAAAGCTGGAAAGAGTCAGAAGAAGAAGGCAAATCATTTAAAATCTGTAAAAAAAATAAACAATGAAGACCAATTGAAATTTTGCTTATAATTGGCCATTCTATAATACAGTAAAAGGTAAATTAAAGGTGAACCACCCCTTTAAGGTGCAGCAGGGTGTAGCACCCCTTGTTCATTATCAAATCTAGAGCCAATCTAACCAATATGTAGCAGGTTACTGCAGTGTGAAATTCAGATAGCTACATGCAGGCCACGTGTATAGTTTGAGCCTCCCCAGAGCTGTGAAACTTGGGCAGCTGCCACTGTATAACGTCACATCAGATGTTGGCTTGAGGAATCTTCTACCTTCCTCTGTTAAGATCAATTCTAGTTGGCATGGCTGAAATGGAATGACAATGGAAGCAGAGTAATTTTTATGACAAACGCATTAATTAAGGGCTCTTACAGACGAGCATTTGAAGCTGCGCTCCGTTTTTATGCGTTCAAGCGCAGGAGTAGACGCATTCAGTTTTTTTCAATGGGGCTGTACTCACACAGGCGCATATAGGCGCCGAATGCAGGTTGAGACGCAACATGCTGCATTTTTCCTGCGTTTGGCGTCTACATGCGCCTGTGTGAGTACAGCCCCATTGAAAAAACCTGAATGTGTCTACTCCTGTGCTCCCCTGCGGCTGAACGCATAAAAACGGAACGCAGGGGAGCATAGCTTCAAACGCTTGTCTGTAAGAGCCCTAATGCTTGCTTGTGTTTTTTAGAGCTTCAAAATGCCGAATTCTTTGTCTTTTGATTTTACAGCATTCTTTATTGGTCAGTGACTGCTTCAACAATATTACGTTTATTATCAGTTAGGGTGTGGTTTTGCAGGCAGCAATGTTTGTCGAGCTTGAAAATAAAGGCAGTTTTATTTAAACAAGTGCTGACCAATATTGCTGGTGATAATCCAGTGGAACGTGGCCCCAGAAACATATGTGAACTCTCTGTGCTGACTTTTGCTACAGATATATTTTGAAATAGTGTCAGACATTCACTTTGAAACCAGCATAACTTGTAGTATCTCAGCAGACTAGTCCCTAATAACCCACACAGACACATGACCAATATCTTCTGTATGCTACTGTGTACAGAATGTTCTTCCTTTTCATAAGAAGCATCTGCCTTCAGCAGTGTTTCATGAATGCCTGCTTGTATTTCTTATGTTGACTATTACTACAGGCTGTAGGGGACAGATGGTTTGGAGGATGCATCACCAACAGTGAACACTGCTATTTCAGACGTATTAAATGGATTGTAATCATGTGCCTTATTGAAAGTGCTCTTGTATTTAAAGGAACAGTAACACAAAAAAATTAAATTGTTTTAAAGTAATAAAAAGATCATGTACTGTTGCCCTGCACTGGTAAAACCGATCTGTTTCCTTCAGAAACACTACTATAGTTCATATAAACAAGCTGCTGTGTAGCAATGGCGGAAACTGGAAAAAAAAGCTATATGACACAGGTTAAATAGTGGATAACAGATTATGTTCTACAGAGCTTATCTGCTGTGTAACCTAAGCCTTTTCTCATTTGAATTGCTGCCTCCATTACTATACAGCAGCTTATTTATATAAACAATACTAGTGTTTCTGAAGCAAACACAGCAGTTTTAACAGTGCAGGGCAACACTGCAATATTTGTATTACTTTAAAACACTTTCACTTTTCATGTTACTGGTCCTTTAAGGAGCCATGACTGCTAGGTAGGTGAGTGGGAAGCTAGTACCATAGCTGTAAGAACAGGTAACAAGCAAGGTAAAAAGGTATATAAAAAAAATAATAATGTGCAGCTTTCACAAATATCACGCACTAATGGGATTGGGAAGATTAATTACTAGTTCCTTAGCATTTTGCTGTTTTAAAGGCTGCTAAGCAGGGAATTATTTTTTTTCCTGAGCATTATAATACCTTCCCAAAGATATGTCAAAACCAGCAGCTATAAAGATTTTCTTCATACTGAACAACACATCTTCACTTTCAAACAGATGACGGGTAATTTATGAAGAAAGCAGGGCACGTGGGTTTAACTTTGTCTATTTCATTCCCGTTTGCAAGGTAATAACATCTTCTGTATTGTAACAGATACACAAACATGCAAATAGGTTTTTACCTCACTTTCAAGTCATGGCCACATATTGCTTACGCAGGAGGAGATGTGTGGCCAGGTGACCACAAGGTTCACACATCCTGCAGAGAAACCATGGCAAATACATGAATCAAATATACAAGCACAGATATTTTTAGTAGCAAGAAATGTGAAACAAGAGAACTGCCTCAAGAGAAGAATGGTAGAATCCTGTAGGGGTCTATATAAGATAGCCACATGACATCATTAAATCCAAATAACCAGAAATAAAAAAGCGCCTACACTGATTGTTGTAGTATTCATTATGTCTACTAAAAAAATAAAATGTTATCATAAAAACCATGCCAAACAGAGCCTCTTGTGGGCTACCACTCCACATAGGGGCTACCAATAGCCAACGACAGCCCTTATTTTTCATCCCCAGGAACTTATTATTATTTGTACCTGTACCATATGCAGGTGCAAAACTATGCTCTTCTCTTTTGATGCTTCTACCTTGTGCGTCTAGAATGATGTGCAAGCTAAAGGCATGGTCCAGGCCACACCCCTGTGCCACAAATCTGTAATAAATGCCTACTACCACTACATACATAAATGTGTGCAACAAAGAGCTGCACCTGTAGCAAATAGAAGCAAGGTACCAATATAAAAAAACATGCATCTTTTTTTTGCTCTCTGCACTTCTCCCCAATCAACTAATTGTTTCCTGTGATCAGTGGTGTCCATCTTATCCATGTTGTATGTCAATTATCCAGTTATCCAGATATTCATTGCCCATTGGTAATAAAACAATAATGTCACTCAAAGAAATCTGTGGATTCAGGCTTCATAAAACCCTTGGAGATGCTCAGATGGACTGTGAACCCCAGCTAAAAAGTCACATGTTTGGGGTTCAGATTATTATAAAACATTGGTGTGATACAAAGAGAGTTGTTCTGGAACTCTTGTAAGCATAAACAGATTTTGGAGGGCCACATTACCCTGTTGGTCTCCAGTTGGACAGACCTAATCTAGGAAAAAGTGATTTTAAAAAAACTGCAGTTACCCAGTGAACAAAACTATTAGTAACATATAACACTCAATATGCAATTAGCTTTTATTGCTCAACTGTAATAAAAGTAACAAAAAAGGAAATGGTAATGTAGTTTACTGTGGCTAAATATAGACCTGCTTTGTGAATTTCCCAAAGAAGTTTTTAACTACACCTAAAGCAGTGCAGAAGTGCTGAAATAAAATGTAATATGTTCCAGCTCAGTTTGGGATTTTTTTTTACACATGGTGTTAACGCTTTCTTCAAGTATAAACTGTATCCTTGCACTAATAAAGATAAAAAATAACCCTTTTGAAAATGGGGATGCACCTATTACAGAGATTAAAATGAGGAGTCTGCCATTTCTGGATGATGTTTAACTAAAAAAGGAAGAAAGAAAACCCACAAGTTTTATATGCCATACCCATATGCATAATAATATTTCTTTAAAGATTATTTTAAAATAATCATTAATGTCATGGCAATGCTACCTCCATATGTTTTAATACTAGCATACAGCATATGTTTGTATATATTAAGGGGGTTATTTATCAAAGGTCGCATTTTAGAGCTTTGAGAGGTTTTTTTTTTTTTATACCTCAAATGACCCTTTAATAAATCTGTCCCTAAATGTAGCAAGCTATGCCATGCAAAATATTGCTGAAGCCAAATCTTACTATTATATAGCTCAGAGGAACGAAAGATAGTATATATATATATATATATATATACTATTGACTAAAATTTTAAAGAGCATCCTGAGCGGGTGTTCAAGGTGCTCTTTAAAATTTTAGTGAATAGTAAGTAGTAGTAGTAACTAAGCCAGTCGCTCAGTGTTCACGGCTCCACATAGGCGCTGTTTTTCACATCCAGGAACAGTGCTTGTTTTTGAAGTTCACAATCTTTTAGAGATAGTTCAGCTCCAAATGCAAGATCCATTGTTCAGGATCTCAATATTCCACCTGTAGGACAGTTAATGACTGCTACACCTAAAAGAAACAGTACAATACAATACAAAGTATAGCATTTTTCAGTTTATTGTGTACAAATGGGTGTCGCCAATCCTGGGGTTCCCAGTAAAGCTATTGTATGGTTAGAATCACTTCTACTTGGGTCCTGAGCCTTTTAATTTAGCAAAGCAACTATGATGCTGCCACAATGAGCAGCTGACTTTTGTATAGTACCAGTAAAGGGGCACAACTCTGCAGAGGCTTGCTATGTTTATTTGTCTTTATTCAAGTTAATTTGATGAGGTGGACGGTGGGGGAGCAGCTCCCATTCGTTCCAACGTAGGTAGGCAGAGTTGACTATGGGGGAACTGGGAAAAAGAATGGAAGGGGAGCGGATTACTTTAATATTAGATTTACCTAAACTCTACTCGAGCAGTCTGCACACCACCTTTATACGGTTTTTAGTATTTTTGGTTTTAAGGCTAAAGTCCTGCACTGCAAATACTTGTTAAAGGCAGTGAGTCTGTATATACTTTGTCTGGTTTGCTGTGTGGGCATTGCCCAATGTATTATTGGTTTTAAATATTACTAATTAAAGGTGAAGTTTTATGGGTCAGTATACTATATACGTAGCCTTATTTGGTTGTTTACCTGAACTGGTTTGCAGAGGGCTGTGTCTTTTATTATCAAGGCTAACAACCCAAAGTGCCTGAGTGGTGTGTCTTTTTGTACTGTAGTTATTTCAAACCTGCACATGTAAACAACTTATTTTAACTTAGGAGTTCTGCCCCTTCTCTATGCCTTAGTCATAGAGCGCGGGGCAAGCAATTGCTTTCACTTTCCATCCAGCACTTCCAAGATGTCACTGCTCCACATTCCCCCAGTTCTCTTAACCATTTAATTGTGTAACCAGGGCATGGGGATGGACATCAGGTCCCCCATTCTGGTTCACAAACAAGATTCTGAGATGATGCAAGGCTTGTCTTAATAACAGTGTCCATAAAATGGCTCCTGCCTGCTTGCTATAATTATGAGTTCCCAGACTGATGGAAACAAGATTAGGATAGTATTTGGAATATTTTTTTTTGGGGTGATGGGTCCCTTTTAAGGTACGGTGATCCAAATTATGGCAAGATACCTTATGCAGAAAACCCCAGGTCCCAAGCATTCTGGATAATAGATCACATATCTGTATAAATTAAGGGCAGGTTACTCAAAAAATGTATATACTGGTTTGACATTTATTTGTCTAAAGCTATATGATTTCATGCCTACAGGAAACTTTGCAAAAAGTCTACAATATTATTGCTGCTCCAGTCTACAGCACGGAAATTAAAAGCCTTCTATATACTCATGTTCTGCACATGAGAGATGCTCCCGAGTGATGTGGTATGTGTAACTCATATCTATATATATGTACATACCTATGTAAATACATTTTGGTTTATTCAAGAAGTTTTCTTAGCAATCCGTGGCTTGTGCAAGCTATTTTAGGAAAAAGTTGAAATGCACATGATTGAGCTATGCTATACTGCTTTCAACCAGACATCTCTTTATCTCTGCCGGTGCCGGGGCTTATTTCAGTAAATGTATGCATTCATATGTTTCTGAATTGGTATGCTGCAAAATAATCTTTCATTACCATGACATGTTTCAAGTCCTTGCCTTTTGACAAACATAACACTCACAACAAGGACATTTTATTATATTTAGTACACAAAAGCCATGAATATTTTGTAAAATATATCCTTATAAACGGTGAGTTCTGATGTCATTTCTGTCACATGACTCACTGAAACTTGTGTATTATAATAAATAAAGTACCCCCTGTTGCAGAATATGAGGATATTAGAAGTTACTTAGGAGTTCCATGACTCGTGCTTTTATATGGTCATAAAACTCCTCGGTATCCTTATATTTTACAAGAGGGGGTATTTTATTCACTATATATTACCCCCCACTTTGAATTGGAGGTAGAATAGTCTTTTAACACTACTTACTCCCACTTTGTGTCTTAAATGCTTCTTATTTTAGATTGTAAGCTCTTTTGAGCAGAGTCCTCTTTACCTCTTGTATAATTTAATGGTTGATTTGTATGTAAATCTGCATGTCCCATGTATACACCCATTTATTCTATAGAGCTGTGGAATATGTTGGCGCTTCATAAATATGTGATAATATTTTGGTATCTTCAGTTGGATGATTTATGCTTTCACCCTTTATAATCAAAGAACTGCATATACAATTAAGACAACAGTGTGTCCTCTTTTTGGGGTTATTCAGGAACCTCTGTCCTGAGGGGCAGCAGCATTTGTGTGACTCTGCACCCCTAAAACCTTGGCAAAGATGATGGCAGCAGCTGGGTAACCTGTCTGTGTGAGTATATAAAGCCCTATCAGTTTCTTAATGTTACCTGTCATTTAATATAAAATTATAAAACAGAATGTTTAGGAATATGCAGAAACCCAAAAATCTTTTTTTTATATTAGCAAATAAAAAGACATTTTCTTCCATTGTTCTACTACAGTCACTTTAGTGTTCTAGACCAACTGTTATTTGCCACTCTGGGCTACTGGACTGCATCATGTTGCCAGAATTACATTGTCACAGGTACAAATGTTCTTTAAATAATATTACTAACTTACTTTTGAATGTAATTTTTTTGTAGTTTGAATAAAATATATATATATATATATATATATATATATATATATATATATATATATATATATATAACAGTATATATGTGTGTGTGTTTTATTATTGTACTGACCCGTCTGTTTTATAGTAAGCTTATAGTAAGATCTCTTAAATAGGAACTCAAACTGAAAAAGAGATGTAATACTTTTTGCACGAAGAACAGGAAACTCTAAAAGAGCAACGTCCTTTCTAACCACAAACAAAAAGGTCAAACATTCGCATGAAAGGAATTGTCCATTTTAAAGGGGTGGTTCACCTTTCTATTAGTATACTGTATTTTAGAATGTCTATTTCTAAGCAACGTTTCAGTTGGCCTTGAGTACAGTTTTAGAATCATTTGCCTTCCTCTTCTGACACTTTTCAGCTTTCAGATGGGGGTCAATGGCCCCTTCTAAAGAAACAAATACTCTGTAAGGCTACAAATGTATTGTTATTGCTACTTTTTATTAGTCATATTTCTATTCAAGCTCCTTCTATTCATATTACAGTCTTTCTATTCAAATCAATGCATGGTTGTTAAGGTAATTTTTACCCTAGCAAGCAGATTGTGCATATGGCAAACTGAAGAGCTGCTGAATGAAAAGCTAAAGAAATAAAATAATGAAAACCTGTTGCAAATTGTCTCAAAATATCACTCTCTAAATCATGCTCAAAATTAATTTAAAGATGAACAAGAGCTTTACGTGTTTTTATGCATAGTTTTATCCTAATGATATACTGATAACTAATAATGGCCTCACTGAAGAGTGAAAAAAGGAACAGTAACACCAAAAAATGAAAGTGTTTAATTGGAATCACAATATAAGATACTGTTGCCCTGCACCTGTAAAACTGCTGTGGTTGCTTCAGAAACTGTACTATAGTTATACAAATAAGCTGCTGTGTAGCCATGGGGCAGCCATTCAAGCACAGGATACACAGTAGATAACAGATAAGTTCCGAAGAATCAGATCTTACCTGGTATCTGCCGAGTATTCTGTGCCTTTTCTCCTTTTTCAGCTTTGAATGGCTGTCCCATGGCTACACAGCAGTTTGTTTATAAACTCTGCAGTTTGTTTATATACTATAAACTATAGTAGAGTTTCTGAAGCAAACACACCAGTTGTACCAGTGCAGGGCAACAGTACATTATATTTTCATGATTGTAAAACAATTACATTTTTTGGTGTTACTGTTCCTTTAAACAAAAATATTGTTTGGTTTGACTTAATATTTTGTAACTCTTTTCTTATGCACATATTCGCACAGGTGCATAATACATAAAAATAAATATTTCTTTAGCATGCACTATTCAAGTATGTATGTGTACATATATATATATATATATATATATATATATATATATATATATATATATATTTATTTATATAGTTTAGAATACATTATTATTAAAAGAAAGACCACAGCAATTGCAGGGTTTGTATAAGCAGAAAAAAGGCTATTGAAAATACATTGAGATTTTCTCCGGGTACCTTTTTCAAATTCTCAAAGCGCTGTGGTTTTCATTTTGGTAACTATAATACTCCACCTTAGCACACAATTCCTTTTTTTATTCACGAGTGTGACCATCAATTGTTATTTTGTTTATATGTCTATTTATACCTGTATAGCTAGATAAACAGAAACACAACTGAAAAAAAACCATAGAGGAGTTTCATTATGTAAAACAAGGATAAAAAATTGCAGGCCTCATTTGCTGCTTTCCCAGACTTAAAGGAACAGTAACACCAAAACATGTAAGTGTTTTAAAGTAATGAAAATATCATGTACTGTTGCCCTGCACTGGTAAATCTGATCTGTTTGCTTCAAAAACACTACTATAGTTCATATAAACAAGCTGCTGTGGAGCAATGGCGGAGATTGAAAAACGGCTATATGGCACAGGTTAACTAATGGATAACAGATAACACCATTAGACAGACAGAGCTTATCTGCTATCTGCTGTGTATCTTGAGCTTTTTCTCCTATGAATGGCTGCCCCCATTGCTACACAGCAGCTTATTTATATAAACAATAGTAGTGTTTCTTAAGCAAACACAGCAGTTTTACCCGTGCAGGGCAACACTGCATTATATTTTCATTAGTTTAAAATGCTTTTATTTTTTGACGTTCCTTTAAGTGCATGTACATAGCAGTTACGTCTGTGTCTTGCAGTAAATGAAAAACTAGAGAAAGTGCAGCGAGCAGTGCTGTTAAGCACAAGGTAGGCCTTTACTTAATAAAGAAATATCCAGCACCCCTGTGCCACCAATGTAACCTACATTTTGTAGTCGAGCAGCTGCTAGAAATGATCAAAAAACATTATTTGCACACAAAACGAAAGAGAACTATTGCTAGTGCAGCTTCTACCTTTAAAAATAACTTATAAAAATCAGGTGCTAGTACGTACTATTGTATTGTTTCTAATTGACTGCATATAACTCACATATAATTAGGGAACTTGACTCAATATCTGCCTTAGACAGGAAGTAATGACGGTGAGTAACTTTTGGAATATTTTTTGGCATTTCATTTCATTGGCAATTTACTAAAAGAAAAGTGCGACAAACACGTGTATATTTTTAGATTTTCCAATGAATCTTTGGGCACAAGATTGAATTTTTACCAATAGAAATTTCTCCAGATAAAGCAACAAATTGCCACTAAAAAGACAGAGCAGCCACTTTTGCATTTTGTTATTTATGTCACCTCTCCTCCATGTTAGATTCCCACAAATGTCATTTCTTCAAGGCAAAAATTCTCTAGAAAATCAAACATTTGTATAAAGAAAATACACCAAGTTTCACAGATTTTACACTCAAAGAAAATCTGCCACATTTCTCTCTCAAAAACATGTCAAGTATGAGATTTATTGGAAAAAAATATGCCTGTCAAGGTCTCCCAGCCAGGACCAAGGAGAAATCTGAGTTCAGGCAAGCTGAAAAAAGTTTAGTATCACAGTATCAAGGGGTAGACAAAATCGTAATGGTCAATGAGCAATTGTCGAGGCAACAATCATGAATAGTCAGAATCAGGCAGGGACTGGTGAAATCAACCACAGTAGTGAATTTAGAGGGCACCGATGTCCTGACTAAGAATGACCTATAATCCGGCATTTGCACTAAACCCAGGTCTTCACTAACTATTCAGCAAAGTGTGGCAATGACATAATGAGTCAGTGCATTATTAAGCTGGTGCTGGTGTTATTTTGCTGGAAAACCATGTGGTGCCCATGGGCACCTCCATCTTGGGGGCAGATTAACTAAAGTGCACAGTGGCTAATGCTAGCGACTTTTCGCCAACGTTGCCACCCGCAGGGACATCGCCAATTCACTAACAGACACCAATTTGCTAGCGAATGGGACCGTCGCTATCGTTCATTCGCACTCTATCACCAGGCGACTTTTCACTACAGTGCGGATTTTACTGAACGTTACCTCTTTCGCCAGAGTTGACCTCGCCACCTCAGACCAGGCGAAATGCTAAAAAGAAGCTAGATCCTCTTCACTTACATTATATCTTGTGTGCCAAAAATACATTAAAGATTAAAAAACGCTGGCGACTTTTCCTTTTTTTTAAGCCAGATTGGCTGCAAAAGTACCAACTCTTTTTGGGTAACCGGTTTTCTCCAGACATTTTATAACATATGGAACATTCATTTTACAGTGGGCTCATGTGTAGGGCATTATATTAACTCTCTTGTCTTTATTAAGGTTCCCTGGACATGTGTAATAAAAAGTGGTAACATCAAGCATTTGCACCAACATTTATAATAAAGACCTCCATATAACTATAAATTACCCACAGTATTCAAATGGACCTAAGCGCAAGATCACTAGTGAAGTATCATTAGGCACAAATGAACACTAGCACATCTTCACTATGAAATGCTTGCACTGCCGAAGTAACGCTAGTGAAAAGTCGCCAGCGTTCTATGCCCAGGATGAAAATTTGCATTTTAGTGAACTAGCGTATTCATAGCGCATTTGCGACTGGCAAAGTGGTGCGAGGGGTGCGAAGCTGGCGCTGGCAAAAATGTGCCCGTTAGTGAATCTGCCCCTTGGAATCCACATTGGGGGGGGATAGATTTGCTAGATTGCGTGCATTACAATGCTTCGTGAATTGAGGTGAACTTTGGTAAAGTCAGCAAGGAGAAATTCATACAATTGAAATGTTTCCCCTAAGTGTGAGGTTCAGGTCCCTTTATATTTATACTGAATATCTCAGCGCGGTAGCACACTGGTGAACAGGATAATAAACAAGAAATGGTACAGATCGTCTATTCATTTTGTCTATTCAATGTATCTCCTTTTTTAGAAACATTAAAATGTATCACAGAAGCTCACGATGGGAACACATGGAGCATTTGGTAATGAGCATGAACAGTTTAATGCGTTTTGTGGTTTATAACCACTTCATCAGAAGATAAATAATGAATAATTTTTCCTTTTAACTTTAATTTATAGTGTTCAGTTTTTTCTTGTGGTTTCCACTTCCATGTGCATTATTGGTGCAATTCTTATCCCATGAACGTATCAGTAATAAACACCAGAAAAAGGGCAAATTTTTTGTCAAAATGCATCATCATCCTTTATTTATAAAGCACACATACTATGCAGCGCTTTCTAGTGATTGTCCATCGTTCATTTTAGTCAGCAAAGCTCATAGTGTTGGTGGCTTATGACACACAAAAAACACAATTTAGTCAATGCAAAACCAAATTTAAAAATGGGCATTTCAACATTTTACAACCCAATCTAATCAAACACGAATAAAAAAGTAATGCCATTTTATTCAATTATATTGATTATAATCACTGAACCCTAATAAAATCATTGGTTTAAAAGTGGGGGGGGGGGGAATGATGATTCTGTTGAAGTTTAGAAAATTGCTTTTGGTTCATATCTAAAAAGAACAACGTATATATTTAGATTAAAATGACTATGAAGCAAAACTCAGCTTTGCCTGATTTACTTATCCCCATTTATACCTACTTTGACCTACTTTGGTTTCCTAATGCAGTGCATGGCAGCTTCAGGTGCTCATGGTATTCCATTTTAAGCTATAATGTCTAGCAGTTTTAAACTGTAAATCTTTCAGTTGACTGTTTTATGATTATTTTTTCTGCACCTGCTTCCTGATCAGAATTTACCCCCATTCAAACTAATACTAAAAACATAGTAGAGCTCTTTTAAAACTGCAGTTGCGGTCTTGCAAAAATGGACACAGTAAAATAAGGCCAACAGACAATTGAGCTGAATGACCACCTTAAAGAGGTTGAGCACCTTTAAGTTAACTTTTCGAAAGATGTAAAAAGTGATATTCTAAGAAAACTTGCAACTGCCTTTCTTTTTCTATTATATGTGTTTTTGAGTGATTATTTTTGTGTTTTTTATTCAGCAGCTCTCCAGTTTGCAATTCCATTAATCTGGTTGCTAGGGTCCAAATGACCCTAGCAACCATGCATTGATTTGGATAAGAGTAGCTGTAACTACTCTGCAGCATTACAGAACATTTGTATTTTATATGGAGTCAGTAAATCTCATTTTATAGCTGGAAAGATTCAGAAGAAAAGTGCAAATAATAAAAAACAATAAAAAAATAAATAATGAAGACTGAAAAGTTCTTTAGGCTTAGTCTAAGTCTGAAAAGAATTAGTCTAAGTCTAAAGATGAACCACCCTTTTCAGTTGCATACATTTTTGACCTCCTTAAGCTCACTTGGCTTATTGAATCCGCTGAATCTATAAAACAGACTGGATACCTTTGTAGCATAACATAGTGTATATCATTTTGAGCTATTAAACAGTTGTTCTGAATTGCATTTTGGGGTCACAAAGGATTTTCGCCCTTTAGTATTTTGGCATATGGGTTGTTTTTTCCATTGGTATTTTGTATGCAAATCAGAAAAACAGTAAAAAAAGACAAAAAAACAGCCTGGCTAAAGTTGGCATGTGCAGCTATCTATAACCTTGTATCGCTGTTAGCGATCGTCAAATTTTTTTGACAAGTATGAATTTGTGACGAAATTCCACATTTTGCCATTTGGCAAATGCCAATGGCTCAAAAAAAAAGTGGCAAACAAAACCCACTTGTCATTTTCACAAAAAGAAAAATTGTCAGGGAAAAACACCTCTAGACTCCAATGCATTCTGCGCAGAATAAGTCAATGTGAAAACCTCCATAGTAGTGATGTACGGCTCAACAAATTTTCTACCCGCACCCGACCCTGTACTACTCACACCTGACCCAGCCTGCCACTTGGTGTGTCCTTATATATACCCACTTATATGCTTTACCCACCCCCTGTCTCTGATGTCACAGAGGGGGCGGGGCTGGCACACATCTATAAATAGACACTGCCTGACATGGAGTGGGGCACAGTTAGGTCACAGCAGGAAGAGTTTGGCCTGACCTCCCCCCCTGCAGCCTGAATAGTTTGTGTGAGTGTCTGCCTGAACCCACCCGACCCGCGGGTCCTGGGGGCTTCAGGCCAGCCTCACACATCACTACCCCATAGATTCCATTGTATTTCCATTATGCACAGAAAAAAGACACTGTGGGAAAAAAAGTCACTGAGGAACAAGTTGCCACAAAAAAATAAATATTGACTTTAATGCCTTTAAACTTTTAACAGATCTGCTCATCGCTACTGGTAGTGTTTTTAATTCTATGCAGAAAAACAGTTTAAAGTAGCACGAGGACCCCTCCAAGCTTTTCTGAAACCAATCAAGCTAGATTGGCAGAGTTCTAGGGGCCGATTCACTCAGCTCGAGTGAAGGGTTCGAATGAAAAATACTTCGAATTTCGAAGTATTTTTTGGGTACTTCGACCATCGAATGGGCTACTTCGACCTTCGACTACGACCTTCGACTTCGATTCGAACGATTCGAAGTAAAAATCGTTCGACTATTCGACCATTCGATAGTCGAAGTACTTGCCCTTTAAAAAAAACTTCGACCCCCTACTTCGGCAGATAAAACCTACCGAAGTCAATGTTAGCCTATGGGGAAGGTCCCCATAGGCTTGCTAAGCTTTTTTTGATCGAAGGATTTTCCTTCGATCGTTTGATTAAAATCCTTCGAATCGTTCGATTCGAAGGATTTAATCGTTCGATCGAACGAAAAATCCTTCGATCGATCGATCGCAGGATTAGCGCTAAATCCTTCGACTTCGATATTCGAAGTCGAAGGATTTCAATTCGAGGGTCGAATTTCGAAGTATTTTTAACTTCGAAATTCGACCCTTAGTGAATCGGCCCCCTAGTGTATTTATCCATCTCTACACTGTGTTCAGTTGACTGTTGACTCTGAAACCTCAAAGCATAATAAATTAGTCCCTTAAGGTGACCGTACACGGGCAGATTAAAGCTGCCGATATTGCTCCTTTAGACCGATTCAGAAGCTTATCTACCCGTGTGTGGGGGTTTCCAACGGGATCTGCCAATCGATATCAGGCCAAAAATCGGGCAGATATTGATCGCTCGCATTTGATTTTTTTCCACGATCTAGGGCCGCATTAGCTAGTTGATGCGGTCCTGCGACTAGGGTTGCCACCTGGCCAGTATTTTACCGGCCTGGCCGGTAAAAATGATGGCTGATTCCAATGTTATTAATAGGGAATAAAGATAAATATATAGGAAGGCTGGTATTTTTTTCCAAAAAAGGAAAAAATAGTGTATGGCCACCTTAACAGTACATCCTTTTGGGGTTTTAATTATGTTATTACTATGTTGTGTATTAGGAATTAAAAGGAACCTCATTGAGAGATTGTTTTGTCCAACTGCATACATACAGTATATCACATATGCTGATTGTGGTAGGAAATCGGTGTGAACGAGGTTAACACAGGCAGCGATACAAGTCAGATTTGCATTTGCCACCCTAGTTAAGCCAGCCTACATGTCTCAGGAGACTGATTCACAGATACATGACTTGCAAAGAAAACCACAAGTCTAACAGCTCATTAATGGCAGACATTAGTGACTAGAGCTATAATTTAATAAAGCTGCCTGCAGAATAAAGCCTATAACAAAGAGCCTTCTTTAAACAGAACTATTCTCCCTACAGTTTGCATGTCTGATATATATATTACATATTTAGTTTTAAGGATTTATAGTCCTCTTTTTATTTGAAATATTAGTTAGTAAGAAAAAAGAAAAGAAAAATGTTAGTAGGTAAATATGAATGCATAACCCAAGAGCAATGTACGTAAAACAAAGCACTACAGCTTTGTACCGTACTAAGGAATTACAGAAGAAGTAGTGTGGTATTCTGCTATAGTTCAGCGACTTCTTATGTTGAGTGTTTATCAGAAATGTGAATTTATATTTCGGTTGCCTCTTCAATTACATAATTTTATTGTGGGTTGCAAAGATCGTGTGCTGAAATATCCTTCCTGAATTCCACAATAGGTTTAGTAATTATAAATTATACGTTGTATATTCATTCTCTGTTACATGCACCCGATGTAAACGATACACTGGACCATATGAGGGTGAATGGAAATATATATTTAAATGTTAAAGGATGAGGTTTTAATAGATAGTACAAAGTTTCAGACATGTCAGTTGCTAGATAGCCAAAGGACAGTGTGCAGACTGTTCCTATGGTCCTGAAATACAGGTATGGCATCAGTTATCTTGGAACTCGTTATCCAGAAAAATTTGAATTACAGAAAAGCCATCTCTTATAGACTCCATTTTATACAAATAATCTAAATTTTCCTTTTTCTCTGTAATAATAAAACAGTACCTTGTACCTTGTACTTGATCCCAACTAAGATATAATTAATCCTTATTGGAGGCAAAACCAGCCTATTGGGTTTATTTAATGTTTACATGATTTTCTAATAGACTCAAGGTATGAAGATTGTCCGTTATCTGGAAAAACCCCAGGTCCCAGGTATTCTGAATAACAAGTCCCATACCTCTATTTCTATATAATACTTAAGGGGTCAGTGTCTACCTTCCTGCTTTAAAGAACTGGCCCAGGTCTCTGCACTCCATTTTGGGGCACAGAGGCCTGTTAGAGGGGAGAGGAACTAACTTGTGCAAATTCTGGGTAAAAGAGGTGCATATTGGGAAGAAAAGATGGCAGTTTGATTGTGAATTTTGCACTTTGTTCATGGCAAGAGTTTGGTAACTGAATTCTATACAAAGTAAATGTGACGTATTGCTTACATTTTTTGTGCTAATGTTCTGTTGCATAATAATAAAAACAAACGTGATTGAAATGTTATTCTAGTGTTCCTGTTATATTTCAGAAAACAGAATAATATAAGGTAAATGTAAAAATCTAAATTTAATTTCTCAGATTAGCAAATAAAGATGAAGCAAAGACTAGGTCGCGGCTCAGTTCTTCAATTTTAGGTAAATTAAAGGAATAAGAAGAGAGAGAAGAACTGGAAGTATAATACAAATATGACTCATAACATTTAAGTCTAATAGTCTGTTTGCAAGTATTGACCACAAAGAGAAGGTTGGCATTTTCAGTTCAGTAGTCATTACCTTATAACCAAAGGGTTTTTTATGTCTACTGCAAAAAAAAAAAAAAAAAAAAAAAAAATATATATATATATATATATATATATATATATATATATATATATGAAGAGAAGATCAGCACACACTGTAATTTGGTGAAAATGTGTTGATTTATTAATCAAAAATCACATCTTATCCTAATAAATCAACACATTTTCACCAAATTACAGTGCGTGCTGATCTTCTCTTCATATATGTATTACATTTGGATCGTGCACCTCTGGCTTTACCCTTTGGTTTGTGTGCTGGCACTGTGGGACTCTCTCTCTCTCTCTCTCTCTCTCTCTCTTTCTCTCTCTCTATATATATATATATATATATATATATATCTCTGCAGGAATAGCGACACTCACAGGACTCTTCTGAAGCTTAACAAATGTGATACTTTATTGGAGACTCAACGTTTCGATCCCCCACAGGTTTGTTCTGTATTCTCCTGACGACGATCCCTATGGGGATCGAAAGTATAACATTTGTTCAGCTTCAGAAGAGTCCCGTGAGTGTTGCTATTCCTGCAGATATACCATTACATGTTTGCTGGCACCCGGGCATTTACACAGGAAATGGAGAGCACCTTTGGTACTTGTATATATATATATATATATATATATATATATATATATATATATATATATATATATATATACATACATATATATATATATATATATATATATATATATATATATATATATATATATTTAAATATATACAATATGCAATAAATCAGACCAGCAACATCGGGTTTTCTTATTCAAGATAACTGTATTACAAGGTGCATGTACAGCCGACGTGACGTTTCAGTCCCATCAGGGACCTTTCTCAAGGCAACCATGTCTGTGTTACAATCACATATATATACTTTAAGTGAACCAATCCATGGGTAGTGACATCATCAACATGTGTGACTAGCATGTGTAATTAGCATAATGACAATATTAAGGTGACTAGTGCTAAAGGGTAACTAGTGCTCATTAGGTGACTAGTGCTAGAGGGTAACTAGTGCTCGTTAGAGCTTAAAGTGTATTTGTGCAGTTTTAAATATAAAACCGTAAAAAGATTTAAACATACAAAAAGTGATGACTATAAATAACCACATCTTAAAAAGCGGTGTGAACGTGAACCTAGTTCCACGGTGTTCACTAACAATTTGTTAAACGTACTAAAAAAATCCTTTACACTTTATTCTATAAATTCTCACATATCACCTATTGGTTAAAAACAAATTGCAAGCCATATTTACGGTGGAGTCTTTTTCAATTATACTATAATATATTCCCTTAGTATTATTGTACGACAGTACTACTGTACTTTACTACTGATCCCCTCCAACAATTCGAAGTTGGATAAATATCTTGCATCAATGGGAGAAAAAATAGAACGATTAAATGGAAAAATTGAAAACATTCAATATAAAAAATTGAAAACAATGTCCTAGAAGACCAGTTCCTTTTCACAAAAAACTGTTCAAGGATAATGAGCTTCTGGCTGTTTAGAAATGTCCTGTTTGGCATCTTTTTTGGTTTCTTTGTTACATTTTGGGTCCAGGGCAGCTCTAATGGTGGATCGGTGCATGCTAATTCTCTCCTTTAGTTGTCTAGTGGTTTTCCCACAATACAAAAAACCACATGGGCACTTTATAATATATACCACATTACAGGATGTACACGTAAGCCTATGCTTTATCGTGTATCTCTTGCCCGTGTGTGGATGAAAAAACTGACTGCCAGTAATAAGAGAGTTACACATAACAAACCCAGCACATTTGAACACCCCCAGTTTCCCCATTCCAGCATGTGCCCCATATTTGCTCACCAGATCCGTTGGTGAAAGGAGTTCCTTCAGGTTTCTCCTATGTCCAAAACTGACTTTTTTACGATTAATCGATGACAGTTCTGCGTCCGTTTTGATAATGGGCCATTGCTGCAAAACAGATTTCTTTATCAATGGGGTACTTGTATCATATGTGGTTACATAATACAGTGAATCCTCCTCGATCCTTTTAGAACCTCCTCTTGATTCAAAGTCATGGCCCATACTTTTATATCCCTTATTAATTTGTTGGGGTATCCCCTATCCAGGAAACACTGTGCTATGTTTTCTATAGCCATATTCCTTTCCGACTCCTTAGTAGTCACCCGTACCACACGTAACATTTGTGATCGGATAAAGAGTTTAATAGATGTCTAGGTTGGCTACTGGTATAGTGCAATAATGTGTTCCTGTCTGTAGGTTGTTGGAAAATTTTTGTTTGTAGCTGCTTTGTTTCGGGATCCTTATATAGTGTCACGTCCAAAAAATTAATGCTACACAAATCTCTGTGCAATGTAAATCTGATGTTGACGGTAGAAAGTTCTTCATCTGGTCCATACCAGAGAAAGAATAGATCATCAATCTACCGTCTATAGTACCCACCATATTTACGAAACAAGGGGTGTTTGTATATATGCTGTGTCTCATAGGCATGCATAAAAATGTTAGCGTATGTGGGCGCAACATTAGAGCCCATAGCTATACCTGTCAACTGCACATAGAATGTCTCCTCAAATTTAAAATAGTTCTTGTGCAGTATGAACTCCAAAAGTGAGAGCACAAATTCTATTGTTGGACCTTCATATTCCACATTATTGCTTAGGAGGTCTCTCACTGCATCAATGCCTGCTTGGGGTGGAATGCATGTATACAGACTATGTACATCCATCGTGACAAAATAGAAAGTCCCATTTATTGAGTTTATGCTTCGTATTACTTTAAGAAAATCTGTTGTATCTTGCAAATAGGAGCTCAATCCCTATACCAATGGCTGCAAGAGCAGATCTACATACTTGGCAATTTGTTCCGTTAGGGACCCCCTTGCTGATATGATGGGCCTACCTGGTGGTTGTGCTGGGTGTTTATGGATTTTTGGTAATGTATATATAACCGGTCTTACCGGATGCTCCACGTCTAATCCATTGCGAAGAGTTTCTGTTATCCATCCATGTGACAATGCTTGATCCAAGGTTCTTTTCAACTGTAGCTGAAATTTAGACATGGGGTCATAGGTTAATTTTTGGTAGCAATTAGTGTCTGATAACTGACCCAAACTCTCAGACCTATAGTACCCATAATCCAGTATGACCACTGCCCCACCTTTATCGGTTGGTTTAATTATAATGTTTGTATTTTCACGAAGCCCTTTAAGCGCATCCCGCTGTTCCTTAGTAAGGTTCCCCCTGTGTTGTGCTAACTGGGGTTGATCAGATGCTGCTGCATCAATCATGCGAGAAAAAGTTGTAAGTGAGGTGTTCTGTGTAACCGGGTCAAAATCAGTCTTGGTTTTAAATTGTGCAGTCTTATTTATTTCCAATATACAAGTCTGCCCCTTATCCTTATAATGTTCACGTAATCTTAAATTGCGACAAAACTTGTAATTGTCTATAATGTTCCAAAACTCATGCTTCAAGGTAGAGGGGACATATGTTAGACCCCAGAAACGTAACTAGAGGGGGATGGGCCCTGGCGCAGGACGCGCAGCCGGGCCCCCCGCCCCCCTCCATACACCCGGAACTGGCCGGAATGCGGCGCAAAGCGGCGTGCGGACTGCCGGGGGGCTCTGATGGGTGCGGGCCCTGGCCCGCTCGCACCCCCTGCTCCCCCGATAGTTCCGCCACTGTTAGACCCTTAGATAATACACTTATCTCACCTGCCGTTAACACGTCGCACGTGATTCCCCTTCAGTCTTCTGATTCGGCGCTACTAGACACGTATCCCAGAGGTCTCCTAACTGGCTGCGTCATCATTCTGTGCCTCTGCGTTCCAGGTCTCCCTCCATGACGTCATCAGTAGATGCCATTTTCCCTATAATCCTGCTGAACACGGAGAAGCTTGGAGCGTTTAAAGGCTAGTATATCCTCCTTGTATTTGACGGTCTGTTCCTGTAGTTTGTTCAGCCAGTCTGTCTCCCTGTCCGACTTCAGGGTATTAAGGTTAGCCTTTTCAAACTTCACAATGTCACCACGTAGGGCCTTGAGCTCCCGGCCAGTCTCCTCAATGACCAATAACAACAATTCCTGTGAACATCTGTCGAGTGCAGCAAACCACTGGTTGCAAAAATCTGGGTTGCTGGTCCAATTGTAGGCATGTTATTAATACAAACCCTTGTGGTATTTGTTTCTCCCTGTAGTATTCTGATACTCCGTGGAGATGTAATTCCACCTCTTTCTTACGCATCCGCAATAGCTCATGGTAGGTTTCCTTACCCCCCAGCTCCCCAAAGGATCGAGGAGATCAGCGGGGAATGAGGAGGATTCACTGTATTATGTAACCACATATGATACACGTACCCCATTGATAAAGAAATCTGTTTTGCAGCAATGGCCCATTATCAAAATGGATGCAGAACTGTCAATGATTAATCGTAAAAAAGTCAGTTTCGGACATAGGAGAAACAGTAACCTGAAGGAACTCCTTTCACCTACGGATTCAGTGAGCAAATATGGGGCACATGCTGGAATGGGGAAACTGGGGGTGTTCAAATGTGCTGGGTGTGTTATGTGTAACTCTCTAATTACTGGCAGTCAGTTTTTTCATCCACACACGGGCAAGAGATACACGATAAAGCATAGGCTTACGTGTACATCCCGTAATGTGGTATATATGATAAAGTGCCCATGTGGTTTTTTTGTATTGTGGGGAAACCACTAGACAACTAAAGGAGAGAATTAGCATGCACTGATCCACCATTAGAGCTGCCCTGGACCCAAAATGTAACAAAGAAACCAAAAAAGATGCCAAACAGGACATTTCTAAACAGCCAGTGGCACAACATTGGCTTTCAGCCAAGCATCAAGCATCATCCTTTAAATGCATGCCCATTGATTGTAATCCAGGATTACCACGAGGAGGGGATCTAGACCGTAGGTTATTACAGAAGGAGGCATTCTGGACCTATGAACTCAAATGTGTGACCCCCAGGGGCCTTAACAGCTTATTATCCTTGAACTGTTTTTTGTGAAAAGGAACTGGTCTTTTGGAACATTGTTTTCAATTTTTTGTATTGAATGTTTTACATTTTTTAAATTTTTCCATTTAATCTTTCTTTATTTCTCCCATTGATGCAAGATATTTATCCAACTTAAACTGGCCATAGATGCTGAGATTTTTAAAAGATCAGATCCTGATCGTGAGACCACGATCTTCTCAGAACGAATTTACCATCAACTAAAATGACCAATTGGCCAGGAAAACAAAGGGGAGCTGCCTGCTTGGCCCTGCAAACATAGATAGATTGCACTGGGATTGATAAAGATTTTTTGACCTGGCCGATCAATTTCCTGACAGATGTCGGCCGAAAAATCGTAAGATGTACAATTGTTCGAATACCACTAACCGCACGATAATTTCGAAGGATTAGTCGGACTTCGCTAAAATCGGTCGTTCGGCAAGAAGAATCGTCGCGTCCATGGGGAGCTTTAGAATTGTTGGAGGGGATCAGTAGTAACGTACAGTAGTACTGTCGTACAATAATGCTAAGGGAATATATTATAGTATAATTGAAAAACACTCCACCGTAAATATGGCTTGCAATTTGTTTTTAACCAATAGGTGGTATGTGAGATTTTTGAGAATTTATAGAGTAAAGTGTAAAGGATTTTTTTAGTACGTTTAACAATTTGTTAGTGAACACTGTGGAACTAGGTTCACGTTCACACCGCATCTTTAAGATGTGGTTATTTATAGTCATCACTTTTTGTAGGTTTTAATCTTTTTACGGTTTTATATTTAAAACTGCACAAATACACTTTAAGCGAGCACTAGTTACCCTCTAGCACTAGTCACCTAATGAGCATTAGTTACCCTTTAGCACTAGTCACCTTTATAGTATCATTATGCTAATTACACATGCTAGTCACACATGTTGATGATGTCACTAGCCATGGATTGGTTCACTTAAAGTATATATATGTGATTGTAACACAGACATGGTTGCCTTGAGAAAGAAAGAAAACCGTGCATTAATTGTGAACAGAAAATCGTTGGTCAGTTGCTGAGGTTGGTTCGGATGACAAGAAAAGACGGTAGTAAAAATTTTTTAGCATCAACATAGAAAGGAATTTTATAGAATAAAATAAACAAAGGCACAGGTTGGACTCATGAGTGTTTTTTTTATCCTAAATTACTGTGTTACCACTATAATTACTATTGATTTACATGAAACGTCAATTCTGTATGGTATCCAGCCAATAGGAGAAGTCATGGATGGAATGGCCTGAGCAATAAGAACAGCAGGAAGAATCCTCAGTTCCTCTGCTGCTTGATTGATAAACCAACCCATACAAACTGTACATGATAGATATTGATCAGAATCATCTGGCTAGCATTCATGTGTCAACAACTATATAGTTATTAGAACAGGTGGCCAGCTTTACTAAGCTCTGCTAAATTCCACATGGGCTGATTTCTTTGGAACAATGAGTTTTGTAATGTTGCTGGGCAAGTTATTGTGTGTTATTTAACGATACCAGATGAATATTTAACTGGTAATTTAGACAGTGAATATTTAACTGGTAATTTAGGCAAGGGGGTTCACATTTAAGTTAACTTTTAGTATGTTATAGAATGGCCAATTTTAATCAACTTTCAATTGGTCTTCATTATTTATTTTATATAGTTTTTAAATTATAAGCCTTCTTCTTCTGACTCTTTCCATCTTTCAAATGGGAGTCACTGACCCCATCTACAAAACAAATGCTCAGTAAGGCTAAACATTTTTGTTATTGCTATTTTTTATTACTCATCTTTCTATTCAGATCCTCTCCTATTCATATTCCAGTCTCTTATTTAAATCCATGCATGGTTGCTTGGATACGTTGGGCCCTAGCAACCAGATTGCTGAAATTGCAAACTGGAGAGCTGCTGAATAAAAAACTCAATCACTGAAAAAAACCCCAAATAATAAAAAATGAAAACCAATTGCAAATTGTCTCAGAATATTACTCTCTACATCATACTGAAAGTTAATTCAGAGCTGAACAACCCCTTTAGGAACGTGAATTTAGAGAGTGATCAAGGCTTGAATCAGTACAGGGATCACTTTGTTTATCATTTTAATTGTATGAAGTAAATCTATGGAGTAAGTATGTCTGGTATGAAAAGAACTGCCTGTTATTTCTTTTTTTTGCTAGTATGAGCTGTGAAAATAAGATCTGTAAGATCTATTTCTTTGTTTAAAAAACAAAGTTGTTTTCCAACAAAGGGAATCTTACAGCTTCGGCTCCCTTATAGTGAACTCACCACATCTATTTTTTACTGTTTGATGTTCTCGTTCTTGCAATGAGCTCAGTGCAGGTTTGCTCACCTCCAGCGACATAATTTCCGTTGTTCTTGCTGACACTTTTTTTTGGACTTGTTGCTTGTTTCAATATGACATGGGTTATACCTTCACCTGTTATTAGAATCTGCATGAACCTCTCCTAATGCTTAGATATAAATGTGTTTTCTTCTAGCCTGTTGTTTTGGTGTACAAAGGTACAATAGTCTTATGATACATTTACTGTATAGGCAAAAGGTATTTAAAAAAGTGGGTCCAGGCAGTGACCTAATGGATGGGCCCCTGCCACCCTAACAAAATTTCTACTAAAGATGCTGGTTTTTTATTAGAAAGTTCAATAGGAACATAATAAATAAAATGCTTATGGTGTAGCTATCCCAGGCAATTGAATTGATGCATGTGCCATTTCTGCAGTAGATCTAGGGGCCTACTTACTTAGCTCGAGTGAAGGAATAGAAGAAAAAATACTTCAAATTTCGAATGGTCGAATATGCCTACTTCGACCATCGAATTGGCTAATTCGACTACTACCACGACTTCGAATCGAACGATTCAAACTAAAAATCGTTCGACTATTCGACCATTCGATAGTCGAAGTACTGTCTCTTTAAAAAATTATTCAACCCCCTAGTTCGCCACCTAAAACCTACCGAGGCCAATGCTAGCCTATGGGGAAGGTCCCCATAGGCTTCCTAACAATTTTCTGATCGAAGGAATATCCTTCGATCGATGGATTAAAATCCTCCGAATCGTTTGATTCAAAGAATTTAATCGTTCGATCGAATGATTATTCATTTGATTGTACGAATAGTGCTAAATCCTTCGACTTCGATATTCGAAGTCAAAGGATTTCAATTCGGCAGTCGAATATCAAAGGTTAATTAACCCTCGATATTCGACCCTAGGTAAATCTGCCCCTAAATGTTTTGGGGTACGTCCACCAGTCATGGTGGTGAAGGCCCTTTTTGCTCATTTGCTCATTGGCCTTGGTACATGCTTTTGTGCATGATAATATGATGCAAAAAAACAAGCTCTTTTTAAACTTTGCCCATAGATATTTGCATGTTGTATTTGCATGCTATTTGCACAACTCTTCACACTCCTATAATGGAGTGCCTCACTTTAAAAATCAATGATGAAATGGTGCAATTCATACAGTAGGAGTGAGTAAGGCAGCACATGGGCCCTCTGGGATGCCCCTAGCTTGTGTGTCATACAGTATATGCAAGATGGGGACCTCTGTTGGATGCAAAGTGTTGGGGAGCTTTGTGCTTAACATCACCTTATAGTAGGAGCTAAGTGCAAGGCTTCCTGACAGAAAGGTGTTCTGCTCCTAATTTATTTAGTCTGACAGAGAGTGCATAATGTAGAGACATTGCTAGGAGCTTATTGCAACCACAAAGCATTAAGGGCCACACTCTAGACCTGCTCTTGTACCTAGTGCCTGGTTACTAAATATGAATGCAAACAGATAATTCTATATCTATGGTATTATAGTGCACATATGGCCATGTGGCCTTTTTTTAAAAAAACATGGAAAAGGTGACTGGTTTTCCATCAAATGAATATATTGCAGCCCTGAAGTTTTATGTCTTTAAAGAGTTTGCCTTCTTTCGTACAGACTATTTAAAAGGGATGTTAATAGATGTGCTCAATCAGGATCATTTATGAGTGGGTGTGTGGTGGAAAATGCAATTTTCAAATGCACATTAACATATGTAACAAGTGTAATGCAGCATCTTTTCCCTAGAATTCCAGCATAAAAGTGTCAGATGAACAAGTTGTTTGTTGCAAATGCACACAATGCCCCAATATGCCAATTCGTTTAGAAAAAATTTCACAATCATGATGGTGTCTATGCATATGATTTCAATAATGTTATTATATTAGTATGTAATTTGCACCTATTGATGCAGCCCACTAGTGGATCCTACAACTACCACACATAACATCCAGACTAGCAGGAGTTCCATCACTAAGCACAACTGTAGATTATTTTTCAATGCAGGCTGTGCAGGTGCTGTGTCATTCCCTGCAAACACTGCAAGACATGCGGGCACAAGTACTTTTTTATGATAGGTGTCAATGCATGCTTGGTTTTGCACCAAATTTCACACTTTGCCCTTTTGCAAATGTGATTGTAATATATCTCCCCTATATGAACTTGGGGTTTATTGTCAATGGTTTTATTATATAGGTTTGGGAAACGTTATCCGGAAACCCGTTAGCCAGAAAGCTCAGAATTACGGAAAGGCCGTCTCCCATAGACTCCATTTTATCTAAATACTGTAATACAAACTTTTTTAAAATTATTTTCTTTTTCTCTGTAATAATGAAACAGTACCTTGTGCTTGATCCCAACTAAGATGTTATTAATCCTTATTGGAAGCAGAACCAGCTTTTTTTACCTGATTTTCTAGTAGACTTAGGGGCAGATTTATCAAAGATCGAGATTAATTTTTGAATGAAAAAAATTCAAATTTCGAACTATTTTTTGTGTACTAGGGAATAGTCCAAATTCGAATATCGAAATTTATCACGTACTGTTGCTTTAAAAATTCGACTTCGACCAATCGCCATCTAAACCCTGCCGAATTGCTGTTTTAGCCTATGGGGGACCTCCTAGAACATATTTGGAGTCAATTGGTGTTTTTTTTTGGAAAAACTTCAAATCCGATTCAATCAAATGTGCTATTCTTTCGATTCGTACGATTCAAATTCAGCCCAATACGGACCTATTCCATCGTAAACGGACTTATTTGACAAAAAAAAAAAAACTTTGACTTAATTTTGAATGTATTTATTTATCTATTTGAATTTGAATTTCGACGGTTTTTCAATTCGAAATTCGACCCTTGATAAATATGCCCCTTAAGGTATGAAGATCCAAATTACAGAAAGATCCCTTATCCGGAAAACCGCAGGTCCTGAGCATTCTGGATAACAGGTCCCATGACAAAATTTGAACAGATAATTATGGTTTATACAGATATGGGATATACAGTGTATATATATTCTATTTGACCTAGTGTCCTGTTTAAACAAGCAATTCTTAACTATTTTGCTTTTCCTTTGAAATAATGAAGCAGTACCTTCAACTTGATGTTAATTAAACTGCAGAAATCCATCATCTGTGTACTTGTTAATGAAGCCTCCTATATTCATCTAGATAACAAATCAATCCAACTGTTTGTTTTTAATGCCTTAAAACAAGGTGCTCCACATTATGGACGGACCCCTTATCTGCAAATGGACCCTGACATTTCAGAATATAAATTCCCATACATATCAATTTCAAGGAAATGGGGGACTGAGGGGTGAAAATAGAACTCACTACAGTTCACCCTAAGGAAATTTTGCAATTCTTTGTTCACTTGTACAGGATTTTAGGAGCATATGTATTTAAGGTTTCACTCTATTTAAACCCCCTTGATAAATATGCTTCCAATTATACCCTAATAGGTGTGGGACACTGCTAATGCTATACAGATGGGTCTTTGATCATGAACCCTACTCCCGCCAAGCAAAATTCCATCAACTGGTTTTGTTTAAAAACATATAAATATAATTTCTTCTGTTTTAGTTTATGCAATGTTTTGATGGTGCCTTATATATAAGCCATTCAGATCAAAGTTACAGTAGCCGCAGAAAGCAGTAAAGAGTGCTATTGGCAAAAAAAAAAAACATTTTTTCCACTGTGCAAACACATTTACTCTTAAAAGGCAATTCTAAAAATTGGCAAGGATATTGCACTGCAAAACACTAGTTCAAGACTATGTGAAAAATGAAATGTAGATATAACTAAAGAGAATTATTTCCAGTGCACGGTTTGCCTCTAAAAATAAAGGTTACAAAAATTATTTGTACCACACTTTGGCTTGGATATGTAAGCTCACGTGCCACGTCAAGGTGGATTCCTAAAGTCATATGTGGTCCGCTTGCTGGCGATCATTCCCCACTCCAACAAATATATAAAAAAGTTTCTATTTTTTGAACAACCAATTCAGGAGCAATTTGCAGTAAGCTGAGGTATTCACATCAATGTTCCCTCTAATTCCTTCTCAGCTATGTGTGCAAAAAAAACTTTTGTGCAACCATTTTAAACTTGTTTTTAAAAGCTGTGAGTTCAGGTCAGAATAAATCCAAAATTTTGTGTTTTCACACAAAATTCTTTGTACACTACACAATTTGTTGTTGTGTACTGGCACCACAGTTTGTGTGCATGCTTGGAACGCATGTGCTATTTTATGATGTATATCTATTTTTTCAATCCTAGAGGCTCCAGCATTAATAGATCAACCCCAGTAACGGAACTAGGTGGGGGCGGGCCGTGCAGCCGGGCCCCCCCCACCCTCGTCCGTGCAAATTTACTTTGCGGCTGCAGCCGACTCCAGCTGGCTGCAGCGTGCGCGATCTGCCGGGAGGGCCCTGCGGGGGTGCGGGCCCTGGCCCAGTTGCACCCCCTGCTCCCCCGGTAGTTATGCCACTGATCACTACTACTATAAGTTAACTTTTAGTATGTTGTAGAATGGCTAATTCTGAGCAATGTTTTAATTGGCCTTCATTTTTTCTTTTTAATTGCTTCTGAATTATTTGCCTTTTTCTTCTAACTCTTTCCAGCTTTCAAATGGGGGTCACCGGTCCCTGCTCGGCCCAATCCATACTGTAGCACTGACCAGTTGCTATGCGACAAACGAAATGTATTTACCGGCCTAAAATACATTCTACTGATTAAGTAAATGAGACAACCAAATTGCATACTTTCATGACAACAATAGCTTCTGAAGTGTTTTTATTTCCTCCTCAGACTTCTTATTGGGCTCCTGTGGAAGATAAAAATGTAACTGCAAAGTCATTTGAAATAATTTTGCTAAATATTTAGGATCTAAACTCTGTGTTTATGATATTCCATAAATGTATATATAATAGACTAGGGCCATACAGGTGGCTACCTGTACTTAGTACTTAGTTTGAGTGCTGGTTGCTGGCAGGGTGGGTGCTATCAATAAACCAAATAATTGCACCCTGGAATGGTCAGTTAATTAAATCTAAAGCAGGCAGGCCCGGATTTGTGGCGAGGCCTAGGGAGGCATGGTGCCCAGCCTCATTCTAAAAAGCGCTAATCGCCACTGTGCTCTGGCAAATGCGTGTACGCACTGCAGCGGGAAGGTAGGGGGTTGCGCTTGAAAATTGGTGGGCGCTAGGACCCTTCGGTGCAACGTGGCCTCGGGGCACTGCAGAATGAAATCCGGCCTTGAAAGCAGGGACCCAAACGTTTTTTACCCATGAGCCACATTCAAACAGAAAACAAGTTGGGAAGCAAACAAGCATGAAAATATCCCTGGGATGCCAAATAAGCTCTGTGCTATTTGGTAGCACCTATGTGGTCTAGCAGCCTACAGTAGACTCTGGCAGTTCACCTGTTTTCTATGTAACCAAAACTTGCCTCCAAACCAGGAATTCAAAACTAAGCACCTGCTTTGAGGCCACTGAGAGCAACATCCAAGGGGTTGGTGAGCAACATGTGGTTTGTGAGCCACTGATTGGGGATCACTGGTTTAAAGTAAATCCCAATATTGGTGGTACCACAGGCAGTGGCATAACTATAGAGGAAGCAAACCCCACGGTTGCAGGGGGCCCAGAATATGGAGTCTGCCTTCCCTAAAGTTACGTGTAGGTAACCCCTCTGCAGCCGCTCTCCTAAATGAGAGGGGGAGGGGATCGTTGAAAGCCAGTGGACGGGCAAGTGGAAGGTTAACAGTGGTGGGAGTGGCTGTGTGTGCTGGGTGCCCCTTAATTTTTTTGTTACACCACTGACACATGGAGTGAAGTCTTAACCTGTGCCATAAACCTGGGAGCCACCTAATTTAAAGAAGTGTATCTGGGGGATAGACAGCAGGAAAGGGATCCCATTTGGCTAAGGCCATTTTTATAACTGGATGTAAGGAATCCTTACCCTGGTGGTCCAGTGGTGGTGCGGCGGGGACGCCCGCCGTGCCATCGGAGGGGACGCCCGCCACACCGTCATCCTTCTCTGCCAGCTTCCTAATGCGCGCCGCACACGCACTTCCGGTTTATATAGGCGCATGCGCGCTGGCGTGATGACGTCAGCGCGCAATGGCGCGAAATTCGAATGGATTTAAAGAGACGTTTTCTTTTATGCATTGCCCGTGATAGGATTTGTTCCTGGTGCTATTAGCTGTTGCTATTCTGTTTGAATCTGATCCTGATTGTCTGTTTTGACCCCTGCCTGCCTGTTTGACTACTCTGATCTCTGGAACCTGATCCTTGCCTGAAACCGACCTTGACTCTGCTTAACCCTCCTGTTTGATGTTCTGGTTTGACCTCTGCCTGTTATTTGACTCCGATTCTGCCTCAGCCCATCTGATTGATTACCCGGTTTGACCCTTGCCTGCCTGACGACTCTAGCTATCTGCCTGCCTCGACCCGGCCTGTCTGACCACGAATCTGTCTTACGTTATTGTACCACGACCTTCGGCCTAACTGACTTTAACAACAGTCGTGCCCCTTTGCTTGCCAGAACTCCTCGCCTTGCTCCTCTCGAAAAGTCCAGGTGGCATCTGAGTACGCTGAGGGCTCCTCCCGAAGCCAAAGGCGGTCACACTACTGGTGAAGCCGAGCCGAGACCAGGGAGCTTGGCATTAGTTCTGGTTTAGGGTGCCGACCGTGACACTGGAGTAGAGGTTGTTGGTCTTTCTTGTTTAGGGATCCAAGGTAACACTGTGGGACGTATTGGTTTTATCCATTCTTCTTCAATTAGGGCCCACAATTAGATTTGGGCGAGAGAAATAGATTAATGGCATAATCTGTGCTGCTTTTAAAAGTAATAATATAAATTAGGAACATTCAATCCTCCCTTGCTTTTTGTAGCAGTTAGGGTTATATGCGATAACCACAATTTTTTTCCTTTGTATTGTATTCAAAGTGTATTTTGGGATTTCTATTGGCAGTACCCGGAAAAAATATAAAACTTTGGGTAAAAGCACCATCTTTACCACATTTATCCTGCCAAACCATGATAGTTGCAATTTGGACCAGGATAAAAGCATTTTTACAATTTCTTTCCAGAGTTGGGGATAATTTGTTTGATATATTCCTTCTAAGTTGGACATTATTTTAACCCCTAAGTATTGTAGGGATTTTTCTTTCCATTGCAAATCAAAGTTAAGTTGGATTCGTTTTTTAAGTACCTGGGTTATTCCTAGGGGTAAGGCTTCAGATTTTGTTGGGTTTATCTTCAGTCCCGAAAGGGTTTCAAATTTACTGAGACAAAGATGTAAGCGGTTTAGTTACAATTCTTAACATATCATCTGCAAATAACATTTGCTTATGGGTCTGTTGTCCTAACGATACCCCTGTAATGTTAAGATCCAGAGGCGGGCCATTCCGGCTGAGGAGAGCGTAAGCTGGATGGCTGGTCTAGGAGTAAGCAAAAGAGGTAGCTGTCCAGTGCCCCTCAATTGTTGTGCCCTAGGCAGCTGCCTCTTCTGCCTACCCCTAGTTCCAGCCCAGCTTGGATAACCCGTATAAACTTTCCTCCAAAATTCCATTTCCTCAGGACATAAAACAAATAATCCCAGGTGACTGTATCAAAAGCCTAATGGATATCTAAAGATAGTAACAGTGCTGGGGTCCTTAAAGTGGCAAGGGAATATATTAATTGTATTAAATGTCTTATATTCTCTCCACCTTCTCTATTTGGGACAAACCCTACTTGATCCAGATGTACCAAGGTTGCTAAAAAGGAGTTTAGTCGGGTGGATTGCACTTTCCCCAATATTTTTACATCATTATTAAGTATTGATATAGGTTTGCAATAATGGAGCCTTTTGAAGGAGTCTAAAGGCAAATGCATTGTGGGACTTGTAGTTCCTTAACAGCTGGAGAGCCAAGGTTCCTGATCCCTGTTCTAGGGGATCTTTGTTAGCTTTTGGTATTAATGACACTTGTGCTAATATGATTCTGGATGCATTTTACCCCCTTGCCGTAGTTTATAGCAGTAAGATATGCGTATTTATTATAGTATTCATTAGAGTAACCATCTGGGCCAGGCGTTTTGGAATTTTGAAGTGATTTAATCTCTAATAAGGTTTCTTCTATTGTGATATCATTATCCATTTTCTGATTTTGTTCAGTAGTAAGTATCGGCAACTGGATCTTTGCAAATATACTATCTGCTTGAGTTTCATTAAATTTAGCAAGAGACTGGTATATTTTAGAACAGTATGCTTTGAATTCTGATAATTTTTTTTTTCTGGGTTGCCAGTTATAGTTCCACTTCTAGTACGAATCTTATGTAAAGGAGTGATAGGGGTCGTCTCCTCTTATTACTGACTTGTTTTACACGTGCACTTGATTTTAATTTTTATTATTTGTGGTATTATTAAAGTTATTTAGCTTTTTTTTCCAACAGATCTGCAGTTTGCAATTTCAGCATCTGGTTGCTAGGGTCCAAATTACCCTAGCAACCATGCGTTGAATTGAATTGAATAAGAGGCTGTAATATGAATCGGAGAGGTCTGAATAGAAAGATGAGTAATACAAAGTTGCAATAACAATAAGGGGCAGATTTATCTAGGGTCGAATTTCGAAGTTAAAAATACTTCGATATAGACCTCGAATTAAAATACTTCAAATTCGAACATCGAATTCAAACTTTTTTTTCAGTGAATTTCGTACGATTTTATCGTACGATCGAACGATTTTTACTTTGACTTCAAAAACTTAGAAAAATGCTGTAGAAGGTCCCCATAGGCTAACATAGCAGTTCAGCAGGTTTAATTTGGCAAAGTATTGAAGTCAGTTTTTTTTTAAAGAGACAGTACTTTGATTATCGAATGGTTGAATATCCAAACTATTTTTACTTCAAATCAAAGTCAAAGTAAATTTGAAGTCGTAGTATCATATTCAATGGTCGAAGTATCCAAAAATTACTTCGAATTTTTTTGCTTTGAAAATTCCCTCGAATTCACTTCGACCCTTGATAAATCTGCCCCTAAATGTGTAGCCTTATTTATAACAGGCATATGTTTTTAGATGGGGTCAGTGACCTTCATTTCAAAGCTGGAAAGAGGCAAATAATTCAAAAACTATAAAAAAGAAAAATAGAAAAATGAAGGCCAACTGAAAAGACACTTAGAACTAGCCATTTGAGAACATAATAAAAGTTAACTTGAAGGTGAACCACCACTTTAAAAATCACTTCTACAACAGCAATGTACTAGTGGTGTTGTGCTACAAAATCTCAATAAAGTTGTGATTTTCAAAACAAGGGGTGTATTTCACTTTGAGTATGTGCCAGCAGAGACTTCACTGTTGCACTACAGCATTCCTGTGCCAGCCACAATTCCATGTGATTCCTCCTCAGCCTGCATTCCTGGCCATCAGATTGGGTGAGCTGTGCATTCAATGAGCTGCTACTGCTCGTGTCTGTGTGTGTATCTGTGTGTGTGTCTGTGCTGCACTAACAACTAGCAGTTCCACTTCCCTGTCAGCTCTTCTGTCTCACACGTATCTGTGTAAAGTCTGTGTAATACAACTATTCTAGTTTTACTGAATGGGAAGTGTCAGTGCTGATGTGTCACCCTTTGCTTGCACAAATGAACCTCTTGTTTGCTAATCATTAGCTTATCCCTAAACAGATATATAATGCATCCCTAGATGTATGCAATATGTGCCTTTCTCAGTGGAAACCCACCAGGAAGCCTTAAAAGGGGTGGTTCACCTTTAAGTTAACTTTTAGTATGTACGAGGATGGCCGATTCTAAGCAAAATTTTCAATTGGTTTTCATTATTTCTTTTTTATAGTTTTTGAATTATTTGCCTTTTTCTTCTCACTCATTCCAGCTTTCAAATGGAGGGGTCACTGACCCCATTTAATGCTCTATAAGGCTAAAAATGTTTACGTAATACAAGTATGGGACCTACTATCCAGAATGCTCAGGGACCTGGGGCTTTCCGGAGAACAGGTCTTTCCGTAATTTGGATCTTCTCATCTTAAGTCTATTAGAAAATCATGTAAACATTAAATAAACCCAATAGGCTGGTTTTACTTCAAATAAGGATTTATTATTTCATGGTTTGGCTCAAGTACAAGGTACTGTTTTATTATTATAGAGAAAAAGGAAATCATTTAAAAAAAATTTGGATTATTTGATCGTAATGGAGTCTATTGGAGATGACCTTTCCGTAATTCGTAACTTTCTGGATAACAGGTTTCCGGATAACGAATCCCATACCTGTACTGCTTTTTATTACTCATCTTTCTATTCAGGCCCTCTCCTATTCATATTATTCAAATCAGTGAATGGTTGCTAGGGTCATTTGGACCCTAGCCACCAGATTGCTGAAATTGTTAACTGGAGCTGCCGAATAAAAAGATAAATAACTAAAAAAAACTCTTCTGCCTTCTCCGCCCCACCCGTGACCTTAGACTGCAGCCTTCTGACTTTATAGGAGTACGCTTGCCCTGCCCCTTTTGTGATGTGATTGGCGGGGCAGCGCGAGTCTTTAAATGGAGGGGGTTGGGTCGGGTGCGGTTTGAGCTTTTCTCGACCCACACATCACTACTGTCATCTTCTCTAAACACACTCCTTGCGTTACTGATGCAGGGGAACCTTGGAGTTACCAGTTATCATTACAGTGTGTGAGAAGCCCCCAATAAAGCTCCCTGCATAAATCATTTGCTTTACTGATCATTTTAACTATCCCAATTTTTTTTTCCTAGCAACCCATAGACGTTCTGCTCATGAAAACTGTAGCATTCCATAAATATTTATTTCTCACCTTTTGCCAAAAATGTTCATGTCAAATGAAATCAGAACACTAATATAAAATTGCCCACACCCTTTGTTTTACCCGTGTCCCAAGTCAGACTGACCCAGTGACATGTGCTATGACTTGGCTGGTCAGGGGACCACGTGGCTGTTTGGGCTGAGGCAACGAGCCGACTAAACTCCAGCAAAGGGCAATGTTACTCAGCAGACTGTCTCACTTCTGAATTTTTCTTTTAGAAACATTGCCCCGCCAATGTTTTATTGTTTATTGGTGAGCATACCTTCATGATGAAAGACTTATTTTTGTTTTTGTTCTGAGAAACTCCTCAACAATGGAAGTTTTTTTTTCATGCAGGAGATGCAATTGTGGTGATGATGCATTTGCGGGTTTGTCTAGTGCTAATTATATGGTGTGCTTACATAAAATTATTTATATTGCCGTATTCAAATATGTTATTGTTATTAAAAAATCATAATATTTAATTCTGTACTTAAAAAAACTGCTAGAAATCTCTCTCTCAAAATGCCTTGCTTTATGCTAAATTAGGGTAATGACATGGGGAGCCAGGAATTTTCCCTCAAAAAGCTACATCGCTGCATCGCTCCAAGTAATATTTTACTTGCAGAAATTCAGCTTATTGCAGAAAAATTCCTGCCTCCCCGTGTCATTACCCTAATGCACATGTTACTAAGGAGTGCTAAGTTGATCCTCCTTTTTTTCTGCAGTAACAACCTCTATTCTCCTGGAAAGGCTTTCTGATAGATTTTGGAACATTTTTGCAGGGACTTCCTTCTATTTAGTCACAAAAGCATTAGTGAGCTTGACCACTGTTGTTGGGTGATCAGGCCTGGACTAAACTCCACACCATTATTCTTCCACCAACATACTTTGATCATTCCACCAAGCATCATTCTCCTGGTATCACCCAAACCCAGTCTCATCCATTAGACTGTCAGATGGACTGGGTTTATAACTCCAAAGAATGTGTTTTCCCACTTTCCCCACTATTCCTTATACAAACAATACTCAGATAATAACAGTAAACCACAAATCAGGGTTACATTGGCATTGCAAAGTAAAATAACAATCCATGTTTATGGAATTCCTTTGCAGAGCTCCAGAACCTGCACAATGACCTCTGTGACAAGAGATGTGTTTGGTCAATTGCTCGGAGGTGAAGGAACCGTGGAACGATTTTGCCTTCATTCTAAAGAAGTCAGAGCTGAGGTCATATCATTTGGCTGTATAATAACTCGTTTAGAAACCCAGGACAGGAATGGAACCTTTTCAGATCTAGTTCTTGGTTTTGATGTGATAGAAGGTAAGTTGGTGTGCTGTGCTGCTTTCTGTTTTATCGTTAATTATAGACTTAATAGAGTATTCTGCTAAACTCGGCTGAACTAATCGTTTTGTGTTGTTGGGAACTAAATTTACAAACAATTACTTGGAACTAGCTGGAGAAGTCAGGGTGGGGAAACTGCCCCCTCTTGCACCCTTCTGCGAACACCCATGCTCCTGTAGGCTGTCCTACATAGAGGCCACATAGAGGCTACAAATAACCAATCACAGGCTATATTTGGCATCTTCCCCTGGAATCTTTAGCATGTGTAACACTTTTTTGGACTATCCAGGCCAACGGAGTTAACAGGCAGGGCCTTCGCAAAAGGGAAGTATTGAAGAGACAAATGATCCACAGGTTACTTTCATCAGTAAAGAGGCATTTGTAAAATATCTATGCACACAGCTCAGATAGTATATTAGAGGCAGATGCAGGTGCATTCCAGGTGCTGTCAAGGCAGCACAGCACCTCCAGGCAGAAATACCACTCACACATGGTCTGGATCTCACACAGTGGAGGGGTCAGGGAGGAGAACCTAAAGCCTGACACCCTATCCACTGTGTCACTTTACTGTAGGCAAATCTTACAGCTTGGCAAGCTACTTTCTGCTACACCTCCACACCATAAAGCTGCTCTTTTTCTCTTCCCTCACTGTCTTAAGCTGGCCATAGATGCAAAGATCCGATCATACGAGTCATCGTGCGATCGGACTTTCCCATCTCCCGACCTGCCACTAACCATTCCGATCAAATAAAGTACAAAAGAACAGATCAGCCGATGTTCTGCCCCTGACAGCAATCGTATGAAAGTTATATCTGACCAAAGCTGGTGACAGTCTCCCTCTGAAAATCGTACGATCGGCAATACATGCTGAGATATTATCAGCAGCCAACAGAAATCTTTAAGCCTGTCCGATCGACCAAATGTCCGATCTCCGCCGGACGAAAAATGTCAGGACTCTCCACACACGGTCCGAAAATCATACAAATCCTCGATTCGTACGATCAGATCTTTGCATCTATGGCCAGCTTTACTCTCCTAGAGAGTCTATAACAATTATATTCCTGCTACTCACTAGCCTCATTCATGGGGTCCCTGCTCCCCGACTTCCACACTAGAGGTTCAGGTCCGTCTAGGGCAAACTGGCTTTACTGGGCCTTGGTGTACCCATGATCCCTGGAAATATCCAGATGGGTCAGACACCAGAAGCCAAAGAGGAAGATCCACCCCTTCTCACTCACTATACCAAAGTGTGACAGGAAGTGCACACAACACCTCTTGGTCAATAACTGGGATATGTAAATTATAACTAGCTACATGGGCATCTGCCCAACAACTAGGGAGTTCAGGAAGTGTAGGGATTTAAAGCCATAGTGGCACATTAACACAAACACACATATGTGTCTCACGGGTAATAAAAAAGGTTGGAGACCCCTGCTTGAACTGTATTATTTTCAAATGTCAATCAAACATAATGAACATTCAAGCTATTGTAATGCTCTGTGGAAATGGATGTTTTGACCATATTATGCTGCTATTCGTACTGTACATGTGGTGCACAGGCTCGCACAAGAACATGAAGTCCCTATACTGGGAATGAATATGCAAAGCAGGTAAAAAAGGCTTGTTTTTCTGTGTGTCACTCATCAGTCTACAGGAGCATCCTGTGCAGTCTTCCTGATTGTTCATGTGAAACAAGCATGGAACTACTTTTTACCTACAGTATGTGACTGATCTGTTTGCAGTTTATGCTTTTAATCTGTGTGCAAATGCATGCACCATGACAGAATGCACTGGCCTGCAAAATACCCATTTGTCTCTGTGCCGTTGTCACGGTCGGCACCCTAAATCCAGAACCAATGCTAAGCACCCTGTTCTCGGCTCTTGTGTCTGCCTTTAACAGCCGCCTTTCACCTCTGAAGGAGCTCTCGGCTAATCGGTTGCCGCCAGGTCTTATGAAGAGAGGTGACAAGCGAAGGGTTCTGGACGAGCAAAGGGCACGGCGGTTAAGCAGTCTTTTGGGCAGAAGGTCACAGTACAAGGCGTAGACAGAAAGCGTAGTCAAACCAGGCCAGGTCGGGTCAAACCAGGAAATCAATCAGGAGGGATATGAGGCAGTTGGTTACCAGGCAGCAGGAGTGATTCTGGCCCCTCCACCGCCTGAGGCAGCAGAGTTGCTGCTGCCCCCCCTTCCCCGTGCGCTTACCTTTTTGTGCCTGAGGGGGTCCAGGGGAGTCCATGAGGGCAGCAGAGAGGGCCAGTACGCTAGCGCAGAGAGCCTAACTGAGATCTCTGCGCTAGAAGAGCCGAGTGGCATTTTGCCGCCCCTGGTACCTAGTGGGGTGCTGCCGCCTGAGGCGACAGCCTCAACTCGCCTCATTGGCGAAGCACCCCTGCCAGGCAGGGTCAGTATTTCAGAAGTGAGGATAGTCAGTAGCAGGCAGGGGTCACAACAGGTAATCAGATCACAGAAAACAGAAGCTTTAACAGCACAGAGGCACCAGGAACTCACTAGGAAGAAACCTATAACGGGCAACTGAAAAATACAAAATGACCCTTTAAATACGTTTAAACTTTGCGCCATTGCGCGCTGGTGTCATCATGCCAGTGTGAATGCGCCTATAAAATAGGAAGAGGCGCGCCGCACGCCCTAAGGAGCCGGCTGCTATTATCTTTTATATGCTGAAAATAAAAAAAAATTACACACAATTACTTTTTCTGTCTATAGTAATAAGTCAACTCAACTGGACTTGCTGTATTTTCATTTTCCTTGAAGACGTTTCGCTAGTCACCCGACTGGTTTTCTCAATTCAGAAAAAAGAAAATGCAGCAAGTCCAGTTGATTTGACTTATTACTATAGATATACCATGACCTGGATGAACGAGAACATTCACAAACAGACTTTTCTTTATGTTCTGTGAAAGAAAACAAAGCAGCTGGGGAAAGAAAAATATGGCTAATGAAATATTTAAGCTAACAGAGCCACAAGGGCCCCTGAAGGGATATAATGTGGCCCATGGGCTGGCTGCTCATCTACAGTGGCTTTCAGATATGAATGTCTGCTAGGCACTGCTTTTAGCTACAAGCCACTGGATTTAGAGGGAGGCTCCTGAAAATACAGGAAAGCTGGGTCCTCATCTGAGGGAAACATATAAATCAAAAATATCCAACCATGGAACAGATTTGGCATTTAGTATATGCTGAAAATGTTTTCTAAGTGGGCCTTGTTGTGAACAAGAATATGCCAGTGCATTATATAAATATAGCAGGAAAATGCTTTAAAAAGTTGTTTTTCAGGCTGATCTATTGAAAATGTCTGCAAAAACACTACTAGCCCCACCCATCAGTTTCACTTCCTGCTGCCTCCTTTCCCAGGCTGTGCAGGGAAGCTGGCGGCCCTCAGTACACTGCACTGTAGGATAGGAACCAATCAGCAGCTAGGCTGACCCGATAGGAAACTGAAACCTGCCTTTGTAAAACCAGCACCATATATTATTCATTATTGCCTACATGATTATGAGGAGGTTCAAGTGTCCTTTAAAGGGGAAGGAAACCTAGTCGGCGCAAACCCCCCACCCCCCCTCCCGTTTGTTGCCCTCCCTCCTCCCCCCTGGCCTACCTGTCCCGCTGGGCAAATGCCCCTAACTTGTTACTTACCCTTCTGCGCAGGTCCAGTCCAGGGAGTTCACCAACGACATCTTCTTCCACGCAATCTTCTTCCTGCTGTGAACGGCGTTTTGGCGCATGCGCAGTAGGATCATTTTGCCGGTACGGATCTACTGCGCATGTGCCAAAAGTCACGCGCATGCGCAGTAGATCGTACCGGCGAAATGATCCTACTGCGCATGCGCCGTTCAAAGCAGGAAGAAGATCGCATGAAAGAAGATGTCGTCTGTGAACTCCCTGGACTGGACCTGCGCAGAAGAGTAAGTAACAAGTTAGGGGCATTTGCCCAGCAGGACGGGTAGGCCAGGGGGGAGGAGGGAGGGTGGCCAACAAACGGGAGGGGGGTGGGGGGTTTGCCGACTACGTTTCCTTCCCCTTTAAGACTGGGTCCGGGGCAAATAGCCCTCTGCTCTAAATCATCCTTACAATGCAGTTAGTGAATCTGCAAAGCACAATAACAATTGTTTGTGAGCTTCACCCTAAGAGATAACATCAGTCACTAAGGAAATACGTACCACTTACATAAACCCAGATAGTGCACCAGGTGATCAACAACAGTTGCTCATCGTGATCCTTTTCTTGATATCCGAGTGAGAATCGACACCGATCAAGCCGGAGGAACTGGGGCTGTTTTGAGCTCACATTTGCAAAATCTGCAAAACCCACAAAACTGCAACAACATGTTTTATTTGATCAGCTAAAAAGCATCAGAAATGAAACCAATTTGGAGACCGTGTAGCAATAATTCCAAAATTAGTAAGGTGTGAAAAACCCATTGCGGCCTACTAAATTGAGAGTTCTTGTTTTTCTATCCCAAAATAAAAGCATGCTCAATATATTCATCAGTTACACATGGGGCAGAGTTCAAAAAGAATTGAGCAAAGTTTGACTTTTGCCATCTTGCAATGACATCTGCTGTTAATGCAATATTATAGGAAGGAATGTGAATTACAGTGTTTTGCTGTAGTAACTGTAGTATATAGTATTACATAATTACATAATTAAATCAGGTTGAAAAAAAGACAAAGTCCATCAAGTTCAACCCCTCCAAATGAAAACCCAGCATCCATACACACACCTCTCCCTACTTTTAATTAAATTATATCTACCCATACCTATACTAACTATAGAGCTTAGTATCACAATAGCCTTTGATATTATGTCTGTCCAAAAAATCATCCAAGCCATTCTTAAAGGCATTAACTGAATCAGCATCACAACATCGGCCGGCAGTGCATTCCACAACCTCACTGTCCTCACTGTGATGAACCCCCTACGTTGCTTCAAATCATCATCATTTATTTATATAGCGCTGTCAAGATACGCAGTGCTTTGCAAATGAAAGTTCTTTTCTTCTAGTCTGAAGGGGTGGCCTCTGGTACGTTGATCCTCTTTATGGGTAAAAAGGTCCCCTGCCATTTGTCTATAATGTCCTCTAATGTACTTGTACATAGCATTATTCCACTATAATTTAGCATAACTAACAAATACAGAATAACATCCCCAGGTCCCCATCTAGGTGTGAGATCCCTAGAACAAGAACCCCATTATCCTTCTTCTATAGAGTCGGTTTTTGGCAAGTGATTTTAAAAATGAGTTCCTTTTTCTCTATAATAAACTAGGGATGTAATTTGTTACTGGATTTCACCTTTAAGTGCCTGTCTTGAACCAATAAGACTATAATTAGGAGGGTGCACACCCTAATTCATGTTGAGGTGCTAATCCTATGGAGACTGCCCAAGTGAAGCCTCCTTACATGTAAATTCAAAAACAATATATAAGGATTGCACACTCAGTTATAAAAAGTCAAAAATGTATTTAGTCAAAAACACTTACATACCAACAATTAGCCCAATGATTGGCCCTACGCGTTTGACCACAAAAGTGGTCTTCATAAATCCATAAAGAGAAAAAAGAGATGCCTTTTTATCTCTTGTTAGGGGGGGAAATGGGAAAGAGAACTGTGCGGCACTCACAGTTAAGACATTTTTGAATTCCTTGTTTGTGGAATCGTGATTTTTTCGATATCCCAAAGTGGGATACTTTTGGTCCAATTTTTCAGTGCATGTGGTCAAGCAGCTGACTCTGAGAGAATGTAGCAGCTCCAACAAGATAGCCAAACATGGGCAGATAGGTGTGTGGATTCATTCATTCCTGATGGCAGCCCAATGACCATAGTACAGTATACTGCTGACAACATTGCACTTTCTCTGTTGTGAACTGATCTTTGGTCTGAGGGCTGAAAGTTCAGATTAGCCTAATTGGGTTATTTATTACATGGTCATGTAAAGATTCTTTCAGCTGATGGCCTGGCCAAGTGAGATCATTAAATGTATAACCAGCTCAAGAGTTTGTATCATACAACCCCATTTTAATGTGAATAAAAAGAGAATGAGAGGATTTGCAGATCATTTAAACCCTATATTTAATAGCAAATAGTACAACATATCTTGTTGACACTGAGAAATTTAATGGTTTTCTGAAAAATATATGCTCGTTTTGAATTTGATAGCAACAAGTTTCAAAAAAGTGGGGCGAGGGGCATGTTTCCCACGGTGTTGCATCAGCCCATCTTTTAAAGGGGTTGTTCACATTCCAATTTATTTATTTTTTCAGCTAAGGAAACTTTATTCTTTAATTGTTGCAATATTTGCCTGTGCAGTGTGTCATGTACTGTACCCTTCCCCATCTTTACTTGTGAGAGGCCTCTCTGGGATTCGCTCTTTTTAGCATTACACAACTTTTTCAGTCTTTTATTGTCTCAACTTTTTTGAAACATGTTGCTGGCATATATTTTTCAGCAAACATTTCTCATTTTCAATATCTGATACGTTGTCTGTACAATTTGCAATTAAACATAGGGCTTCAATGATTTGAAAATCATTCTCTTTTTGTTTATATTTTACACAACATCTCAATTTTTTTCAAATTGGGTTGTGCAATTCAGTTTTCTGAAAAATGGATCTTTCCATAATTTGGATCTTTGCCTTAAATCTACTAGAAAATCATTTAAACATTAAATAAACCCAATAGGCTGGTTTTGCTTCCACTAAGGATTAATTATATCTTACAAGGTACTGTTTTATTATTACAGAAAAAAGGGAAATAATATTTAAAAATCCTTCCCGGATAACAGGTTTTTAACGGAACCCCTACGATTTAGCCTATTTCCAGGTAGGCTTTCCATACGTCTACATATTTAAACCCCTATTAGACTAATTCGCCAAAAACTTTAATAAAACATAGTTGAAATTCTTAAAATGTCATTAAAAAGTGTTATGGAAAAAAGATAAAAATGATAATTTGTTTGCCATGGTAACATTTTTCACTTTATTTTTGTCAGGCTATACAAACAAACACCCTTATTTTGGAGCAGTTGTTGGGCGGGTAGCAAACAGAATTGCCAATGGTAAATTCACTGTGAAAGGAAAGGATTATCGTTTGGCCATAAACAATGGACCGAACAGTATACACGGAGGCCTGAAAGGGTTTGACAAAGTAAGTAAATGCGACCATCTTTTGCTTCCTCATCATATGCTCATCTTTGAAAAAATGTTCAGTTATGGTTTGGCGTCCGTTCAGTTTTCAGTCCTTAAAGTGGTTATTCACCTTTAAGTGAACATTTAGTATGTTCTAGAAGTCTAAGGGGCAGATTTATCAAAGGTCAAATTTTCAAAGTGAAATATACTTCGAAATGCCAAAAAAAATTGCGAAAAGTATTGGTCAACGGGCATCAAATTATTTTGACGCGTGTCAGTTTCGATGCCCATCACCATTTTTATATGCGCGCTTATTTTGTTCAAGTGCATTAAAGTCCATGGGCGTCCGAATCATTTTGACGCTCGACAATTTTTATGCGTGACCACATTTTTTTTGACGCAGCGGATTTTTCGCTGCAGTTTTGCTAATTCATTTGTCGGCGGCAAAATGTGGAAATTCCCCGTGAATTCACGCCTGCCGATTTTATTTGCCCATCGCTATCCTGCAGGATTATTTTTCACATTGTAGTTTTAGAGAATACATTGTGCTGTAAGAGACAATGAATTTTCAGCCTTAACATGTATGGCCAACTTCTTGTATAAATAAAGCTGTTGCCCCAGGCAAATTTAATCGTTTTTATAACTTTATGTTGGTGTGGTTGCTTATTATTATACCATCCACTGCTCGTATAGACATTTTGCCTCCAATCTATTTCGGTTTGGTGGTTTTTGAGTTATTTAGCGCATTATTCAGCAGCTCTCCAGTTTCAGATATCTGGTTGCTAGGATCCAAATTATCCTAGCAACCAAGCATTAATTGAATAAGAGACTGGAATATAAATAAGGGAGGGCCTGTATAGAAATATGAGTAATAAAAAGTAGCAATAACAATACATTTGAAGCATTTTTTTTAGATGGGGTCAGTGACCCCCATTTGAAAGCTGGAAAAAGTCAGAAGAAGTAACCAAATAATCAAAGAACAATCAAAAAAGAAATAATCAATACTTAGGGGCAGATTTATCAAGGGTCAAAGTGAATTCGAGGGAATTTTCGAAGTAAAAAAAATTCGAAATTAGAAGTAATTTTTTGGATACTTCGACCATCGAATAGGATACTACAACTTCGAATTCAATTCAAAGTAAAATAGTTTGAATATTTGATAATCGAAGTACTGTCTCTTTAAAAAAAACTTCGACTTCAATAGTTAGCCAAATTAAACTTGCCGAAGTGCTATGTTAGCCTATGGGGACCTTCAAATGCATTTTTATAAGTTTTTTTGTAGTCGAAGTAAAATCGTTCGATCGATCGCTGAAATCCTTTGATTCAAACGAAGGATTTTACTTAGACCGCAAAACGGTCAAATTCGTTAAAAAAAACTTTAATAAAACAATCATTTTATCAAAAAAAACTTTGACTTCGATATTCGAAGTCGAAGTATAGCCATTCGATGGTTGAATTTCGAAATGATTCGGACGCCCATGGACTTTAATGCACTTGAACAAAATAAGCGCGCATATAAAAATGGTGATGGGCGTTGAAATTGACACGCGTCAAAATAATTTGATGCCCGTTGACCAATACTTTTCCCATTTTTTTTTGGCATTTCGCAGATTTCGTGGGAAATTCACAAATTTTCTGGTGAAGCGGGACAAATTCGCCCATCCCAATGCTGGACTAGCCAATGAGGGATGTGAGGCACCAGGTGTGTGACATAGTTGGTTTTGTCAGGAATCGGAAGAGAAGGATTGGTAGTCTGGTCTACTCCTTCCTTGGACAGTGGAGAAAGTAATGTAATGTGCTGTGGGCATCTGTATAGAGAATCCTGTTATTGCAGAACTATATAAATACAAATATACATGGACTGGCCAAATGCCAACTGATAAATATATTCATATATTTTCACTGTAACGGCTCAGAAATGCTGACGCTTTGTCTTCTTTCATTATAAAAATAGCGTTATGTCTTCATTAGTTTTCTCATGAAGTGATTGGTATGAATGTGACTGACCCAAATACTCAGTTAACTGGAAAAATGTTCATAGGGATTTCGTATTTGCCTGTAAATAGCAATTCCAGATGTGTCAAGCTGCTCTGTGGCCTGTAGCCAAGCCTGGGGAATACATGTTGTATGGTAATTAAAAGCCAGATTTGTTTGACTCTGTGCTTAGTAGCCTCTCTATATGTTCCAGTCTGTAGTCTGTCACCATCCGTTTTACACTACATTTTACATTTTGTACACTAAATATAAACATGAACTTACTGCACCACAAGCCTAATCAAACAAATAATTTATGCGTTCAAAGTTGGCAACAGGGGGTCACCATCTTGTAACTTTGTTAAACATCTTTGCAAGACCAAGACTACACACATGCTCAGTGTGGTCTGGGCTGCTTAGGGATCGTCATAAACAAAGCTGATTGAGTTCTGCATGGCTGGGAAGTAAGGCGGGGGCTCCCCCTGCTGTTCATAAGTATGATTGTTTCCCTGCTCAGCAGTTAGGGACCATCTGACAATTCCTATCCACAGCTGTAAATGAAGGAAGAATTTCACTGCATACAGTCAGGTTTCTTATAAAAACGGAACACATTTTTTAATGAAAGTATATTGGCGATAGGTTTCTTTTTCATGAAAGAAAGTAAAAATGGGATTTTATGTTTTTGCCTTTACATGCCCTTTAATTATTTAACGGGTTGTTCACCTTCCAAAGACTTTTTTTCAGCTCAGTCGTTTTCAGATTGTTCACCAAAAATAAAGACTTTTTTCAGTTATTTTCTATTTATGACCATTTTTCTAATATTGAAGTGTAAAGTTTCATTTTTTACCTTCTTTTGTCTTTCTAAAGCAGCTACGGGGGTCGGAGTCACTGACTGTATCAGTAATTTCCAAATACCTAGAACAATCACTACCAGGCTCATGTCCCACAGGGTAATGCGTTTTATCTACCACTCTCCGGCAACTCCACTTTTACTGCAATTGTGGTGCTGGTCCTCTGGCGACCCAGCAAGGTTCCTTAGCAACAGTAGTAAATTCACGGATCCGCACACACTATTATCTGCAGTCGGGGACGTGGCCCCTCTTTTTATTATTATACCACCAGCAAGATCAATGTTTGGGGGGGTTTAACCTCCATTCATCAGGATACAATCTCAAGGTTGACGCACCTATATCTGCAAAACCCCTCCTTTTTCCCCACAATCCATTCTTCACAATACACAAAGAATTTTTTACCCTCTTGGACATGTGAGTGTCGCAGACACTTTCCCAGATGGTGACCCCCTGTGACAAGTCTGGTAAAAAAAAAGTGGTAAAAAATACAGGTATATCGTTTTTGTAACGAAGTCCCAAGTGTGGTTAAAATACTGTGTTGTATCAGTGGTTTTCACATACAATAAGTGACCCTGGAGGTGATTTTAAATGTATTACAATTATATTGTGTGTGTGTGAGAGCTTGTTACTAGTTCTGTAATTATATTTGTTACTAGTTCTGTAATTATATATGCATGCATCAATCAATAAACTTTCCTGGTATTACAGGTGCTCTGGGCCCCTAAGATAATAGAAAATGGTGTCCAGTTCTTCTACAAAAGTGCAGACGGCGAGGAAGGGTACCCCGGCGAATTAAATGTGTGGGTGACATACACACTTATTGGCAGAACCTTGACTGTGAACTACAGAGCACAAAGTAATAACACTACACCCATAAATCTGACAAACCATTCCTACTTTAACTTGGCAGGACAGGTAAGAATGAATTGACAAACTGTGTTTTCACAAATTTTATTCTGAACAGTACATAGTTATCACTTGTCAGCGGGTACACACAAAACGGACAAAACAAAGGGTACAAACTATTGCACAGAGGGTAGAGTGCAAATTATATATTAGCAATCGGCTGGCAAAGCCCCTGTTCAGAAAGCAGTCTCAGGTATAGGCAGTGCTGGGCCAGGTCACCGTCTGTCAGTTGCCCCAGGCAACCAAGCTGGCTGTTGGCAACTTAGGTCCCCAGCACAGCCGTGCGCAATGGCGTACAACCGAGGACTCGCGTGCGCAACCATGTGTAATCGAGGACGTGCATGCGTTATCGTGTGCAACCGGGGGCGTGCGTGTGTGGTAGAGCGCAAAGCACTTCAACTTCACAGAGCGCACCCACTTTTCAATGTGGTAACACTTGCCGGACTAGGGGTAGGCTGCATATAAGGTAAGTGCCTGATGCCCCCAAGCTTTGCGTCCTAGGCAAGTGCCTCTTGTGCCTACCCCTAGTTCCGGCCCTGGGTATAGGATCCTTTATCTGGAAACCTGTTATCCAGAAAGCTCTGAATTATGGGAAGGTTGTCTCCCATAGTCTCCATTTTAACTAAAATAACTTTTTTTTTTTTTTTAAAATAACATTCTGAAACATATTCCCTTTTCCCCTGTAATAACAAAACAGTACATTGTACTGGATCCCTACTAGGATCAAATTAATCCTTATTTGAGGCAAAACAATCCTAAGAAGACTGTCCATGCTCAGAAGCCATCAAATTTAACTGAACTGGAGAGATTTTGTATGGATAAATGGTCAAAAATACCTCCATCCAGAATCCAGACACTCATCAAAGGCTATAGGAGACGTCTAGAGGCTGTTACATTTACTAAAGGGGGCTCAACTAAGTATTGATGTAATATCTCTGTTGGGGTGCCCAAATGTATGCACCTGTCTAATTTTGTTATGATGCATATTTACTGTTAATCCAATAAACTTTATGTCACTGCTGAAATTTCCATAAGGCATGGTATATATTAAAAGGAAGTTGCTACTTTGAAAGCTCAGCCAATGATAAAAAAAACTCCAAAGAATTAAGAGGTGTTCCCAAACTTTTTCATATGACTGTATATGGTATCCTCAGCAGAACCTATTCTATTTACTAAAATTTAGATTTCCTTTTTTCATGAATAGTATTTTTCTCTAAAACTTTGTGGTTTTTTTTTCTCTAAAAATTTGAGATTTAAGTGTAAAAATCACATACAAAACTAGTACAAAACTGCGCCAAGGAAAAGCAGCTGAGGTCCATTGAATTCAATGGGAGTTGCGTTGATCCTATTGGACCTTTATTTTTTTATTTATTTATTTATTTTTTTAACTTTCAGACTTTTAGAGGTATTCGGATATAATGTCAGAAAAACCCGAATTAGAGATATTTGTGGGGGGTGAGTTCAGGTTGTTCAACTTTTTTTTTTTTACGTTCGTACTTTTTTTTATTCAGACCTTTTAATAATCTTCGTGGCATTCAAGATTTTAGAGAAATAGAGTTTATTTGTGGTTTCAAAAAGCTCTATTACCACTAAAATTTGACATTTAATAAATGGGCCTCATATTTGATTCTTCTATTTAATGTGTACAAACAATTTGAAACTGCTTTTAGGAATACAAGATCTACTGGAGTATCGGACAATAAGGACCACATTTTGCAGCAGAACGTTTTTTTCTCTTACCTCATCTCTGTTGTCTTTTGTAGGGCTCTAGTAATGTTTACGACCATGTGGTTTCCATTGACGCTGATCATTACCTGCCCGTTGATGACACCATGATACCAACAGGTAAGAAATCTAGAAATATATTACCTATTTTCGGGGCCATATATATATATATACATATATATATATATATATATATATATATATATATATATATATATAGATATATATATATATATATATATATATAGATATATCTGAGACAATTTGCTATGGGTTTGCATTTCTTAATATTTGTGGTATATATATTGGCATTATATATCCACCTTAAAGGAAAAGTAAAGCTACCAAAGCAGTTTATTGCCAATAGATTAGAAACAATATATTTATTCTGCAGAATGCTTTACCATACCTGAGTAAACAGCTCTACAAGCTCTCTCTTGTTTGTTTAGGATAGCAGCTGCCATATTAGTTTGGTGTGACATCACTTCCTGCTTGAGTCTCTCCCTGCTCACTCATAGCTCTGGGCTCAGATTACAGCAGGGAGGGAGAGAGGAGCAACTGAGCATGCGCAAGCCCTAGCCCTGGAGGTGTATGCTGAAAACAGGAAGTCTGATACAGAAGCCCATGAGTACACAATAGAAGGAAAGAAATGTTGTGTTTCTTTTGACAGAGGGCTCAGAGCAGCATTACTTTGAGGGTTTACTGGTGTATTTATATAGACCTTTCTGATAAATCTTACTTAATTTTAACCTTTCCTTCTCCTTTAAAGAAGAATTCAACCCCTTATTAAAAAAAAGCCTACCCACCCCACCCTACATTGACCCCCCTCCCCCCCAGCCTACCTGCTACCCCGGGTAAATGCCCCTAACTTTTTTACTTAACCCTCGTGCAGATTCTGTCCAGCAGAGTTCACAGGCACCATCTTCTTCTCTTCGGTAATCTTCGGGAAGTAAGTGCTGCATCGGTGCATGTGCAGTTGGAGCAGTCTGCTGCTCCTGAACAACTGCACATGCGCCAAAAGTCACGGCAATTGCTGAAGGGCCTGAAGAAGACCTGAAGATTACAGAAGAAGAAGATGGCTGCCATGAACTCCGATGCCCTGAATCTGCACCGAGGGGTAAGTAAAAGGTTAGGGGCATTTACCTGGGGTAGCAGCTAGGCTGGGGGAGGGAGGGGGATCTATGTAGGTTTTTTTAATAAGGGGTTGAATTCTACTTTAAGGGGATCTTCCCTTGTGTTCTGTGTTCTGATTTCTTTTACAGGGGAGGTGGCGCCAGTTCTGGGAACTTGCTTTGATTTAAGGAAACCAGTAGAGCTTGGCAGTCATTTAAAGTCGTTTCATTTAGATGGCTTTGACCACAATTTTTGCTTGGGCGTCACACAGGAACAGAAGCAATGCGCAAGGTAATATGTCACTTCCTTTTCTTTCCCTTCCCGGGGCCTGACAGAAAATGAGATGAACTCTACGTGAGATCATTCCCAATGATGATTGTTAAATGGGGCCCTGACTCACTGCTGAGCTCACCCACCCAGTGAAATTCTGCAAAAGGCAATGACAATTAGATACTATATTGTGAACTGAATTGTATTATTTGTATGATCTTTATGGAGATGTTGTTCTACAAATAGTTATCTATTCAATTTTAGTAATGAATATAATTCAAAGTAATAAATGTGTCTCTGTTATTAGGATCAGCCATCCGCTAAGTGGCAGGGTGCTAACTGTCAGCACAACTCAGCCTGGGGTCCAGTTCTACACTGCCAATTTCCTGGATGGATCTTTGAAGGGCAAGGCTGGTAAAGTGTACCCAAAACATTCGGCGTTTTGCTTGGAAACACAAGGCTGGCCTGATGCAGTCAATAAGGTACATGTCATAGCTGCAAACTGGGGTTTCAAAATAGTGTTTATGTGCCCAGCCGTGCCACCCAACTTCATCAATGAAGTGAGTCAAACAAAAAGCATATAGAGGCCTAGGATATGTTGGTGCTATAAAAAAAGGAACAGTGACACCAAAAAAAAATGAAATATTTTAAAGGAATAACAATATAATGTAGCGTTGATCGGCACTGGTAAAACTGATCCGTTTCCTTCAGAAACACTACTATAGTTTATATAAACAAGCTGCTGTGTAAGCATGGAGGTAGCCATTCAAAGCTGAAAAAGAAAAAAAGGCACAGGATACGCAGCAGATAACAGATAAGCTCTGTAGTACACAATGGGATACTTCAAAAGTTATCTGATATCACTGTGTATCCTGTGCTTGAATCCCAAGGCTACACAGCAGCTTGTTTATATAAGCAATTGTAGCCTTTCTAAAGCAAACACATCCGTTTTACAAGTGCAGGGCAGTGGTACATTATATTGTCATTCCTTTCATTTTTTGCTGTTACTGTTCCATAACCTACCCACCAACTGATTTGTGCTGGTGCAAACCTCACCCTCCTGAACACACACATTATAGAGGTAAGTTCGTAGGGATGCACCGAATCCAGGATTCGGTTCGGGATTCGGCAGAATCCTTCTGCCTGGCCGAACCGAATCCTAATTTACATATGCAAATTAGGGGCGGGGAGGGAAATCGCGTGACTTTTTGTCACAAAACAAGGAAGTAAAAAAAGTTTCCCCCTTCCCATCCCTAATTTATATATGCAAATTAGGGTTCGGATTTGGTTCGGTATTCGGCCGAATCTTTCGCCAAGGATTCGGGGGTTTGGCCGAATCCAAAATAGTGGATTCGCTGCATCCCTATAAGTTAGGGCCTTAAAGGGGTGTTTCACCTTTAAGTTAACTTTTAGAATGTTATAGAATGCCTAATTCTAAGTAACTGATGTAGACCTGTTTGAGATTTTTTGTAGTTTTTAAATTATTTGCCTTCCTCTTCTGACTCTTTCCAGCGTTCAAATGGAGGTCACTGACCCCTTCTAAAAAAAATGAAATGCTCTGTAAGGCTAAACATGTATAGTTATTGCTACTTTTTATGACTCCTTTCTATTCAAGCCATTTCCCATTCATATTCCAGTCTTTTATTCAAACCAGTACATGGTTGCTAGCTAAATTTGGACCCTAGCAACCGCATTGCTGAAATGGCAAACTGGAGAGCTGCTTCCCCATGGATTTTTTCAAATCGTCAGTATGAATTTGACTTTCCAAGTGCCGCATAGGAGATAGGCGAAAAGGCTAACTTGAATTCCACTGTGTGCTGGATTGGAAATCATCTTCACACCGAAGACCTAAAGCGCCTAAGCTTTTTTTACGTGTCTGCAGCTTACATTTAGTTTTTTTGCTAGGTAATGATGTGAGCAAATATTTAATCAGTGTGAAGACAACTTCCGATTCAGTGCACAGAGGAATTCAAGTTCGCCTTTCTTTGATGGGGCACTTTGAAATTCAAATTCAAGCTGAAGATTCGAAAAAAAATTCCAAGGGGAAGTAGGCCTTACCTATTATTATAACGGTTTTGGGAGGCAATAAATTATAAAAAAAAAATTTGGTGATACTGTTCCTTTAAGATTCAAAGCCATTAGAAAGTAGTTATATTCGGCTAATTTTTTTTTAAAGATTTTTGAAATGTAATTTGTTTCTCCGCAGCCACATTTTCCAAGTTCTCTTCTAAATCCTGGAGAAGAATACAACCACACTACCTGTTTTGAGTTTTCACTTATTTAGTACATGTTCAGGCTGTGGAGGTTAAAAGAACAGCAAGATGGAAACACAAACGCCGATCACAATTTAAATGAACCTCTGATTTGCATAATGATATTTTCCCTTCTTTAATAAATATTATGGTGCAATGTAATAAAAATGGAACAAGTTGCTTTATGTCTAGTTATAATTCATAACTAGGGATGCACTGAATCAACTATTTGGGATTCGTCCGAATCCTTCGTGAAAGATTCGGCCGAATACCAAAACAAATCCTAATTTGCATATGCAAATTAGAGGTGGGAAAGGAAAAAGTAGGAAAAGAATGTTTTACTTCCTTGTTTTGAGATGAAAAGTCACGTGATTTCCCTTCCCACACCTAATTTACAAAAGGAAATTAGAATTCGGATTAGCCACACACAAGGATTCGCCCGAATCCAAAACCTGCTGAAAAAGGCCGAACCGAATCCTGGATTCGGTGCATCCCTAGTTATTATATTAACAAGGAGTTAGCAATCTGACAGTTTATAGCAATTACTGGCCACTTGTTCAGAAAGGAAACATCTGATTGGCTAGTGTGGGTTACTAGACCTGGGCAAACTTTGCTGCATAATCCCTTTTAAATGTACCAGTTTAAAATATGAAAGTGTGTATATATATATATAAAATTTACCTTATGAACAGGAAAAAGAAGGCAGAATATAAAATGGATATGTGTATTGGCATTTGCTGGCATGTAATTAATAATAAATACTATATTGTGCCGTCTATAAACATAATGATCTGCATTTGTATAGTTCTAACCCACACTTGGCTGTAGATGTGTTACTTGTGTATTAGATTTCTTACATTTACCACTCTTTTTGATCTTATAAAGAGCTCTAAAGGGTAAATTGACTAAGCGGGCGAAAATTCGCTCAGTCTACTGGTAGATCCTGATCTACCTTTTGGGCACCCATAAGTGTAGATCATACTTCTCAATGTTTCAGCTCACTGCCATAAAAGGGGGGATGGGGAGTACAGTCAAGGACCTCATGACAGAGAGGGATCCCAGGATCTGTGAAGGCCAGGGTTGCCTCCTTTGTCCAAATCAAACTCCAGACAAAGGGGTCGGGCCAGTGATATCAGAAGGTGGATCTGTGATGTCACTTGCGATGCACATGAGGGCATTTGCCTAGTTTTTCAACCTGCAGAAACCGAACAGCCCCTTAAAAAAACGGAGCTGTCCGGTTCTCAACCAAACAGGTGGCAACCCTAGTGAAGGCCCAAATTGTTACTCTTCATGGTGTTCTCAAACTAGACCCTACCTTATCATGACAATGTTCTACTTGTCCCACCTATCTGGTCCTGACCTAATACCACCAACAGTTAATTGCCCGTATTGATATTAGTCCAAAGGATTCAATTCCATAACTGCAACAATTTTTCCCAATTGGGTAATTCCTTTAAGGCAATGAAGAAATCTATTTTTCATTTCTTTATATTACATTACAACTCTTAAGGTGGCCACACATGTAGAGATCCTCTCGTTTCCGATTTTGCCAAATGAGCAGATCTTTCCCAGAAACGCCCACATTGAGGTGGGCGATACCGGGCTGATCTGATCATAATGTATGAGCTACGGGTGGTTGGATCGCGGGACTGCATCAACGACTGACTTTCGGACAGATAACGATCGGGGATGCTCGTTCATTTACACGGCCAATAAGCTGCTGACTCGGTATGGCCATCTTAAAATACCATTGCCCGGGGCTAAGCGCAAGAGCACTATGAGGTTTAGAATGAAGGCCCTTCAAGCCCATGCAAAAAGCACTTGCACATAGGGCAATAACTACAAGTACTTTGTACATGGGCTTTACCCCAAATAAAACATATGCAGTGGTCTTTATAAAGATCCCAAAACAAAAAGCACCGTAAAGCCGGTTCATGGAGGCCACAATAATGTAGATCAGGAGCGCCCTTACTTTACTAAAGTCAGGTCTACTTTTAGCGATTGTTTACCCATTATAATAGACATCGATAATAGTTAGAATTCTGACTTTCATGTGGGGGTCGCGGGCCAGATGCAAGTTGGAAGGCACGGTTCTAGAATACTAAGCAAGGTGGCCATTCTGAAACAAACTATGAGCTGTAATCAGGATTGAATGACATTGACACTTAGGGGCAGATTTATCAAAGGTCAAGGTGAATTTTCAAATAAAAATTCTGTATTTCAAACTATTTTTGGTGTACTTCGACTAGGTAATAATCCAAATTCAATTTGAAAATTCAAATTTATCATGTACGGTCTCTAAAAATTCGACCATCTAAAATCTGCCAAATTGCTGTTTTAGCCTATGGGGGGACCTCATAGAACCTATTTGGAGTGAATTGGTGGACTTTATAAAATCAAAGTTTTTTTTTTGAAAAACTTTGAATCAGATTTGATTGAATGCGCGATTGCTTACATTCCAATTCGGTCGAATATTGACCTATTCGACCAAAGGAAAAAAAAAAAAAAAAATAAAAATAAAAAGTTATTTTGATTTGTCTTTTTAAATTTACATTTTGAAGTTTTCAATTCAAAATTCGACCCTTAAAGAAAACTGTACCCCCAAAATGAATATTTAAAGGGCATGTAAAGTCTAAAATAGAATAAGGCTAGAAATGCTGTATTTTGTATACTAAATATAAACATGAACTTACTGCACCACAAGCCTAATCAAACAAATAATTTATGCTTTCAACATTGGCTACAGGGGGTCACCATCTTGTAACTTTGTTAAACATCTTTGCAAGACTAAGACTGTGCACATGCTCAGTGTGGTCTGGGCTGCTTAGGGATCTTCATAAACAAAGCTGCTTAAGTTCTGCATTGCTGGGAAGTTTGGCGTGGGCTCCCCCTGCTGTTCATAAATATGAGCAGGGAAATATTTCCCTGCTCATTAGTTAAGGTCCATTTGACAATTCCTATCCACAGCTGTAGATGAAGGGAGAATTTCACTGCATACAGTCAGGTTTCTTATAAAAATGGTACACTTTAATAAAAATATATTGGGGTATATTTTTTTATCCTTTACATGCAATTTAAGCAACATCTTATATCAAATCTAGTTTCTCAAATAAAGTGGCATATTAAAGAATCTTACCAAACTGAAATATATTTAATATTGCCCTTTTACATTTCTTGCCTTGAGCCATTTCATGAAGTCTTTGTGCTGCCTCAGAGATCACCTGACCAGAAATACTACAACTCTTAACAGGAAGAAGTGTGGAAGCAAAAGACAGAACTCTTACCTGTTAACTGGCTCATGTGATGTGACCTAACATGTATGATTTGCTTGGTTAGTTTGTGTGCACCGTGAATCCTAGGATCCCAGGTGGGGGCAGTCCTTTTAAAATGGCAATTTTTATTTATGATGGCACATACACTGAAAAAGTATATTATGAAAATGGTTTATTTACATGAAGCAAGGTTTTACACAAGCTATTTTAGTCAATATATTTTTAGAGACCTACATCATTCTGGGGGCTATAGTTTTCCTTTAACAGAGAGTAGACCAATTAGTAAAAATGCTCTATTGCTCAAGTTTCACATAAAGATTACTTGCAATAGCAGTAAACATAATACTTTTGAGTCCACTAAGAGCCTAGAGTTAAGACATCAAAACCTCAGATTTATCTTACTATTAAACAATGCAAGCCACATCACTGTACAGCCGAGAAACACACCACACATTTATATAGAAGACATACAATTTATTTCAGTGCCAAAGTGCTAAAACATTTGCAATGAATTGTACAGCTCTTAACATTGGAAGCCAATTCAAGCTGCAAATGCCACACTGAGCAGCATTTCTCATTACTTTATACCCACAGTCAATAAAAACATAAATAAACCCCCAATGAGGCCTTTACTAATACAGGGGGAAAAAAAAAAAACTCCCAAATACATGTCAACCGTTAAATGGTTAACAAAGCTGCATAGAGTTTTTGCTATATACAAGGGGAATCCCTTATGTACCCATCACTTCACAATTTCAGACAGCAAGGTCTGCTTCAAGATACAGTGAAGACTCACTAGTCAGGACAAGCTATTTAATGTTTGACAAGTACAATTCTGAAATTCAGCTTTATAGACAAGATACAATATATGTTGTATGCTAGCCTAGTGAAGTAAAGTTCAAACAAAAACATTTTGAAGGTGAAAAAACTTGGCTGCAGCACATTGCTGCAAATATTCTTAAGTAATCTAACCATTTCTTTCTGGACTTAAGCTTCTTCGTGGACTTCTGGATGGTGAGCGGCTATAAAAAAAAAAAAAAAAAAAAAAAAAAAAAAAAAAAAAAGTGTTAGGAAGTTGGAACAAAGCATCAACTGTACAATTAAATTAGTCACTGGCAAATATTTAAAGTCAGTGCCATTCTTAATACATTCAGTATTTTAACATGTACTTTACAAACAGGCTTCCCCATAATTCATAACTCTTACCAGCTTCAACATCCCAAGCAGGCCTAGAGAAACTAAATTGTAATGCAAGAAAGCTTTATTTGCCCTGGCTTTATTCCCTGCACATCTAGTAAACTTATGAAACATGAAATTAGTAAACTGTATTAAATTATGCAAGTGTGGATTTGTAGCAAATTCATAGCAATTAACCGTTCAAGTTAAAGTTTTAATTCTCCCATCAAAGCTCTCCAGTTCACAATTAAACTTTGTTCTGGATGTCAAGATAAATGACCAACCCCAAACAGCTTAAACACTTAACCAGAGAGACTAGTGCAGTTACTTTGTGTTTGCCGTCTTTCTATTCAGGCCCTCTGCTGTTGTTTGATAAGTAGCAAAGACTATTTTTCACTTAAATGATTTGGTCCATCAGTGAGACAGAAGCAACAGAAACACAAGTGCTGATATGCTTCCTGCTAAGGGGAAGTTAAACGTTACTGTTCTGCTAGGGGGGGGGGACCATCTGTGATGAACAGCAGAGGCACTCGGGATCATGCAGGAATGGCTAATAAAGTTAAATTGCAAGCAGACAGAATTTTGCAGTTACTCTAGCAGCTCAAGATAGTGAGAACAGTAACGCTCTTCAAATATCTAATGAAGCAACCTGGAACTGAAGGAATCAATAAAGCTTACCTTCTTTTTGGGGATGCTGATCTGGACTTTGACCTAAGCAGTAAAAAATAAATACCAGTCAGTTTAGATTATACCAACATGAGCACAAGATGTAACTTGTGTCAGACATTAATTACTTACTTTAGTACACAATGCAATCTGTAGTCAGCTAAAATAGTGTTTATGAACACCTAGGGGCTGATTTAAAGGTCGAGGTGAATTTTCGAATGAAAAAAATTTGAATGTCATGTACCATCTCTTTAAAAATTCGACTTCAACCATTCGCCATCTAAAACCTGCTGAATTACTGTATTAGCCTATGGGGGACCTCCTAGATCCTATTTGGAGTCAATTGGTGGACTTAGACTTATTCGACCAAAGAAAAGAAAACTAACTTAATTTTGGTTGGTCTTTTTGAATCTGGAAGTTTTTTTCAATATGCACCCTAATGCGCTGCATCCATAGCAGAGATAGCAAGTTCAAAAAGTCAGCAAATCTAAGTTTTACATGAGGCAAGACACCTAGTTTGAACTGCTTTAAAAGGCAACCCTGCATTTATAACAGTAGGCCTGTTTAAAATAAAACTTAAGCTCAGGGCAGGTGGTTAGCAGTTACTGGGGTTGCCTAGCAGTTTGTGCATGGTTTTGGTTTTAAAGGACAAGGAAAGTCTAAAATAGAATAAGGCTAGAAATGCTGTATTTTGTATACTAAACATAAGCATGAACTTACTGCACCACAAAGCCTAATCAAACAAATGATTTATGCTTTCAAAGTTGGCCACAGGGGGCTGTCATCTTGTAACTTTTTTAAACATCTTTGCCTGACCCTGAACATGCTCAGTGTGGTCTGGGCTGCTTAGGGATCGTCATAAACAAAGCTGCTTGAATTCTGCATGGCGGGGGCTCCCCCTGCTGTTCATAAGTATGATTGTTTCCCTGCTCAGCAGTTAGGGACCATCTGACAATTCCTATCCACAGCTGTAAATGAAGGGAGAATTTCACTGCATACAGTCAGGTTTGGCAGTAAAAACTTCTAAGACGTCTATCTAGTCCATTCACTGTTTTTGAACAAGAGGCAAATCTTACCTGCTTCTTGGATGAGACATTGACCTGGATCTTGAGCGAGATCTGGATCGAGACCTACATTTTAAAGACAGTTGATGTTAATACTTACAGTTTTAAGGAACTCAATACATGAGGTTAAGACTCAAGATAGACTTACCTGGATCTTTTGACAGAGCCCGACCTAGACCTGCGTGGGGTTGCACTCCTGGATCTGCGCGGTGATGCAGATCTTGAACGGCGAGGAGAAGCAGACCTAGACCTCGAGAGGAGTTAAAAATTAGATATTGCCATTTCAATAATTCCACTTTTGGCAAGAAATTAAAACCAACCCCTCACCTTCTTCCACGGCTTCTGCTTCGTGAACGGGAATATCTTCTTCCCCTAGATCTTGAATGAGACCGAGACCTGGTTCTAAAGGATGGAAATAAACACGTTACTTGGAATCTAAGAGCAAGTTTTGCAGTGCAGTCTGCTTTAACCAGACCTTTAGCAGCGTCTTAATTATCAGGAAACCTATTTGCCTTGGAGAGATCTACCTAGGAGAAACTGGTTAAAAGGAGTTCCATGTACATAAATATTTAACCAAGCTTAAAAATAATACTATAATTTGTAGTTAAAATAAACCTTGCAAGTCTGCAGGTCGACCCTCTTTGGCCCAAGGTCTAGAAGCTCTAGACGGTCTAGAAGGATCTACCAGCCGATCGCTGCATCTACTGTAGCTGTTCTTCAATCTAACGACGATCAAACTGACAGCCATATGAGCCAGGTGAGGCTTGATTGACGCATGAAGGATTTTCTAGGTGGGAATGTGGTCAATCTGCAGTTCTTTCTAAAGCGGAGGGGAGCCCCAACTGTAAGCCAATTTTACTGATACGGCGATCACAGTTGATCATAGATTTTCTGGCCTCTACAGAATCTTAAGGTGGATCTAGATGTAGAAGGCTTGAGGGGATCTGGCCTCTTATGCTGATCACCTCAAGGTCTAGCAGAATCTCAAGGTCTAGCAGAATCATAAGGTCGGATTTGCAAGGCGCCTCAGCATGAAATCTTAAGGCTCGTGACATTCTGAATGAAGGCGACTGACTCAAACGAAGAAACCTGAAAGGTTTTGACCAGGGTGATTAATAATATATTTTTTTTTAACAGGTGAAATTACACAAGCCATTAAGCACGGCAACAAAAAGCAGCAGTCCCACCACTGTCCACAAAGCACATCAAGCTAACCAAGTGTTTAGTTGGGGCCAATAGGCCAACACCATAACTTACTGTAAGGGAAACTTTAGCAGTGCTTTACTTGCATATTCCACAATTGCCATGTACACATACATAAAATCACATTAGGACCACTTCACGGCAGCACTGAGACTATAGAAGCCATCACAAATATAGTTGCTGCAACTTAAAATACAGGAAAATGCTTGCCATTAATTACATTATAAAAGTGTATTTTAGTCTAAATTGAAAAGCAGAATATTTTGTTGATGTTTCCTGCAGGAATGGATTCAGTTTTAAAGTACAGAGCTGACAACAGGAAATGACAGTTTCAGCCTCCATTGCTTAATTTGATTGTATACTATGAGCGCAAACAAGCATGTGGCAGATTTTAACAGAAACAACATGCTATTTACATTGTAACTGCATAAATTGCTAATCATGATGGCATCACTTAGAACAGAATAAACCAAGAGTAAAATGACGGACAAGCTAGGGTCACATCCCTCCTGGCAATGCAAGCAGTGAGTGTTACAAGCTTATAAGAAATGGAAGGAAAGCACTGCTTAAGCCACAATAAATAATAAATATACATATATACATATACATATATAAAGTTGTCATAAATCCGGATACGTCCATGAAAACCACATGCATTGAAATGTATTTTATGCTTAAGTCAGGTCAGGTGAGGTTTCCAGTCTTCAGAATTTCATTAGTAAAATCTTAATGAGATCTAACACTAAGGACTGCTGCTTAATAAAGATCCTAAATTCAGACCTTGAAGGTAAAAGGGAATAGTCAGATCTATCCCAGAAATAGTGAATACCTGCTCCTTCTGCGTCTGCTATATCTTTGACAATCGTAGGCATAGTGTCCCTTCTCGCCACACTCATAGCAACGATCACTTGGATCAAAGGGACGTCGTGCTGGAGGTCTATCGTAACGAGATCGCCGTGGCATGCCAGTTGAAAGTTCCACTCTAACTCTGGATCCACAAATTACCCTTAAACAAAGAATATGAATTCACAATTTAGTGTGAAGAAACGAATCCAATTCATACATAGGGATTAAAAGTTAGTTGTATACGTTTCATGGAGGAACCTTTCAGCTCATGCAGACCTTAAGCAACTTTCATATCGTTAAACGGTCAACGTGACTTTCTAGTTGTGGTAAGTTGGAGAATCAAAAATAGCATTACTTAACCAGTGGCTGATGGGGTAAGAACATAGTGGCATAGGCAAACGCATCTCATTGAATACCAGCAATTAGACTTTTTGTACGGTGGATGCTTTAAATGCATTTTGCTGGAACTCCCATAACATTCTAAAAAAAAGCCCCTTACTACAAGCCACAAGAAGTGCTTAAAAGACAAGTGAACAACAACAACAAAAAAAAAACAACATTTTAAAGCAATCAATATAATGTATGGTTCTACTAGACTGGTCAAACTGGTATTTACTTCATAAACAAATTAAAGAACCTGCTAGTCAGCCATAGGTCAGTCAAAATAGGAGTAAATGGCACAGGTTAAATAGCAGATATGCTCTAAACCAGTGATCCCCAACCAGTGGCTCACAAGCAACATGTTGCACTCCAACCCCTTTGAAGTTGCTCCAAGTGGCCTGGCCTCTTTTTTTTTTTTTTTAATTCTTGCTTTGGAGGCAAGTTTTGGTTGCATAAAACCAGGTTTAGTGCCAAACAGAGTCTACTACAGGCTAGCAGTCTATATAGGGGCGACCAAATAGCCAGAGCTTATTTGGCATCCCAGGAACTTTTTTCAAGTTTGTGTTGCTCCCCAATGCTTTATATTTCAATGTGGCTCACGGGTAAAAAAAAAAAAAAAAAAGGTTGGGGACCCCTGTTCTAAACTAGAATTGGGTTATATCTGCTATTTATCTTGATTCTTACTTAGATTGGCTTTCCCCCCCCCCTTGGTTACACATCTGCTTGTTCAAGTATAATCTATTGCCATGCTCCTGAAACAAACACCAGTTTTATCAATGCAGGGCAACAATATTTTAAAAACTCTTTTGGTGTTACTAGTCATTTAAGAAAAGTCACCATGCATGCCAAAAGGGCAAAGTGTGCAGTTTACATGAGCAATTTTCACAGTTGCAACACATACTTTCCATCTAAGCCACGAACAGCATCTTCAGCATCTCTTGTATCTTCAAACTCGACAAAGGCAAATCCAGGAGGGTTCCTTGCAATCCAAACAGTCCTTAGAGGTCCATAATAACTGAAGGCTCGTTCCAGCTCCCCCTTTCCAGCACCAGTGCCAAGATTACCAACATACACTTTGGCCTCTAAAAGAAAGAATTTGTTAAAATAACAAAAATACAGAAATAACTACTGTACATTGCTCTTTGCATATCCTTAGAGACTCTTTAAAGTGTAAATCTGATATAAGCTGCATTATACGGAAATAAGGAACTTGCTAAATATTACAAGTTCTGTAAAGGTTCCAAAGTAATCAAGTTACTCTTTTACTCTTCACTGAGATGATGGGGTCATTGTCAAAGCAAGCATCCCGAAAGGGAATAATAGATGAAAAGGGGGAGTGTCTATTTCAGTTTAATTTCCTACATATAGCAAATGTCCTATTTCAACATGATGCTTATATTAAATAGTCATCTTTACAACAGTATCTGGTACACTGTACGGGTATGGGACCTATTCTGGGGACCGGAGGCTTTCCAGATAATAGGACTTTTTTTTAGAAACATTCAACTTAAGTAGGACTGTTTTGCCCTCTGTAAGGTTGACTTATAGCATAGCTTGAATCAAGCAGAAAATTAAAAACTTGATTTGGTGAAAATGGAGTCCATGGGATATTTCCTTCCTGTAAGTTGGGATTTTTCTGGATAGCTTTGTCTGATCGCAAATCCCACACCCAATATAATAAAGCTAACTGGGAACAAAGCCTTATAATTGCCCCTCCCCACTATGCTTCTACCTATAACTAAAGCTGGCCATAGACGCAAAGATCCGATCGTACGAATTGAGGATTCATACACTTTTCGGACCGTGTGTGGAGAGTCCCGACATGTTTCGTACGGCGGACATCAGTCTTTTGGTCGATCGGACAGGTTCGAAAATTTCTGTCGGCTGCCGATAATATCTCTGCATCTATTGCCGATCATACCATTTTAAGAAGGAGACTATCACTAGCTTTGTCGGACATAACTATCGTACGATTGATGTCAGGGGCAGAACATTGGCTGTTCTTTTACTACTTTATTTGATCTGAATGGTAAGACTTTGATCTTAATAGTTAGTGGCAGGTCGGGAGACGGGGGAAGTCCGAACGTACATTGATCGGATCTTTGCGTCTGTGGCCGGCTTTAGTGTGTGATGAGACCCTTAGGCTGATTTAACACCCTTGGGAAGGGACTGATGTTTAATTATTTTTGAGAGACAATATCAAGCCAGTTAAGGGTGGGGGGAGGGTTGTCCTGAAGCCTCCCAACTATACGGCAGATCAAGATTACAGGCAAACAAAGGCAATAGTGTCACTTGTCTATACGCAGGCAAATTAAAGGATAAACAGATACCGTAGCTATAGCAAGAGTGCACCATTGAGAAGATACCACCAGGAAGTGCACGGTTATTGCCCACCACGGCGGAAGAAATGGGAAATACATTAGGAGAACACCTGCCCCTTAAGGATTAGTTCACACAAGGATATTCGCCTGGTGACTAATCGCCGCCTCTTCAAGGCGACAATCTCCCCGAACTGCATCCGCGTGTCTTCCCATCCGCTATAAAGAAAAGCAGCGTGCGCTAAAACACAAGTGGCGCTTCGTTTTCTTTAGTCACTCAATGTTGCCTCACGAGGCGACATTGGAAACGAACTGCGCATGTGCTTTAGCGCAGGCCACTTTTCTTTATAGCGGATGGGAAGACACGCGGAGGCAGTTCGGGGAGATTGTCGTCCAGAAGAAGAGGTGATTAGTCGCCAGGCGACAAAACCTCCCAGAATCTCCATGTGTGAATTAATCCTAAAAAGGGTTGTTCACCTTTAAACTAAAGGTTAGTATAATATAGATGGCAATATCCTGAGACAATTTGCAATTGGTTTTCATTTTTTATTGTTTGTAGTTTTTGCGATTTAGCATTTTATTCAGCAGCTCTGCAGTTTGCAATTTCTGCAATCTGGTTGCCAAGGTCCAAATGTCACTATCAACCATGCACAGATTTAAATAAGAAACTGATATGAATAGGAGATGCCCTGAAAAGAAATAAGAGTAATACAAAGTAGCAATAACAATACATTTGCAGCTTTACAAAGCATGTGTCTTTAGATGGGGTCAGCGACCCCCATTTGAAAGCTGGAAATAAATCAGGCAAATAAAGGAACATAAGCGTGTTCCACACTAAGCAGGCCTGAGGAGAACAGTCTCCAGCACAGGCTATTGTGGACGATTATACGATAAAGTTAAATAGAGTGGTGGAACTAGTTTCCGTCTAGGAACCGTAACAGGTCACACGGTGGTCCCTTGGATCGTACAAAGCTGTTCTACCTCCATTAAGTGCAAAGCTGCACAACACATTGTACCTCACACAAGGCGAACGCGCGCTACAAAATGGCGGCCATTCCACTCTGCACCGCACTACCAGGAAATGAACACACACAAACACAGCCACATTTGTCTATGCGCAAACATCGCACCCTTCAGAGCGTTAATGAATAACAGCAACTTACCGCCGGCGTATCGCCCGTAACGCGACATAGTGCTTACTAACACCACCAAACTAACTACACAACACACCCGACCTTAATGGACAAAGCTTGAGCTTCTCTCCTTGTATTATAAAGGGGCAAGCAGCCAGCGCCTACGTCAGGACTGGCGATTGGTCAGAAACAAGTGACGTCCCAACATCCCCCGCCCTTGTAGTGGGGGGAGCGAGACGTTTCGTTCGTTTCCATGGTTACGATGGGCTTATCTATAATGTCTGAAAAACGTGATGTGGAGGCTACAACCTGTTCATTGTTATTGCTATGAAGTCAGTATACGCCCATAATAGTTGTATATAATATGATATATTTGCTCTCAATAAAGTACAGTCTGCACGCAGTGACTGGGAAGAGGGATGAGCATTATTTTATTTCAGGAGGTTTGCTTTAAAACGTTACGGAAGCGCACAGGCGAATCTACAACGCAAAGCATTGTGGGTAACGCCACCAGGAAGTGACGCCAGCAAAAGAACCATCGCGTCTTTTTACCTGTGGACGAGGACTGGTGCCTGCAGTGTGAGTTTGGAAAGTCGCGGGCTTGCTTGTGTTCCACGTTTTGGTTACATTTGGAATGGTGCTTGTCTGTGGGGTTTAGTATAGATGGGCCCAGCATTTTGTGGGTCGTGTTTGTACTATAGCCGCTACAGAATCATCTGCATGGGGATACAGACTGATTTTATAAACATAAATGAATCTTTCACGTGTGACGTATCTACAGACGGGTTCACACAATTGTATTTGTTTTAAAAGAAAAACAATACACACAGTGTATAAATTACTGAGCTTTATACACTAATGTGCTTCATATTCCTGATTTTATTCGTGCAATAACCCTTCAGCTCAGTAACTGAATGGGCAAATGACATTTTAGTTCTCCAAACCTGTTATTCAACTATCTAGAATGCAAGTTACATGTAAATACCGATACAAAATGTGACAGTAAGCTCTAGAGCTTACAATCTAAAAGTGGGTTTGCGACACGTTTTAGTCATGCTGCTTAAAGGGGTTGTTCACCTTTGAGATAAACTTTTAGTATGATGTAGAGAGTGATATTCTGAGACAATTTGCAATTGGTTTTCATTTTTTATTATTGAAGGTTTTTGAGTTATTTAGCTTTTTATTTAGCAGCTCTTCAATTTGCATTTTTAAAGAAGAAATCAACCTGTTGGGAAAAAACCCTACCCCCCACCCTAGTAAACCTCCCTCCCTCCTCCCCCCAGGCTAACTACCCCCCCCCTGGGGAAATGCCCCTTACTCCATACTTATCCCTCGACTCAGATTCTTCCAGCGAAGTTCCATGCGTCCATCTTCCGTGTCCTCGGTAAGCTGACTGCGAGATCGGTAATTTCCATGTAATTCTGCGCATGTGCAGTTGTGCTAACTGGGAAACTGCTCCAACTGTGCAGAAATACCGATCTCGCAGTCCGCTTACAACTGGAATATGAGTAGGAGAGGGTCTGACTAAAAGGATCAGTAATACAAAGTAACAACCACAATACATTTGCAGTCTTGCAGAGCATTTGTTTTTTGTAGAAGGGGACAGTGACGCCCATTTGAAAGCTGCAAAGAATCAGAACAAAAAGACAGATAACTATAAAACTATTAAAAAAAATTAAATAATGAAAACCAATTGAAAAGTTGCTTAGAATTGGTCATTCTATAACATAATAAAAGTTACTTTAAAAGTGAACCACCCATTTAATTGCATATATCCTTATGGGTGGGTTCAGTCACTATTATCCTTTAGTACTTCCACATTGTTCTGTAAATCTCTGGCATTCTTATTTAAGACGTTTTGCCTTGGTACCTAATCAAATTTGGGAAATTATAAATTGGACTCTTTGAGGTGAACATTTGGGAAAGCGTTACAGTTGGGTAGTTTGGAGAAGAAATACACAATACAATACACAATTTTGGACTTGTCAGAATATTGTTTTCAAAAATGCATTTTCTGATTAAACCTATTAGTGACATTTTCCGCTGTTTTCAAAAATGCATTGTTTTCTGATTAAACCTATTAGTTTTACACTTGAAAAAGGGTTTTACCCGAAACATGTAGTGTGTGGCACTGCTAATAAAAACACATGCAGTTTAAAAATACTGCTTTGAAGCTGTTTATTCCAATAATCTGACTTTATCATTAAACCTATTAGTGACATTTTCTGCTTTGAAATCAGGAGTATACAGATTTCTGGAGCAGGGCCAGACCCTGACTGGCAGTCTGTGGTAGTGCTGGGAGAAATCTGAAATCACCATAAAACAAAATATTTGGTATTTACACGTTCTGCAGACATGGGACATACCATAGACTTGAGTGGGGCTTTGGATATTTGGTAGTGCTGGGAGAAATCAGAAATCGCCATAAAACAAAATATTTGGAATTTGCAAGTTCTGCAGACATGGGCCTTACCATATTAGTTGTATTGTCTGAATACATCATTTATCCTGAAGATAATGTCTTTATAAAAGGTGTTTATTGATGTAATTTCTGTCAAATAACTCACAGAAATGTATGTATTATAATTAATAAAGTACAGTTATGGGACCTGTTATCCAGAATGCTTGGGACCTGAGGTTTTCCAGATTCCAGATCTTTCTGTAATTTGGATCTACATATCTTAAGCCTACTAGAAAATCATGTAAACATTAAATAAAGCTAATAGGCTGGATTTGCTTCCAATAAAGATTAATTATATCTTAGTTGGGATCAAGTACAAGCTACTGTTTTATTATTACAGAGAAAAAGGAGATCCGTTTTAAAAATCTGGATTATTTGATTATAATAGAGTCTGTGGGAGACAGCCTTTCCATAATTCGGAGCTTTCTGGATAATGGGTTAATGGATAACTGATCTCATACCTGTACCCCCTATTGTAAAACATGAGAATATTAGAAGTCACCTCATAGTTCCATGACCAAATTTATATGGGCACGGAACTCCTTGGTGATTTACAATATCCTTATACAGGTATGGGATCCGTTATCCAGAAACCCATTATCCAGTAAGCGCCGAATTATGGAGATTCCATTTTATTCAAATAAACCACATTTTTAATAACAATAAAACCGTACCTTGTACTTGATCCAAACCAAGATATAATTAACCCTTATTGGAAGCAAAACCAGATTATTTGGTTTATTTCATGTTGACATGATTTTCTAGTAGATTTATGAACATTCAAATTACGGAAAGATTTTTATCCAGAAAAAAAACATGTCCCGAGCATTCTGGATAACGGGTCCCATACCTGTATATTATTTATAGGTGGTACATTATTTACTATATATTATGAAATATTTTTAGAATATTTTAGAATCCTGTGAGCTTAGGTTGACCTGAAAAACAGTTAATTTTTTTTTTCTAGGAAACTAAAAAATCACCCCCCCCCAATAAATGCCCCTAAAGTGAAAAGGCACAAACATTTTCTGGCAGTATGAGTAACTGAAGTGGGAACATTTTTCAACATGCAAAACTACAGTATTGGCAGTGTACTCTGAGATGAATATTTTTTTCTACTTCCAATTTTAACCCTGCATTTAATGAGTGTGGTGCTTTATTTCAGCACAGGAAGTACCAAGAGATATGACTCAATGGTCTAACAAAAGCCCACTGGAGTGGCAAGACTACATAAACAAAGAAGTAAAAGTCTCGGCTGATGAGAAGAAAGATTACCAGGGCTGGCTTGTAACAGTGGACCCAGTTTCTGCAAGGTACACACAGGGTGGGGTTGTGTCCTCTTTTATTAACTAAAGTTTAGGTTTTGTACAATAATGGTTCACAAAATGCTAAGCAGGTGGTTTTGTTGTGATACAAATAAGCAACATGCACAAATGAATAGATTAGATTGGAATTTAAAAGACAGAATCTGAAAGTTTTATAGGCTGCAATATACATTTCATTCATTCATTTGTTTTTAACCAATACGCTAAATTTACAGGTATTCTATCTTCTAATCAGTTTTAGACAAGTCCACCATTGTTAACTCGTCATTGTTAAACTACAAGAAGGCAAGTTAATCACACCCTTCATCACTCTGTCCTAACTCAAAAATGACTTTCTCATTTGGACTAATAAATATATTTTCAAATATAAATTACAATAACCCCTATAGTAGGTGATTCAGTAAGTTTGAAAGCATTCAGCTTATCATTGCTGCTGAACAATTTCTGTCTTAATACGGCTCTTATACAAGTGCACCAGATAATTGATTCCAATATATGATGCTTTATAGCATTTATTCACTTTCAAATTTGCATCTTATTGCAGCAATTTTTTATTGCGTTTATTTGTAAAGGCAACATGCTGCATTTTATATTTTGTATTTGACACATGTTCATCCTACAATAAAAGAGAAGAACTCACATAAACACACTTAGCTGCATTAAAGGAATGCTTATTAATAATAGTATCAACAGTGTTGGTACAAAGACATAAATACACATTGCATATTATACAGGTGGTTTGTACAAGTTAATGCTTCATATTATATGACATAAGTGTATGTGACTTAAACAACACACAGGTTAACCAGTATTATTCTCACATTTTCCCTTCCTTGTTGAATCTGCAGCATTATTACCAGTGAGTAATGCCCTAAGTGGCTAACTCTAGCCATGTGCCCCAGATTTATATATCATTATATATTAAATTGATACTGTCGTGGGAAAAACATGTATTTTTCAAACGCACCAGTTAACTGCTGCTCCAGCAGAATTCTAAAGGTTTTTTAAAAGAACAAACAGATTTTTTTTATATTTCATTTTGAACTTTATCATGGGGCTAGACATATTGTCAGTTTCCCATGAGCCCCCAGTCACATGACTTGTGCTCTGATAAACTTCAGTGACTCTTTACTGCTGCACTGCAAGTTGGAGTGATACCCCTCCCTTCCCTCCCCAGCAGCCTAGCAACAGAACAATGGGAAGGTAACAAGATAGCAGCTATCTGACACCTTTGCTGAAGGATTTGTTTGCATTGCTAAAACTTCTCCCTAGCCCCACATAGTGATAGACACGAGAATAGCACCAAAGTAGGAAAACCCCTGCTTTTTTCCTTGCAATTTTAGCACTGCAAACACAACCCATGATATAATGCAATGGTAAGGGGAGAAACAATAGCTGTCTCAAAGCTCAGAATCAGGCACAATGAACTGAGATGGCTGCCTCCACACCAATATTAAAGCTAAAAAAATGTGTTCGTTCAAGAATACAATTTTAAATAGTAGAGTGAATTATCTGCAATGTAAATAGCATAATTTAGAATTAAATAGTAAGCCATAAAAATCATGATAGGATCCCTTTAAACTCTCCATTATACACAGGTATTAAAGGAACAGAAACATCAAAGAATGAAATTGTTTTAAAGTTATACAAATTAAATGCAGTGTCTCCATGCACCGGTAAAACTGCTGTGTTTGCTTCAGAAACACTACTATTGTTTATATAAATAAGCTGCTGTGTAGCAATGGGGGCAGCCATTCAAAGGAGAAAGGGCTCAGGTTACACAGCAGATAAGATCATTAGAACATAATGTTATCTGTTATCAACTATTTAACCTGTGCCATATAGTCTTTTATTTTTTTTTTCCAATTTCCACCATTGCTACACAGCAGCTTGTTTATATGAACTATAGTAGTGTTTCTGAAGCAAACAGATCAGTTTTACCAGTGCAGGGCAACACAACATGATATTTTTTGTGTTGATGTTCCTTTAACCTCACCCATTGTACATATAATGGGTGAGTGGTTCTTTCCATTTCCTTGATTTTAACTTGTTGGCAATAAATAAATAAACATAGGCTGATTGATAGACTTTGATGATGTGTGACCAGTTATTTAAGACCACCGCTTATTACACCAGTTTCAGCTTGTCAATAGCAGCAATGATCCAGGACTTCAAACTTGTCACAGGTGGGTCACCATCTTGGAAAATGTCTGGACACTCACATGCTCAGTGGACTCTGAGCAGCTGTTGAGAAGCTAAGCTTAGTATCAACCTCCTTAGGGAGGTCAGGTGATGTTGGTCTGTGACCTGTTGCAATAAACCACAATCTTTTAATCCAGAGTGCCACCTTTCAATTTGTTCATGTACAGCTTATTACAGTAGGAACACTGGTGGGAACACTGGTGGCAAAGCAACCAGGACAATAATTGGAGCTGCACCAAGGAGAACATATAAGAGGGGAGTCTGGAGCAGCCTAATTCTCTTTTGACTTTGGCCTGTAATATAAGCTGATGCTACAGGGCTGATAAATAAATACATGTTTTGACATGCTTAGCCTGCTTTTTTAGATACACAAACCCCCCCCCGTGTAAGAACCCTTAGGCATTAAAAACCCTAGATATTTTTAAATTCAGACAATATTCAAATAGAAACAAACTAATGTTGAAAAGGGCGGTCTAGTGCTCCTTTAAATTACAGACATTACTGCTGCTCACAGAATTTTGTTTTGAGTCACATGTTACGATCTTTAGTGGGCTACCTTCTATTTTATCAGAAGGAGATGTTGTTTTTCAGGTTAATTGTTTAAAGGCAGAGATTTTTTTTTATTAGGTGCTGTGCGATTTAATCTTTATACGTCACAAACATCAATACTGTAAAAATGATTGCCATAAAAACAAACTGTTGCATCAGCACCATTTGCATTACCTACAGGGAATATCATGAATCTGTTAGATAAGTTTCAACTGGAAGAGTAAATTGCACAAAGCTGCCTATTTAAACTGTATTGAATAGCTAAATAAAATAACTTTCTACTGGCAGTCATCAATACCCAGTGTTCTTATTTCTCAGGCTCCAATACATGTAAATCTGTGGGTATTACAAAGGCAGAATTTCTTGGCTCTCTACATTTGTGAAAATAAAGGTTCACTAACAATAGAGTTGACTAACTTATATAGGATGTGATTTGAGGCCATTCACTGCCTTGGGCACAACTACAAAACTCCACATGTACTACACTTGCTATTCAGTGGAGGGGGTGCAATTGCCTAGACTCCTCTTCGGTGAAAAACACTGGCCTGGGGTACATTTCTTTTGAGAGCTGTGCCACCATTTTGAGGACCATTTGCATGGTGCACAGTAATACAGGTATGTGATCCGTTATCTGGCAACCTGTTATCCAGAAATTTCAGAATTACGGGAAGGCCCTCTCCCATAGACTCCATTTTAATCAAATAGTTCTAATTATAAAAGGAAATGAAAATAATTTTTAAAAGAGAGCGCAATTATGGAAGCATTATCTGCAAAACCCCAATTCGCAAGCATTCTGTTATAATAGTTACAATACATAATATAATCCTATACTAGGGATGCACCGAATCCAAATCCTAATTTTCATACGCAAATTAGGGATGGGGAGCGAAATTGCGTGACTTTTTGTCACAAAATAAGGAAGTAAAAAAGGTTTTCCCCTTTCCACCCCTAATTTTCATTTGCAAATTAGGATTCGGTTCGGTATTCGGCTGAATCTTTCGCAATGGATTCTTGGGTTCGGCCGAATCCAAAATAGTGGATTCAGTGCATCCCTATCCTATACCTATTGTGCGTGGACAGAAAATCCTTGCAGATCGTGGGGGTCATTTATCAACACTGGGCTGTAACCCATGTCAACCAATCAGATTGCTGCATTCATTGTTCTACTCGCAGCTGGCTTTAAAAAAGCTAATCACTGATTGGTTACTATAGGTAACTGCCCATGGGCAAATTTGCCCAGTGTTGATAAATGAGCCCCACGATCTGCAAGGATTTTCTGTCCTATATTCGTAGGGGGTGCCTAGCAAACTGGCATCACCAGTCAATAGTGCTTTCCTTCTGCTTCACAAATATGAAACGAATAAGTCCTACTATTTCAAAATCATCTAATGACCACTGGCATAACATAACCGAGTTTGCATAACTCAAAATAAACCTGTGTAAAATTTACAAAATATCTATTGTAGGTGGTAAGTTGCAGGATAATAGTAGTTATCCTTTTGGCCTTTTGAACAGGAGTGGCCATACTTTACTACTGTGAGGTCTACTATTAATGATGATGTCCCATTATGATCTACATCCATAAAACATTGTTAGCATTGTGTTCCATGGAAAATATTACTTAAATATCGATTTATGAGAAAAGGTATATTGCTACAGTATATTTAATAAACCACTATTTCGTAAGTAACTTTAAAGGGGTGGTTCACCTTTAAAGTAACTTTTAGTATGTTCTAGAACGACCAATTCTAAGCAACTTTTCATATTTTTTTCATTATTTTTTTTTTATAGTTATTTGTCTTTTTCTTCTGATACTTTGCAGCTTTCAAATGGGCATCGCTGTCCCCTTCTAAAAAAAACAAATGGTCTGTAAGGCTACAAATGTATTGTTATTGCTACTTTTTAATTGCTGATCATTCTATTCAGGCCTCTCCTATATTCCAGTATCTTATTCAAATCAATGCATGGTTGCTAGGGTAATTTGGGCCCTAGTTACCAGATTGCTTAAAAGCTGCTGAATAAAAAGCTAAATAACTCAAAAACCTTCAATAATAAGAAATGAAAACCAATTGCAAATTGTCTCGGAATATCACTCTCAGCATCATACTAAAAGTTTATCTCTGAACAACCCCTTTAACATAATAATTATCTGAATGAAAAGCATGAATAGGAGGGTGATTTAGACAAGATGTTTGTTGACTTGAGGTCTACTCATCACCAGTTAAAGATCTACCTTTTGGACACCCTGACATAGAACAAGACACAAGAGTCTTACCAATTCTTTGCTTTTTATTCAGAACATCTATACTACATCTTATGGGGTTTCCTATAATGTTCGTCTGGTGGCTAATTTCAGATCAGTCTTGTCAGGGTAGTAGTGACAATATGCTGGTTTGTTGCTATTCTGCTAAATTGTCATCAATTATTGCACACCTGCATGACTTTCACCTGAAAATGAATAGAACACAGTAAGAAACAACAATACAATTCCCACAGCTAATTTCCAACAACAACAAACCAGTTACCGGTCTCTTGGTTTACATGAATCCTCTGTCTAAAGTTTATTGCATGCCGTTAGTGGGGGTCAAAAATATGTTGATGAAAGTACAAAGTATGTTATTGGAAGACATGTTTCTGCAACTAGCAGCTTTTGTTTGCTTGATTTTAAAGTATGGTGCTGGCTAACTTCCAAGAAGAGCAGAAAACTTTAATTCGGGTGATCATGGGGCATGCGGTGCAAGAAGTACAAGTGGTGAAAGAAGCAGATGAGGAGACCAAAGACAGACTTGCTCACCTCTTTACCCCCAGAGAAACAACAAGCTCCTACAGTAAAGAAGATTTGGAAAAAAAGAAGCTAAGTTTAAAGAGTTGGCTGGAGCAAAACAACATCCCTGTAACTGTACAAGGGGAATCCCACTCAATGTTGTGTGTGGCTGGTGTGTTAACAATCGACCCACCTTATGGGCCAGAGAACTGCAGTAGTGCAAATGAGATCATTTTGTCCCGTGTCCAAGGACTTCTAAAAGGTTTTCTTAATAACCAAGGAGAAACCAGGCTTGATTCACACTAGCCTCCCCAGCAAAGACTTATTTTCTGAAAATATTCCTCCATTTTTACATTTGTTCCATGCACACAGTTAAAACAGTTGTGGTCAATTTTTTGTGTGTGTTTAATTAAAGCATTTTGTTGAAAGAAAGGAATTAAATGGCAACAAAAATCTGACAGAACTTGTCATTATACATGTATTGAAACATAATCCTTCTGTAGGATTTTCATTGTAGATTAGCCCAGAGCAATTTAAGCCCTTTGCGTCCTTGCCTACTTTGTCCTGCTCACATTTGCATCCTTGCCATGCGGCCATAATATGTGTGCCAAGATAGGCAAGTATAGCCTTCTAAAATAGTTCAGCAGTTAAATATCTGTCAGATATTTAATGCCTGTGAATATTAGAGTCAAGAAATGGCAGCAGCACTTGACTGGAGCATGGGAGAGAAGGTTTATTCAACAGAGAAAAGACCTTCCCTGCACGCACATCATTAGAAAAAAGAGAGGTTTAATCAGAGCCATGGAAAGAGACACATCCAGGCAGGTGAGAGGTCTTCCAGGTGGAATATATGGAGAAAGATGGAGATGGAAAAACTCACAGAAGGGAGCAATGAACAAGGTACATGATAGACTGGGTGCCCAGCAGAAAAATTACAGAGGCAGATCTTGGCGCCCCAGTAATAAAGCCATTGGGGCTCATTTATAACACTGGGCAAATATGCACCTTGGCAGTAACCCATATTTTAGTGCCATGTATCTCTTTAAAACAAAAGCAATGTACCATAAATAGTTTAGATATAAAAGTACATTTGCGTTGACAAAAAAAAAAAGCTTAAACTTTTGCTCAATGCACAGATTGCAAAACAGGAAGAATTTGGCAAAGATAGTTGCACACACACGTTGCATCTGCACTCATCCATTGCTATTCTAATAATAGGGTGTCAGCACTTGTGCTTTATACATCTGGTATAAGGGTCATGGGTGCCATTTGTAGCAAGTGGAGAAATAAAATGAATAAGTGTGTAGATCAGTCTCAAGTTTGAGAGGAAGAAGGAGCACACTGCCCTCCACAATTTATAGTCTGTGTGGGCACAAGATACTGAATTAAAGACTAGGATCATATAAAATAAATTTCTTTTTTGATGCCACAGTTTTGAGACAAAAGTACAAATCTTACAGACCCACTAAAGGTTGTAGTAGCTAGGAGGTTTAATGATGGAGCTGACGGTTTGTTCAGTCAAGGAGTTTATGCTATATCTGACCAGTTGCACTGTTTTTGCAGATATTATTTATGTGCAGGTCCAGATTTTCCCGGCTACTCTATTTAAACACATGTTCCAGCCCCGCAGTGATGTCACAAAAGGGGTGGGCTGGCCCGCACACCACTAGCAGATATGGTAAGACAACACAGATTCCCCCATTCATGTTAGATACTTAGGACCCTTAGTTTTAAAATAAGAATCATTCAGCAACAGACAACCATCAAGTAAAAGTGTTCTTTACAGTTAAACCTTACACATGGCTCATTTACACATAGCAGTATGCAGAATACCAATGCAATGAAAAGTGTGGATTTATTTTTCTTCTTTATAAAGGAAATTTTTTGTCTGTATTAGAAATATATTTATTCTCCTCAGTAGTCCAGATAAGGTCATGGCTCCGTACACTGAGGGAAGTCACATAGGATAGTAAGCGAGTTCTTTGCATAATCATGTTCCGAACAGGTCTCTCTGGGCAGAACTTAGAATTCTGTTGATCCTGTGGCTTCCAGGGGTGATCTTGATGTCTAATCATTTGATTGATTGATTAGTATGTTTCATGTATTGTTATGTTTCACAGACAATTGGGTCATTTATTAGGAAACCGGTATCGTACCATGGGGTTTGCCTAAACGTGTAAATCATAAGATGTTTGCTAGATGAGGGAAGTGATGGTATTTGCATCCAAATACCAAAGAACCATTGCATATGAAAAACATGGTGTCGTTTTAGTTTGTAATCACCCTTTTAAAATGAATATCGATAAATAGTGGGGATCTATTCCAGATACGCCTGCTACCTGGCTGCACTTGGTTGGTTTGTGCTAGTCACACAGTTGTTTGCGGAATGGTCTTTCTTGATATGTTATTAACCTTAACCTCAGTGTGAGTATGAATATCTATACATTATTATGACAGGGTAAGATGTGGAAGCGCACTAAGGGGTGCAAGAGCATGCTTCTCAGTGCTTATTCAAGCAGCACATCTCCTGATCTGCAAACTAGGGATGCGCCAAATCCACTATTTTGGATTCGGCGGAACCCCCGAATCCTTTGCGAAAGATTCAGCTGATACCGAACCCTAATTTGCATATGTAAATTAGGGGTGGGAAGGTGGAAAACATGTTTTACTTCCTTGTTTTGGGGCAAAAAGTCACTTGATTTCCCTCCCCGCCCCTAATTTGCATATGCAAATTAGGATTCGGCCAAATCCTGTTAAAAAAGGCAGAATCCCGAACCAAATCCTTAATTCAGTGCATCCCTATGGCAAACCAGACAAAAGATCAAATGTTATAAGCCTTGTCATATATAATCTTTAATATAGAACAAAACTGCACTTTTAATTTAGAGATATCACAAGGTATATAACATTTGAGCTCCTCAATCACAGACAATAACAACTCATTATCACCTACAAACTATGTAGCATTTAAAGGGATTCTGTCATGATTTTTATGATGTCGTTTTTATTTCTAAATTACACTGTTTACACTGTAAATGATTCACTCTACAATAAAAATTTTCATTCCTGAACCAATAAGTGTATTTTTTTGGTATGTAGGCAGCCATCTCAGGTAATTTTGCCTGGTCATGTGCTTTCAGAAAGAGCCAGCACTTTAGGATGGAACTGCTTTCTGGCAGGCTGTTGTTTCTCCTACTCAGTGTAACTGAATGTGTTGCAGTGGGACCTGGATTTTACTATTGAGTGCTGTTCTTAGGTCTACCAGGCAGTAGTTATCTTGTGTTATACTCACACCAAGGTTAAGGTTTATAACATTTCAGGAATGCAACATATCGTGAGTGCTTCAAAAGACGTCACGCATGCTGGTGCCACTGCACAAGAGAGCACGGCTAACAGCTTCTATTATTAGAGGAAAAAATGGATGCCTTATTAAGCTATTAGAAATTACTTTGGACCTGTATGAAAGCAGTTGTCCTGACTGCCTAAACCCTTATGGATTTATTTAATGAGAGAACTCCTCAAAGTCTTAATATATATATATTGTGTATAAAATCATACATATTAAAATAGCAAATATACATTTACAACTTAATAGCTCAAAGGCATTTATTAGAAAAGATATTATGCACTCAAAGCCCCATGCCACTTGGAGGATCTCCCTGTATGTGACAAACTGGGGTGGAAGGATTAAACATTACCATCATAAATTAAGGAATTCCAACGAAACCGCTCAAATTCCTTTTAGAGGGTCCCTGCATCTCCATTGCTTTTTGTCCTGTACACAACTTGCTTGTAAAAAGCAGAAACATAATTCTATTTTAAATTCACTTTGATTAGAAAATGAGAATCCTTGTGGCATAGCTCTGTTATAAGTTGATTTTTCTGCTGGGTACCAGGTTTATACACTTTCGGTATCCTTTAAATTAATTTACCAAAAATGTATTGGTCATGATTGGGAGGATAATTTCGACCTATGTGCCAGACAGGCTTTACTATTCTTTTAAATAAGAAGGAAAGGTGCTGACGTTTTTAATCGAACTGCAATACTTTAGCAGCAGTGATAAATTAATTAATAATTAATATAAATATCTTTTTTTTCCCCCCAAAACATACATGACTGAATGTTTTCAGTTGATTAAAAGGGAGATGCTCTCCACTGCAAAGTTATCTGGATTTATATATGAGTATCATATGATTTCAGTAAATGGACAATTTTTCCATAGAACTGCAGAAAGCCAATGCTAATATCATTTATGCTGCATCTGGACACTGATGTTTCTAATGGACAAGGATGTTTCCCACAAATTCAACTTATGAAGTCCCAAACCAAGCGTTGTCCCCAGTTCAGTAATGTGCAGGTTCTCTTTAACCTCCAAGAAAAGCAGTTGTTGCAAAAGGTGTTACTGATCATACCTCAAAAAAAGGAAATGGGAGAAAAACAAGAAAAATAGAAAAATATCTATTTCTCTGAGCGAAACGCGTCAGCCGAACAAGGACACACGCAGTAAAGACAGAGGCTATCTCAGCTCATGCTGCGGGAGATCCTTTTTGGTTTTAAACTTCTTCCACTTTACAAGTGGAACATTGTAAGTGCAATATATTTTTTTTTATTAAAGAGACATAAAACGTTTCCGCACATGCTACTCTTTATTGTCCAAAGAAGGATTTCCAGGAAGAACTATATATTTGATGAGTGAAACATGATTTATGCGTCTGAGAATAATCGACTACCAGAAATAACGCTATAGAGCGTGTGGCTATTAACTTACTCTATAAAAACCTTTCCCTTTTCTTAAACACGGCTCACTCTATTTGATGGTGTATGTTTGAATTGATTCACCTGCATTTATATATATTGGGAATTCGAAGACTGATAGGAGTGAATGCGATTACACCAAGGTGTGAATTTAACAAAGAATGCTACACTATATATTTGTCTTGTTTTTTCCCCATTTCCTTTTTTTGAGGTATGAACAGAAACACCTTTTGGAACAAAGGATGTTTTCTAGAAAATGCTATTTATAAAATTCCACACACTCCCCTAACCTTCAACTTATTGCTGTTTAGCTGCTGGTGTTGGGCCTATAAGAGGTAAAATACATTGCCAAAAATGCTTATCCTTGTAAGGGAGAAACAGAGTATAGCTTTGACACAAGGTGGGTAAAACACCTGTCATAAGTTGTGAGAGAAAGACACTGCTCAGACCTGATAGGCCAAAGAATGCAAACTCTAAGGTCACTAGGGGCAACTGAATAGCAGCAATTACCACAAGTGTGTGTTTTTAAGTGATCACTGAAAATTTTCCATGGCATTTTCCACCCCTCTCAAGTATGGGAAGCACCAATGGCAATTCTCAGTGTTTCCTTATGTGCTATAGACCTAGATAAAATGATCAAATCTACACAGTGCTCCCTATTATACAGTGAACTTGACAACCACCCTCAAAAAAGCATCATGTGAGCTACATTAGTATATCCAAAGTAAACATTTTTAGCATGGCACACTGCCCCGTGCAATCCCGGTGCACAATAATTCTGGCAGATGTCTCTGGTAGCAGTTCAGATCATACACAAACTTTGATATAAAGGTATCAGAAATGTTTTGACTCCAGTGTCTGTGTTTATCCATCTCGAGGATTGCTGCACATCAATATAATCCAGCGGTGTTACTGAGTAGTCACAAGTTTAACGATCATAGCAATAATGCGTGATCCACGAGGACAGGTACACAGATCCATAGTAGGATTTTTTATTTTGTCCTGTAGTAGTTGATCGAGTTCACTTCTAAGCTCTTTCACCAGTTCTGCTACCTGAATGAAAAAGCAAAAGAACCCTTTATTTATTGCAGCAGTTATCAATTGCAGTATTATCAAATGGCACATGCATGAAATACAGAGCTGCACACAAACATGACTGCAGTCTCATTTTAATACTAGAATCTTAGAAGACCCTATAAAATTAGGGTGAACCAAAAATAAATATTTTGAGTAAACAAAAGCGTTTATACAGTATGCTCCATATGGGTCACACTTATTGCCACGTTTTAATTGTTTTTTTAATATGTAGGTATGTCACCAAACCAAAAAACAAAATATAACATGGCATGGTTAATCTTATCGAACTGAGAAACAGACTATGGCTATGACACAAGGCCATTTAATGGCAGGCACTTGAGAGAGTAGAAAAAAAAAAGTTCCTGTATGTGGCTGCAGGCAGCAGGAGATATAGAATATATTATTGTATTATAGCAATCTCTAAGCAGCAACAAAAACAATGCTGACACGTGTATGAATGGCCTTTGTAGGTTTTTTGATGCTGGCAGCCATACATCAACATATTTTTTCTACCCTCCCAAGCGCTTGCCATATGATTGTAAGCACATTTTGTTAATTTTTTATAGTTTTAGAATTTTTTGCCTTCTTCTTTCTGACTCTTTCCATCTTTCCAATGGGAGTCTCAGACCCCAGCAGCCAAAAAACAATTGCTCTTTATAGCTGCATTGTTCTTGTCACTGTTTTATTATTTGTCTTTCTATTCAGGCCCTCTCCTACTCATATTGAAACAATTGCCTGGTTGCTAGTTTAATTTGATCTCTAGCAACAAGATAGCTGCTGTAATCCCAAACTTGTGAGCTACTGAACTAAAAGCAAAATACTTAAAAAAACACAAATAATAAAAAAAAAGTGAAGACCAATTGCAACATGTCTCAGAAAATCAGTCTCTACAACAAACTAAAAGTTAATTTACCTGGTGTGAGGCTGCTGCAAAACGGATCCATCCATCATCCAACGATATAATAAACTCTCCTCTGCGCAGGTCCACGTTAACCTGTCCCCCTCCAAACAGTACCAAGGGGTAGACAGACACCATGCTGCAGTCTCTCACAAACACACGGCTGGTTTTTATCTTCTCATGATACACCAAGTAAGGGCTGTCAAAATGGCGTACCTATAGAGATACAGAACAAGAGCTTAGATTAAGAATGTATCTGGGGAAATAACATTATACACGGTTTCTAAACGTAGCAGATTTTAGTAAAGAATGTCTATCTAGTTAAGTTTATAGTAATTCAAAGGAGGACACACTTGCAAATAGAAGGATAAACTGCAAACTCATCACAGAGAGGGCACAAGTCAGAACTAGGGATGCACCGGATCCAGAATTCGGTTCGGGATTCTGCATTTTTCAGCAGAATTCTTCTGCTAGACCAAACCAAATCCTAATTTGCATATGCAAATCAGGGGCGGGGAGGCAAATTGCATTACTTTTTGTCACAAAACAAGGAAGTAAAAAATGGTTTCCCACCCCTAATTTGCATATGCAAATTATGATTCGGTTGAGTTTTCGGCCGAATCTTTCGCAAAGGATCCAGGGGTTCGGCCGAATCCAAAATGGAGGATTCGGTGCATCCCTAGTCCAAACTGAATCTAAGACCCCATAATACAACAATCAGGCAGTGCTAACCATTCTTTGTATGTTCACATAAACATGTCCGTTGAGCTTATTTCATTGGCTGTGGCCCTCTCTATAGACTAATCCAGCAACACTGTCCATGATGACTAGAGGCAGTGTTCTGTTTATGTCAATAGAGAATGCCTCAGTCATACCAAGCAATCTGGAAGCCTCCAGTCTTTGTAGAAAAGGAAACCTTCACACCAGGAGTACATTAATGCTCTTAAAATACAACAAAGCTATTCGATCAACTGCTGACCTGAAAATTGATTGAAGATGGGTGGATGTGAACATAGCCATCGTTCCTAGTAACAAACTTTAATTCTTCCGCTTTAGGCTGCATTTTAACAGCTCCTGTCGCCGTCGCCTGGAATTTGCCTTCTGGAGATTTAACCTATACAAACAGATCAAGATTTATTATATTAAAATAGAGCGAAAGAGAGAACAAGATACTACAGTGAAGTTACAAATTCCACAAGCAAAACAGGCGGACATTACTGTTATTAGGATATATTTACCTGGACCACATTTGGGTATAAAGCTGCACAGAGTATTGCAGAGATTAATTTTATGTTGTCTGCATTTGTATTAGCCTGTAAAAATGAAGTAACATGTTGTAAACAACTCCTTTATTACACAAAATACAGAGAACAACAAAAACACATTCAAAATACTTAAAATTCATAGTAGGGCACAACCACATAGCAAATCATTTACTGGTGATTCATATTAGTATAAAATGAAAAGCATAAAAACGTACTGTGATTAATGGTGAATAATATTAGGATAACATGCTATATGAAAAGCATAAAAAAAATACTGTTCAGTTCAGTTGTTTTCAGTTCACCAGAAATAAATAATTGTTCAGTTACTGTCTATTTTCCATTTGTGACCATTTTTCTAATATTGAAGTGTACATTTTCATTTTTCACCTTCTTATGTCTTTCTAAAGCAGCTCTGGGGGGGGGGTAACTGAATCTGTCTTATCTTTGTCCCTGCTGAGCAGAATCCCTAAGTTTCATTACAGGCAGCTGTAAGAATTGATACAAAAGTTTCTAATATTCCACAGATGCTGCTGAGAAATGTATCAACTAATGTAGCAAATTTTAACAGTTCAGATTCTGCATCTGAATTACTAAACTGCAAGACAAACACCAGAGACAGACACATTCAACTTTAAAATTACATCTTGGGAAAATATAAAAAAAAATAAATTGGAAAACAATTGAAAAAAAAAGTTTCTGGTGAACAATCTGAAAACAACTAAACTGAAAAGTGTGTGTTGGAAGGTTAACATTAACCCATTCACAGAGGTGCTGCAGAGTTCTATGATTTTAAATATCCCAGAACAAGGCTTACTTCTCCAGTTGCTTCCTTGACCCCATCACTCCCATGCGCCCATCTTCTTTCAATGTCCCTGGCTCGCAGTCCTTCAGTCACAAACCCAATATCAGAAAGCAATTCTGTAAACTGTCGCTTCAAGCTGGCAATTTCCTGCAGGAGGAAAAGATTACAAACTCATCCACCTCTACTTGTTGAATATTTTAGCCAGGGCTGTATGAAAAAAATCTATTAGAATAACAGCAGACATACTCACATTTTTGGGAAGCACAAAAACTTAAACATGACACAGTAAAACTGGTTGAGTCAGAGTACAGTATAGATACATTACACGCCTATATACAGTATATGGCAGCAGTCCCCAGCCTCTTTTGGCCGGGGGAGGGGTCGGCAGCCCAGTTGGGGACCCCGGGTATATGCCATTTGAGGTACTTATATCAACATTATTTTTTGCCAGAAACAGTGACAACATACAAGGAATTGCCTTGGATCACTTCCCATTACATTTAATGCAAATTGCAGTAGGAATTTCACACAAAATAACTCAGTTTTGCACAGTTGGTCAAAATGAGAGTCACTTCTTCCTCCATCTATATCCAGTAACAAATGGCTACATGTCACTAGCTTTTCAATGTCTGGACCCAAGAACGATGGCCAGCAACGACAATCTGTTGTAGTTAGAATAGAACAAAGTTTCTGCTTGATTGTCTAATTATCACAAAAGAGGCTATTTCTGGTCTATATTTTATCACCTGATTATATTTTTGCTTCTTTACAATTAAATAATACAAGTCACTTACCTGTAGAACTCTGCCAGATAAGAAATTGTCTCTGCAATACTGGTAACCGGCCCGTGAGCTCTCCTTAATAACAGAACTCCATGCCTAAAAGTATTGGACCGAATACATAGTCACACAGCATATGGGAATCCAAATAGGAATTATAGTGCATAACATACATAAGCATGTATTAATGGCTTAACAAAAGTGTTGCTTGAACTGATGCAAATGGTTAGACTTTACGGTTTATATTAAGTACTGGGATCTTCCAACAAAGCTGTAGGTGCATGTATCTACTACAACAGCTCATTAAATGACTAAATGTATATTTTTTTATGGCTAAAACTGTCAAATTCAAATAAGGAATTATGAAAATTTGATTTGAGTTTTTTTAAAAATTCAAATAAATTTTTTGAGATTTATCATACACTGGCCCTTTAAGAACTCAAATTCGGCTATTTGCCTCCTAAAACCTGCCGAATTGCTGTTTTAGTCAACGGGAGACGTCCTGGGCTCAATTTGGAGTTATTTGGTGCCTTCCTGACATTCAAGTTTTTTTTCTGAGAAAAAAATTTGAATTTACTGTTTAACCCTTTCCCTGCCAGCCATTTTGTCCTAGATGCGAACATCTACTGCCAAGCAGTTTTTAGATATTTTGCACTCTTTCACTTTAAGGGCCTTTCCTGGGGCGGTCTTTTAGTTTACCCAGGAAAACAATATATTGTTTTTTTCAGGACAACCTGAACTTTCAAAATATGTAAGAATTTTGGTGTAATTCTACTTCTGTAAAAAAATATAGGCTTCTAAGTGTCCAATAAAATGAAAAAAATCATGTTTCACAAAGAACAATCACATATATCAGAAACATTATTTACTTTATGTATGAGAACACAGCTGATTTGGAAAGGTCTATGTCTCCTGGCAATACCAAATATATATAGTTTTATGGAGATTTCTCACTTGTATAGATCAAAATCTACAAGCAGTACACAACCAAATTTCCAAAGCACCGCTCCCCAAACGGCATCCTTCTGATTTCAAGGCCAAACATTCCGCTAACAGTAGGTTTACCCTAGAAAACTACCCATTATTAGAAAGAACAGATTCTGGTGAATCAAAAATGGGTAAAAATATCGTTGTACTCCAAACTACCAAGTTGCAATTGTTTCCTAAAGTTATAATGTTTTATAGAAATTGGTGAATTTTTTGAAAAATGACCTCAAAGCTTCCAATCTACAGAATCATATCTCCCACACATCATTAGGTATCAATGTAAAACACACCAAATATGAAAGCCTGGGGTCCACTGAACAGTTTGATGCCCAATATGTATAGGTGTACCCAAGCACGTGGCATATAGGGGCCCTAAAATATAGACACCTCATTTGAGCTATCAGTTCTGTAATTCCAGATACTGCAAAATCAACACATTTGCATTGTTTTAGGGGGGGTAAAAGTAAAAGAAATAAGTTCACCCCAGAAAACCATATATTTTCGGAAAGTACACATTCCCACGAATCTAAATTGGGTATGCATGTCTTTGTACTACAAAGTACCAAGCTGCAAATCATTCCTAAATTTGGTGATTTTGGTGACATTTCCAAAAATCACCTCAAAATTTCTACCCTGCAGCATCGTATTACCCACATACTTTTAGGTATCAAGAGAAATCACCCCAAATATGAAAGCTTAGGGTCCTCTGAACAGTTTGATGCCCAATATGTATAGGTGTACCCAAGCACGTGGCATACAGGGGCCCCAAATGAAGACCCCCATATGGTCTGTCATTTCAGGTACAGCAAAATCAACACATTTACATCGTTTTGGGGGGGGGTCAAAAGTAGAAAAAAGTAAGTTCACCCAAGAAAACCATATATTTTCGGAAAGTACACATTCCCACGAATCTAAATTGGGTATACATGTCTTTGTACTCCAAAGTACCAAGCCGCAAACCATTCCTAAATTTGATGATTTTGGCGACATTTCCAAAAATAACCTCAAAATTTCCACCCTGCAGCATGGCATTACCCACATACTTTTAGGTATCAAGAGAAATCACCCCAAATATGAAAGCCTAGGGTCCTCTGAACAGTTTGATGCCCAATATGTATAGGTGTACCCAAGCACGTGGCATATAGGGGCCCCAAAAGGAAGACCCCGTCTGTCATTTCAGGTACTGCAAAATCAACACATTTACATAGTTTTGGGGGGGCAAAGGTAGAAAAAAGTGTTCGCCCCAGAAAACCATATATTTTTGGAAATTACACATTCCCGTGAATCCAAATTGGGTATGCATGTCTTTGTACTCCAAAGTACCAAGTCGCAAGCCTTTCCTAAATTTGGCGATAAAAGCAACGGTTTTTACATTTCTGAAAATCGCCTAAAAATATTGCAATTGGCCGCATTTATCTCACCCAACTTCTTACATACAATTGTAAAACACCATAAATACTGATGCCAAGGGTCTGCTGAACAGTTTGATGCCCAATATGCATTGATATCCCAAGGCAGCTGACATGTGCGGACCCCAAATGTAAATAGTGAATATGAGTTCTCTACTGCCGATTCGCCTTCTGTAAACATAGACCCTTGACTTCATATTATGTGCCTCAAGACCCTCCTAACAGCAAAGACCCCCCAAAACCATATGTTTTTGGAAAGTACACATTCTGACGAAAACAACCAAGATAAAGACATCTTTCTACAGCAAAGTACCAAACTGCAAAACTTTTCTAAACAGAGATTTTTACATTTCTGAAAATCGCCTAAAAATGTTGCAGTTTGCCACATTTATCGCACACAATGTTTTACGTACAAAGAAAAATCACCCCAAATATGGACATCATAGGTCTACTGAATAGTTTGATGCCCAATATGCATAGATTTACCAAAGTATATGGTGTGTACGGCCCCAAATGAAAAATGTGCATATGAATTTTCACGCTGGCCAACTAAGCTGCTGAAAAGAGAACCCCAACTGTGTGTTATGTGCCGTAAGACCCCAAAACTGTAAAAAGACCCCAGAAAACCATATATTTTTGGAAAGCATATATTCTGACGGATCAATCTAAGTAAAATAATATACCAAAGCACCAAACAGCAAAACTATACTAAAGATACATAAGGAACAATAATGCAGGGATAAAATTGCAATAAAACCACAAAAATTGTGCAAATCAATGAAATAACAAAATAACTGCACCGACAGCGTAATTAGTGGCATTAGTGACTGCGACAGCGTAATTAGTGGCCGAAATCGATTATCCAATAGTCCCGCTGCTGAAATAAACAGTTTTTAGGGGTAAAAAAACACAAAATTGTGTGACAGTGTATAAGTGTGTATATAAGTCCATATAAGTGTATATAAATGCATATAAGTGCATATAAGTGTAAAATGAAAAATTCAAAAAAACTTTTTTTTTTTTTTTTTTTTTACTGTGTGTATAATGTAGGTAAGTGTGTAAAACAAAGGCCACTTACCGTTTTTGGCTGATCTGAGAGCTGGAGAAGTTGTTAGAGAAGCTGTCTGCAGATTCACAGCAAGCAGGAAGTGTGTGGGCGTCGCTGGAACACGAAGTAAGCAGGAGGAAGCAGTGCAGCAAGGCAGACACGCGATTTGCTGTGTCTGCCTCTTTTAGGTCGGCCCTGTGACAATCCTGTCGCAGGACCGACATGACAGCCCCCCAGCCTCGTTGCCCAGGGGGCTGTCAATGCTGCTAAACCTCTGCAGAGGCGGCTTAAGCTGCTGATGCAGAGTACAGCATGTTAAACTGCAAGAACGTACAATGTACGTGCTTGGCAGTTAAAGCCCTTGCCTGCCAGAACGTACGGTGTACGTGCTTGGCAGGCAAAGGCTTAAAATTCGATTTGAGTTTTCGGATCGATCCTATTTACCCGAGTTTGGAAAATTAGATTTTTTTTTGTTGATAAATTTCAATTTTTAATTTTTAAAAAAACTCCTATGAATTCGAAATTCGCCCCTTGATAAATCTGCCCCTTATACAGTATTATACGTATTTATGTCCCTAGATTTTACGGTTTCCCGCATTTTGTGTGTTTTTTTTGTGGTCCCACCAGTCACAATGCATTTCTATGGGTGCTATTCCCATTTTGCTTTCCCTGATTTTATGTTACTTTTAAAGGCCTGCCCCTATCCAATCGCTATGTTATTATATCAAAGCCCTTACCCCTGAGATTTAAAGGAGAATTCAACCCGTTAAGAAAAAAACCCGTACCCCCCCACCCCACCTCCTTCCTCCTCCCAGACTAACTGCCCCCCGGAGAAATGCCCCATACTTTATACTTACCCCACGGAGCAGATTCTGGCATCGGAGTTCCACGCAGCCATCTTCTGGGTCTTTGTGTCTTCTTCCGGCGCTTCCGCAATTTTCGTGAGTTGTCGCAAACTGGCAAATTGCTCCAACTGAACATGCGCCAACATGCCGATCTCCCACTCAGTTTGCCGAAGACCCGGAAGATGGCTGCGTAGAACTCCGATACCTGAATCTGCGCAAAGGTATGCGAAAAGTATGGGGCATTTCCCCCTGGGGGGGCAGTTTGGCTGGGGGGAGGAGGGGGTCTACGTGGGGTAAAAGGGTTGAATTCTCCTTTAAGGCTCCTGAAACTTGTGACTCATCAGAATCCTGTCTGCGCATGCCTGTGTGAGATCCGGTTAGAAGGGGAAGTGGGCGGGTAGCTGTGCTGGGAAAGGAAGGAGTCAGAAAATGTGACCCTGCAGGCAAAAGTGGGAAGCTCTGAGACAGGAAAAGGAGGGGCTGAAAAAGGTGCAGTCAGAAGTGAGCTCTGCTGTGGAAGGAGCAGAAGGAGAGGGCTGGAAAGGCAACATGTCAGAAGTGGTGAGCTATGCTGGGACACAAGACTGAGAAGCAGTTGGAAGTGGTGAGCTGTGTTGGAGGGGGTATTACATGTGTTTTAAATAAAAAAATGACTCCTGTACTTGTTTCTTTGCAATACTTATAATACATATAAGTGTCTTTAATACATTTCCCTTATTCTACATTTTCCTGGATTTTACATGTTTTTTCCCTTTTTATTTTAAAAACTCTGCTTGCACTGGCACATATAATTGTAAAATCAGCTGTCCGGGCAGCTTGGAACAAGAAGAAACATCTCTCTGTTGGACATGAAGCCACATGGGATATGCTGACATGCAATCATTGCTCACACCCTCTTACTGCTACTGGACTTGATTACAGCAGCAATTACTGGAGATAAGGCAGGTCACATGACGAGGTTGTTGTGAATCCAGTCAGGTCAATATTATTTATAATGGAGAAAGAACAACTATTTTTCACATCACTTTACCTTATAAGCTTGCAGAAGTGCCAAATGGTCACTGTTTGCTGTGGCAAATTCTTGCTTTTTCTTGTTAGCCTCCTCTTTTTTATCCCAAGGGCACACCTTCAGAATAAACAAGGGTATAACATTAGAATAGAAATATAGTTTGTAATATAAAGTGACATTTCTCCTTACTGGGGAATATTTTTTACAAATATGACAACAAAATAATACCTTTCCTATTCCAGTATCTTAAGTTATGGTAAGACAGACAATGGTACAGATGAATGTTTGCCTTGTTTGCACATCATTCAGTTATGGGGAGCTCTATGCCTTATGGTAGTGTTCATTAACTCATGGGTCTCCACTGTGTGGTTTTTGAGTTATTTAGCTCTTTATTCATCTCTGTAGTTTGCAATTTCATCTATCTGGTTGCTAGTGTCTAAATTCCCCTAGCAACCATGCACGGATTTGAATTTGAGAGACTGGAATATGAATAGGAGAGGCCTGAATAGAAAGATGAGTAATACAAAGTAGCAATAACAATACATTTGTAGCTTTACAGAATATTTGTTTTTTTAGATGGGGTCAGCGACCCCCATTTGAAAGCTGGAAAGAGTCCAAAGAAGAAGGCAAATAATTAAAAATAATGAAGACCAATTGAAAAGTTGCTTAGAATTGGCCATTCTGTAACACACAAAAGTAATTAAAAGGATTGGTAATTAATATTACAGCAAATTTTGGGTGCTGAGACAGGCTCCCTGGGGTAATCTGGTTAAGGAATCCTGCCTTAAAAATAGGAATGCACCGAATCCACTATTTTGGATTCGGCCGAACCCCCGAATCCTTTGTGAAAGATTCGGCCGAATACCGTACCGAATCCTGGATTAGGTGAATCCCTACTTAAAAAACTCCGTTTTGGATTGTTTTGCCATCAGCATGGATCTTATTTAACATCAATTACCAGATACCAACTTTTTAATTCAGAGACGTCCTTTTACATCTATTTATAGATGCTCCCCGCTCCCTTAGAGACAGAGGTGGGCATACCCCAAAAAATGTGGAACTGTGGGTTGGGTCGGGTGCAGGTCTTCATGAATAGGGTCAGGGTCGGGTTTGAGAATTTCTCGACCCACACATCACTAAAAGCCACAGTAATACAGGAGCTACTTGTCATTTGGCATAAGAGTAATATTCTAAGCACACACTGAGCACATTTCCAGAATGATAACCCAGTACAGTTATGGGACCTGTTCTCCAGAATACTCGGGACCTGGGGTTTTCTGGATAACAGATCTTTCTGTAATTTGGATCTTCATACCGTAGGTCTACTAGAAAATCATGTAAACATCAAATAAACCCAATAGGCTGGTTTTGCCTCCAATAAGGATGAGTTATATCTTAGTTTGGATCAAGTACAAGCTACCGTTAAATCATGGAGAAAAAATTGGATTATTTGATTATATTAGAGTCAATGGGAGACAGCCTTTCCCTAATTCAGAGCTTTCCGGATAACGGATCCCATACCTGTATATGAACAAGGTTGGATTACCTATGTATGGTAGACATAAAAAGATACTTACAAAGGGAGATTTAAAGGCCAGGCTAGCAGCGATGGTGAGGGCAGGGTCAAGGCAACGGAAGATAGCCCCAAAAAGCATCAGTTTTCCAATTCTCACATCAACTGGCAGGGAAGCTAAATGATATCCCAGAGGTGTAAGTTTCTCCTCCTTTGTTAAGGCCCCAAGGTCTTGAAGTCGATTTTGTGAAGCATGAAGGGACTCCATTCGAGGAGGTTCAATTAAGCGGCCTAAGACTGCATCGAGGCGACACTCGGAAAACATTTCCAAAATTTTTATCCTTCAAAGAGATGAACAATTTGCTATTTAGGCAATTTGTCTGTTATGCAGATTTTTTGGCCAATTACAACCAAAAAGAATGGTTAAATGATTCTTTGAACCAGAAACAAAAAATACTTGTGCTTGTGCAATACAACTGTGGTATAAAATTTTTTGTTGCAATTTAAAATATAAGCATAATAAATATAGCTGGTATTAAAAATGCTTTCTGCCTATGGTTTTTTTAAAACAATATTTATTTGCATTAATAAAACAGAACTGTGAAACTGAAGGCACTTTCATTTAAACTAGATCCCACTTCCAACTGTTTCTTAAAGTAACTGTGTGAAGAGGAGAAGGTCATTAATCATATAACCCTTCCCAGTTAAACTGCAGCAAAGATATTGGAATAAGGCAGCTACTTTAAGGGGCAGATTTATTAACGGTCAAATTGAAAATTAGAATTTTCACAATTTTTTTTATGGTCAAAACAGTCAAATTCGACTAGGGAATTATCCAAAATTCTATTTGAATTTTTAAAAAAATTAGAATTCAATTTTCGAGATTTATCATACTCTGGCCCAATGGGAGAGGTGCAGTGACCAATTTGGAGTTGTTTGAAGCCTTCCTGACATTCGAGTTTTTTTCAGAGTAAAAACTCGAATTGAGTCGATTTTGATTCGATTCGAGTTTTCAAGTCGGTAAAATTCGGCCGAGTTTAAGATATTCTATTTTTTTCTTAAATAACCCCCCAGTCCAATTTCGAGTATATTCGAATTTAAGGGATTTTATAAAAATATGTGCCTCTTAGTGAACCACGGCGATCTCAATATCAATGACATCTGCATAAAGTGACACTTAAGAAAACTGTAAAAATTTAAATTCTGGTGCAGCTGCTATTTCAGACCCCCAGGGCAGTTGGTTCTTTGATGAACGCATATATTGCCTCGTAAGCTGTCCTTGATCAAATGCAAATTTGGGTCTTATGGGAAACAGTGGCAACAATTGTCCAAAAAATGTAATTCATCAATATGTTTGGTCGTAAATAGCAGTAATCCTTGCATGTCCGATACAAAATAACTAAATAAGCCCTGTTTTTGGCAATGGCCTGCATTTTCTTAAAAAACCAGTAACAAAAAAAATTAGTTTCTACATAACGGGAAAAAAAAAACTAAGACACATTTAACTTTAAATTCGAAAAGTCTTTATTAAGAAATAACTTACCGATTCTCCTCTTCAGAAACGGTGACAGGCGATGATCCATCACGCGGCACTCGATTTCTCCTCCATGACTTCTATAGGAGTTAGCCAGGGAGGAGAAATCGAGCGCCACACGATGGATCGCCGCCCTGTCGCGGGTTTCCGAAGAGGAAAATAGACAAGTTATTTCTTTATAACTTCTTAATAACTCTGTGAATTTAAAGTTAACAGTGTCTTGGTGTTTTTTTTTTTCCGTTAAGTACAAAAATTTTTATGTTACTGGTCCTTTAAGTCACATTTTTATCCAAGGAAGATCATAACATAATGTCCTAACAGTCCTGTGTGCCTCTGACGAAAGATCTGAATGGGAAGGTTCTACTCAGACCAGTGAAGCCTGCATCATGCATGTGCTGAGAATAAACTTGGATAGTTAGGAGATCAAGTTCTGACACAAAATAATGGCGTTGAGAAAGCAAGCCTTTAGTACACAGCTACTGGCTTAATTGGAGAAAGCAATTATCCTTATATCCCCCATTTTAAATGTAGTTTATGGCAATAGGATGTGGGGTGTTGTGGTTTCTGAGATTTTCTTGGTAAAATGATTGCGATAAAACCGGCGCTGCTAATGACGTACAAAATTTACCTTAAGCAGAGCTGTTCCAATGGAATTCTCTGTATCTCTGGAAGCTGCTGATCCAAAAGCTGATACTGATAATGGTGACTAGTGAAAAGGTGAAAGCAGACACCAGACGCCACACGACCAGCTCTTCCTTTTCTCTGCATGGCATTGGCTCGTGATTCCCATGTGTCCTCAAGACTCTCCATACTCTTACCAGGATCATATCTTTAAGAGAAAAACAAAAAGCGGTGTGCTAAGCTGGTAAGAAGGACATGTCAGGAAAAGAAAGGATCTTTGGCATGTATGCGGTTATAACTAACTGTATAAACAAATAGTGGGAACATACATAGGGGCAAATTCACTAACCGGTGGAAATTCGCCAGCGACGGCTTCACAGTGATCGCAACACTTCGCCAGTCTTAAATTCGCAATGACAACGCTAATTCACTAAAAAGCAAAGTTGCGTCCAGGGCGCCAAACAATGCGAACTTTCGCTAGCGTTACTTTGGCAAGCAAAGTGAAGTTGCCCTAGCGTTGGCTAATTTGCATACAGTGGGAAATTATAAAGCTGCATGGTCGTATATGTTGCAGCAAATACATTACACAAGTCCAGGGAACCTTAATAAAGACATTAGAGTTGTTATAATGCCCTACACATGAGCCCACTGTATAGTTTATGTTCCATATGTTAGAAAATGTATGGGGGAACCTGGTTACCCAAAACATTTTTAAGGACTTTTGCAGACTATCACTCTGAAAAATGGAAAAGACGCCAGCGTTTTTTTGGGAGAAATGAGTGTGATTGATCGCTAGCGTCCTTCTCTTTCGCTAGCGAAGTTACGGCTGGGTCCATTAGTAAATCGGCGAAGTGCTTGAATGACGTCACGCTGGACAAATTTTCACCAGCGTTAGTCACTTCGCCCTTTAGAAAATCTGCCCAATAGTGCTTGCCAAATCTTCATAGGATGCAATCAAATAAAAGTGCTAGTCTCCACTCATTTGTATGAATGCAAAGATGCTCACAACTAAGGTTTTGTGCAAGGAACACCCTAAACAAAGTTCCTTCTAAGGTATGTGCTCGTGCACACGTACACACATTTTGAGACCAGCATACATAGCAAATTGTGGTGCGCACAAAGACTTTTGTGTGAAAACACAACATTTTGACCTGAGCACACAGTTTTTAAAAACTGCATACAAAAGAATTTTTTTTTGTGTGCACATAGCAGAGAAGAAATTAGAGGGAACATTGACCCTAAGACCACATTGATCTACTGAATGCAAAATATATATAGCCAATACATCATTCTACTGATAAACATGGAATGAGTTGGGACACTATGGAAAATGAACAGGAAAAGTGTCCAAAAGGAAGATCTGTAAAATAAGGAAACTGCTACCTATGGAGTCAGCTACACAAACCAATAGGGATTATATAGTAACATAGTAAGTTTTTTTAAAAAAAAAAAAATAAGACACACGTCCATCAAGTTCAACCTTTTAAGTCTCTAGATAACCTGTCTGCTAGTTTATCCAGAGGAAGGCAAAAAAAAACAGAGAGAGAGCCATAACAAGCAATTCAAACGGAACAGATCCAGTAAAAGGAATGATATCTGCACAGTTATTAAATGCTCATTGGATGCTGGATAGATAAATAAAAATACATTAGTAAAATACTAAGGCACTCAAGTTATTGTTGCCTCCAATAGTTGTACTCTCTGGAGTAGAAAGTCTTCAGAATAGTGGCCTACACCCCCTTTTTTAAAAAATAAAATAGACACATTACATAATACCTCTTCTCACGCATTTTCCCAGAATCTATGACATAAACAACATCATCGATTGTGATGGAGGTTTCTGCAATGTTGGTGGAGATGATAATCTTTGTAACTCCTGACGGGGGTCTTAAGAACACAGACTGCTGTTCCTCACTTGATAGGGATGAGTGCAGAGGGTAGATAACACATCTGGTAAAAAGTAGAAACAAAAATAACACAGGGCCATAATCAGAAGACTGTATTAAACAAGGCAGATAAATAAAACCACGTGTGAACATATCTAACGGGAAGAAATGATAATTAACACATAGTCAGCCACTATTCTACGGGGCTCTGCATCTGAAATGTGCAATAAAATGATTGTTTTTCAATAAAAAATAAAAAACAATTGAAGCAAAAACATAAGTAAATCCAAAGAAAACAAAAAAAAAGTACTTACATTTTTAAGGCAATACTAATACTAAATAAAATAAATGGAAAAACCCCAGGGACAGAATTTTCTAGGCATGCCCTCCTTTTTTTCCCCCAAGACACCCACTTGGAGCAGCCCAACTGTGTCTGGAATTTCAGACAGCTTTTTCTTGGAAAAATAAAATGCAGGATACATATCATGCATTTCAATGCCTGTGATATAATACTTCTACTATCCTACATGATACATGGACGCCACTGTACATATGCAGGGGCACTAATGCTCTGGAGCTGTATGAGATGCACACTTGTAAGAGCTTGCTCAGAGGTATTATACTGGTACAGAAAGTGTATTGGGCATGCACACTCAAAATAATTTTTTTTTCCAGACAACTGGAGGTATGAGAAACAATTATTTATATTTCAGTAGTATGTAGTAAAACATACAGAGAATTCCCCTTGACAAAGGCTAAGTGCCGAAACGCTGGGACATTCTTTTCCTTGGCAAGTGTATACGTTTCTTGTGCTATTTTCCTTTTTTGCCTTGAAATACTTTTCTGGGTGGTATGTATATCTTTGCTTATACTGGTGTATACTATACTCAATGGCAAAACTGTTTTTGATGTATGTTTTACTATTTGAAATATAAAGAACTGTTTCACATACCTCCAGCTGTCTGTAAAAAAAATTTCTTTTGAATGTGCATGCCCAATACACTTTCTATTTGAGTTTTTGGGTACGTACTGTGGGTGTACCCTTGGGCCAATTGCACCTCACTCATATTCTATTTAAATGAACAATTCAATGTGAAAATAAAAACTGGGTAAATAGATCGGCTGTGCAAGATAAAAAAAATTCTAATATAGTTAGTTAGCCAAAAATGTAATGTATAAAGACTGGAGTGACTGGATGTCTAACATAATAGCCAGAACACTATTTCCTGCTTTTCAGCTCTATAACTCTGAGTTAGTCAGCGACTTGAAGGGGGGCCACATGGTACATTACTGTTCAGTGAGTTTGCAATTGATCCTCAGCATTCAGCTCAGATTCAAAAGCAACAGATATGACCCATGTGCCCCCCCCCCTCAAGACACTGATTGGATACTGCCTGGTAGCCAGGGTAACCAGTCAGTGTAAACCAAGAGAGCTGAAAAGCAGGAAGTAGTGTTCTGGCTATTATGTTAGACATCCAGTCACTCCAGCCTTTATATATTACATTTTTGGCTAACTAACTATATTAGAAACATTTTTTATTTTGCACAGCCTATCTATTTCCCCAGTTTTTATTTTTATACTGAACAATTCCTTTAGGAGGAGTGATAATATAATACACTCCTTTGTAGTCGTGTTTGGAGTGCCCTCCATTAATCTGTATTTTTGTATTAGGGTAAGGGCACACCTGGCGATTCGGGGAGATTTAGTCGCAACTTCGGAATACGAAGCGAAGCACGTGCCATGCCACAGGCGATTTTTCATTATAGCCGGCAGAAGACAGGGGGAAGTAGTTTGGGGAGATTAGTTGCCCCAAAGAAGAGGTGATTAGTTGCCAGACGACTAAATCTCCCCGAATTGCCAGGTGTGCCCTTACCCTTATACTGGTACAGCATTTCATCACATTATCAGGCTTTAAAGGGGTTGTTCACCTTCCAAACACGTTTTTTCAGTTCAGTTGTTTTCAGATAGTTCACCAGAAATAAAGACTTTTTTCCAATTGCTTTCCAATTTTTACCGGTTTTCCAAAATCGAAGTATAAAGTTCAATGTTCCTGTCTCTGGTGTTTCAGTCTGACAGCTCAGTTATTCAGGTGCGGATTCTGAACTGTTACAATTTGCTACATTAGTTGATACATTTCTCAGCAGCATCTGTGGAATATTAGCAACTATTGTATCAATTCTAACAGCTGCCTTTAATGAAACTCAGGGATTCTGCTCCGCAGGGACAAAGATAAGAAATGTATCAACTAAATGTATCAATTTAGATCAGACGGTGACCCCCCCCAGAGCTGCTTTAGAAATAGGGAAGCACTGAATCAACTATTTTGGATTCTGCCGAACCCCTGAATCCTTCTTGAAAGATTCAGCCGAATACCGAACCGAATCTGAATTTGCATATGCAAATTAGGAGTGGGAAGGGAAAAAATGTTTACTTCCTTGTTTTGTGACAAAAAGTCACGTTATTTCCCTCCCTGCCCCTAATTTGCATATGCAAATTAGGATTCGGTTTTGGTTCGGCTGGGCAGAAGAATTCGGTGGAATCCCAATCCCAAACCGAATCCTAGATTCGCTGCATCCCTATTTAGAAAGACAAAAGAAGGTGAAAAATGAAACTTTACGCTTCAATATTATAAAACAAGTCACATAGAAAATGGAAAAGTCTTTATTTCTGGTGAACAATCTGAAACCAACTGAACTGAAAAAAGTTTTGGAAGGTGAACAACCCCTTGAACATACCCAACTTGAACTGGATTGGGATGAGTCCCTTTATATAGGAAACAATTTTAAGATAAAATCCATTCTGTGAGCCAGGGACTTGGGGCACTAAACAGACTCATGGTGGATATAGATTCTCAGGAGTAGCTAACTGATGATGTTTGAATATGGCAGTCTTATCAATCTGGCTAAATGCAGTAAAAAAAAATGCTACTCCATTAAGGCACAAGCTGGTCATATACTTCATGACCTATACACTTGAACACTTAAGTGCATCTTGAAAACTTAAGTGCATCTATGCTATTTGTTCCAATAGACCTCACAGTGGCACACCTACTGGCACACCCAATGACCACCCCAAACAACATGCTTTTTGTCAAGTTTAAAGGAGACCTCAACCCTTTAAGAAAAAAAACTGTACCCCCCACCCCACGGAGACCCCCTCCCTCCGACCTAACTGCCCCCGGGGGAAATGCCCCATACTTTACTTACCCCGTGGCGCAGATTCTGGCATTGGAGTTCCATGCAGCTATTTTCCGGGTCTTCGTGTCTTCTTCCGGCGCTTCTGCAATTTTCGTGAGTTTCGGCACATGTGCATTTGTGCCAAACCGACAAAATGCTCCAACTGCGCATGCGCCAACATGCTGATCTTCCAGTCAGCTTACCAAAGACCCGGAAGATGGCTGTATGGAACTCCGATGCCTGAATCTGCGCCGGGGGGTATGTACAAAGTTAGGGGCATTTCCCCCGGGGGGGTACAGGTTTTTTCTTAAACTACAAGAGACATGGACCAAACTTACATGTAGTCTGGTCTAAAACCTACTGTTTTAGAGAACCCATTTTTTACTAGACAGACATTTCTGGCATTTCAAATGAATCAATTTTATTGTTTTTGGTGTTACTGGGCCTTTAAACACGCTTATCATCAAAGCACCTTCCAATATGAAATTTAGAAATATTATTTTCGTACTTGCTACTTACCATCCTTATTTAATGTAAAAGGTTGATACAAAGTTTAATGCGGTTTTAAAATGCACTGTAAATTGCACTCACCGCTTACTGCGTCTATTATTGAACATCGCATTTGACTGCAGTTGATCATACAGCGTCTTAATTTCAGCCAGGCCTGGCAAAAACACCAGGACAGCACCTAAAACACATTAATCGGGGTCAGGAAGAAATGTATAAGTTGATTGTGGTACTCATGACTCTTGTTTCTGACACACCATTAGATATTGTATGAACTGCTGCTATTTTAAAAGAGAACACACATTTATAGTAACATATAAGATGAGGATGAAAAAAGACAAATGCCCATCAAGTTCAACTTTTTTACCAAAGTGAAACCTGCTTAATTGCTAGTTAGAACAGTTTGGCTCAAAAAAAAAAAATTAAAAAAAATGCAGGGACAGGGTTTCAATATATCTTCTCATGTCTCTGAATATTTAACAGCGACATTGAACTTAATTTATAACCACAATTTCTAGCTTTATAACTGTCTAAGTAGATATTATACATTACCATCAACATGCACATACCGTAATTAAAACATAATTGGATCAAAGAAAGGGAGTTTGGAAATAATGAACAATAAATACGTAGTTTTAGGCTTTTCTGTATAATGTTGCCCTATATCCAGGTTATACAGGTATGGGATCCATTGTCCAGAAACCCATTATCCAGAAGGCTCTGAATTATTCACAGGCTATCTCCCATAGACTCCATTTTATCCAAAGTTTTAAAAATGATTTCCTTTTTCTCTGTAATAATAAAACAATACCTTGTACTTGATCCCAACTAAGATATAATAAATCCTTATTGGAAGCAAACCCAGCCTATTGGGTTTATTTAATCTTTACATGATTTTCTAGTAAACACAACATTCAGTTAACACAGCGTGAATATCATTGCTTATTTAACATGTTAATAAAACAATCCCACACATATGCTTTGTAAAGCTTTTTTTCTAAGTAAAACAATCATATTTATGTATTTTTATGTCAGAAAAACATCTATTTCAAAAATTACTCTCTGATTAGCTGGGCAAGCACTGTGCGATATTGAGGGTATACTATAAGAGAAATAATGGAGCAGACACTTATTTGTAATGAAAATAGTCATGGAAATAAGACGGTGTACTAAAATAAAAAAAAACAAAATGTTACATTATTTATGTATGGGTGCTGGGCAGTGCCTGTGCCCCTGAAATGCTATTTATTAAGCAAGTAGACCACATGCTATTGACTTTGCCACAATACTTTATTTATTAATATTATTTTCCTCAAGAAGCTAATTATTCACAATGGTTTCTTTACATTTCTCATTGCCCCCAACTGTTTAAAGACATATCTATGAAAGATTTTAACCATTAACTTGTTTTTTTGCTGCCAGCACAGATAGACCTCATTTTTAGAATAAAATGTTTCCATTAGAAATTAATGGTAAAAATTAATGCATAATAAAAATGCCATTTGTGTTGTCGGAGTCTTTCCTTTATTTGTATGTAGTTCTTAAACAGTGGCAGGAAATTACCTGGTGGGTACGAATGCTCTCCATTTACTATCCATTCTAATAAAGCCTCAATTAAATCTAGGTTGATTTTATCCAGATCCATGGTGGAAAGTGTTTTGATGACAGACTTGCTGATACCTAGGAAGGAAAAGTAGCATGGATAAAGATGAATCACTTATAAAAATAAAAATATCTGAAAATTATGCAGGATACGTCAGAATATGCAATGAATTGAGCAGAGTAACATTTTTATTACTTGGCAGATATACAAAATATTATCAAAAACAAGTACAACATAAACACAAATATTAATCACAGTGCAGTACAATATTTTTTTTTAAAGAAAAAATTGGGAACAGAAATGCAACAATAGGTCACATGGCTAGAGAGCTCCCAATACTTCACAAAAGTGAGGTTTAGAACTTAATGGTCACCCATCATATAAAAAATGTAATTTTAAAAGAAAACTATACCCCCAAAGTGAATACTTGAGCAACAGATAGTTTATATCAAATTAAGTGGCATATTAAAGAATCTTATCAAACTGGAATATATACTTCAGTATTGTCCTTTTACATCTCTTGCCTTGAACCCCCATTTTGTGATGGTCTGTGTGCTGCCTCAGAAATCACCTGACCAGAAATACTACAACTGTAACTGTAACAGGAAGAAGTGTTGAAGCAAAAGACACAACTGGCTCATGTGACCTAACAAGTATAGTTTGTTTGGTATGTCTGTGTGCATAGTGAATCATACAATCCCAGGGGACAGTACTTATTTTTTAAAATGGAAATTTTATATTTATGATTACCTAATGGTACATACTACTAGAAAAGTATATTATTATTAAAATGGTTTATTTATATTAAGCAGGGTTTTACATATGAGCTGTTTTATGCAATATCTTTTTATAGAGACCTACATTGTTTGGGTGGTATATTTTTCCTTTAAGGTTAACTACTCCTTTAACTGGGTATCCATTGACTAACCTAAGTGAGTCATTGGGACACTGCAGGTAAAACTTAAGTTATTTTGTTAAAAACATCAATTTATTATGAAATCAGATTTGCGCTTAACACACATGCAGAACTAGATTTACACTTGCCATTATAGCGAGTAGAGAGTTCTTTAAAGTTCAGCTGTTGGTCTGGCACGGAATCCTTCACGATTCTAGAGTCCTGTACTCGCAGGGAAGAATGTATTTGCTGCTCCAGTTCATCTAACAATTCACCATAGGAATTTCCCTTCTTCCCTCTTGCAGAGTCTGGTCCTGACAACTGCTTTGAGGAACGCTGATACGGGCTTCCATCTTCTAGCACATATCTGTGATAGACACAATGGAAATGTGTTAAAGGGATGTAAAGCCAATACAGTAAGTTAAGGGATTCTGATAGAATCCCTAAAAACAAGGAAGTTTTCAATATTCATGCATTATTTTTTTCTTTCTGCTGTAAAGATAATCTATCCGGTGTCTTCATCTTTAGCAGGCAGCCTGAGTCAGCCGGTGCTTTGCTTCTGATAGGTCTACAGCACAGTTCAGAAGCAAGTATGCTCGTAGCTATCTGTTCTAAGAACTAAGCTGCTGCTTACACTGGACCAACTAGACATAACATTTTATAGCAAAAAAAAAAAAAAAAAGTAAAATTGGCACCATTAGAATTTTAAACCATTGGGCTGGGTGCAGGGAGGCTGTGACCACATTGTTCATACAAAGACAAAAGGTTCTCAGCAGTTACCCATTTTCAATATATGTAGGAGATTAAAACATTTTGTGCATTAAGCTACTAAAAAATGCCCTCCCGTTTAAACAAAAAAGTGATTGTTCATCCATATATAAAGCACTGCGTATCTTGACAGCGCTATATAAATAAATGATGATGATATATTGCTATATTTCCAAGAACAACTACGGCAAAGTCATCCCTGGTCTGGCCAGTTCTACACTCCCTTTCATCTGATTCTAGCGTTGCCATCTTTTCTCGAAAAAAATACCGGCCCTCGAAAAAAATACCGGCCTTCCTATATATTTATCTTTTTCCCCTATTAATAACATTGGGATCGACCATCATTATTACCTGTCAGGCCGGTAAAATACCAGCCCGGTGGCAACCCTATCTGATTCATTAAGAATTCTACTGCTTGAGTATACATTTTTCACAAGTTTTACCTGCAAACTTGCCTGCTTTCAAGATTAAAACTCCCAAATGGTTGCCCCTTTTTATTGGCCACTATTGGGATAAGTAGCTGAGAATGATATCCTATATATTTTGATAATAGGTGAGTGCAGAGGACCTCTTGTCATTGTCTGTAGACATACGATCTTGTCTTTTTTGTAGCCTAGGTCACCCGAAGAACAAAACTGCTCTAAAGCAGTGATCCCCAACCAGAGGCTCGAGAGCAATATGTTGCTCACCAACCAATTGGAAGTTACTCCCAGTGATCTCAAAGCAAATTTCTGATTTGAAGACAAGCTTTAGTAGCATAAAAACTATGAGTACTGCCAGTCCACAGGGGTTACCAATTGCAAATCATAGCCCATATTTCCCACCCCCAGGAACGTTTTTGCACGCTTATGTGGTTCTCCAACTTTTTTATACATTTGAATGTGGCCCAAGGGTAAAAAAAAGTTTGGGGAACCCTGATCTAGAGGGACTAACCCACAACGTTGAAGTGCTAAATCATGTAGAATTACATTTACAATCCTGCAGTGTGTTACTAAAGGCAAATAGGAATAGCCTATTCCTATTCACTAGGCACAAACCAAATTCAAAGGTACTATGACAACTGTAAATAGCCATAATTAATGGAAGCATAGAATTTATATGATAGTGGTTCTGTTCCGCTGACCTCCATAGCACTAAGCACTTGCCACATTACTGACCCAATACAATTCTACATAAATCGACATCAAATCAATGGTCTTACCTAGTTTTGGCAATAGCATCTTCTAGAAAATACTGGTCAACTGGAAATGTACGACCTTTAATATAAAATATTATTAGAGTCATGGTATAGAATATGCCTAGGTTTGGCAATAGCATCTTCTAGAAAGTACTGAAAACTGGAAATGTATAACCCTTAATATAAAATATTAAGTCATGATACAGCATATGCCTATATAATGAAATCAGAATACCAATACCTGAATGACCCCAGTGGTGTCTATAGCATTCTCTGTGCAGTATTTTTCTTAGGTCCAATTACATATTTTAAAATGATTATAGAGTAGTAGCTTTTTCATTTCTTTTATAAATCATCAACTTTTAAATAAGGAGGCAAAGAAGTTGTATTGTTATGGAAAAGTTGCAGCAAGAAGGGCCAGAGTCAGATGAAGTAGTTGCACAGGATAAGCAGCTTCCCCAAAAAACAGAGTTTTTGCTAAAAAGGATCTATGACATCTATGTGTAAGATTGTATAGCAGTGTATATCCTGGTAGCACTTTGCAAATAAATGTATGCGTACATACATCTATGTCACATATCACTATCATAAAGGTAGCAAGTACCTCAGACATAAAATCAGACATGACTTTAGCTTTGTTTAGAGAAAGGGGACAGCCACATAATCTCATGGAAAAACACTACCTTATTCAAACAAAAACATTTCTATCACACAAAAGGTTGAATTGAAAATTAGAATTTTCTAATTTTTTTTATGGTCAAAACTGTCAAATTCGACTCTTTGCGATTATCCAAATGCAATTCGAGTTTTTTTTTAAAAAATTCTAATTCGATTTTCGAGATTTATCATACTCTGGCCCTTTAAGAATTCGACTATTTGTCACCTAAAACCTACCGAATTACTGTATAAGTCAATGAGAGAGGTGCCCTGAAAGAGACCAATTTGGAGTTGTTTGTAACCTTGCTGACATTTGAGTTTTTTTGCGGATCGAATTCAATTAGTTTTCGAGTCAGTAAAATTGGTCAGAGTTTAAGATATTCAATTTTTTTCTTTAATAACTCCCCCAGTCGAATTTTGAGTATATATATTGTAATAAAAGTCCTTTTCAAATTAAACATGAAATCCAATTTCTATTTTTTATTAAAGCATTCAAGCTCATTTAAAAATCTCAGCTGTCAATCAAATATTGTCTGCCCCTCCTCTATGCCATGGGCATAGAGGCGGGACAGACATTTACTTTCACTTTCCATTCAGCACTTCCTAGATGTCACTGCTCTCCCCACATTCCCCCGTTCTCTTTACCATTTAATTGTGTAGCCAGGACATGGGGATGGACATCAGGTCCCCCATTCTGGTGCACAAACAAGATTCTGAGATGATACAAGGCTTTCCTTAAAAGCAGTGTCAACAAAATCGCTGCTGCCTGCTTGCTATCGTTTTGAATTCCCAGACTGAAGGAAACAAGATTCAAATAATTTATATAGTGTAATTAAAGTTAATTTTGCTTGACTAATGTGATAAAATAGGATTTGGAATAATTTTTTTGGGTGACAGTTCCCCTTTAAGTACACTTTAAACTAGCAAGGCTATAAATTAATTGTAACATTGCCTTAACTGTTCCATGTGTGCTCCTGAGATTAATGGACAGCAGGAAAGAAGGCTTGAGTGGGCTCTAACACTAGATTCTAACTGAGGAATGTCAGCTTTATATGGTTTTGTCCATGTTACTTTATTTTTTTTTAGTACATTAAGCATCAAAACAGACTATAAGCAAAGTTCATTGATGGTGTAGATGATGTATGAAAGATATGTACAACTCTGATGAAATTGAATAGCAGACTACAGAAAGTTCAATATTAGCAAAAGATCAGTAAATAAATAGTGGACTGGTTTACCATGTTATTCTTACAAATCAGGGGTATCAACTACTTTCCATGCAACTTCTATGGTTGACATTACTGTGCACATACATACAACACTCAACTCTACACACAAGGGTGCTGCGCCAAGCAAGTTACCAGTAACTTTAAGAGCTGAATTTCTGTTTTTTAATGCTCTATGCACGAGTGTTGCCCCCCAGTGCAGGAAAGGGAAGCACTGGGGGGCAGCATTGCAGGAGCTGCCTCAGGAGGCTCCCGCCTTAAAATCAGCTTTGCCGAAACAGAAATAGGCATTGAACCCCTAATACTTTTAAGAAGGATATGGTAAAACAATGTCGGCTATTCTCTTAATAGAAGATAACATGTGAACCATAGACAGAAGCTAGGCATAAAAATAAATAATCTTACACATGTGTTTGATTTAAGGTTAAAGGGGAATTCAAGCTTCAAAACCAAAATTTGATAAAGAGGCCTACATAACACAGAAACCCCTATACCTATTACCGGTTTCTTCAAAAAGTATGAATAAATGCCATTTTCTATGCTGATATCCAGCTGTTCTTCATCAGTTCTTCTCTTTCTGCATCATTTGAAATCCTGGCAGGGAAGGAGGGACTAAAACACTGATGTTACAAATTGTAACAACTTCTTCACAGCTTACAGACAGCATGCAGGAACTACATAACCCACAATGCATTGCACTGTTATGTTCCTTTCCTTATTTAAATGACGTATGCAGGGAATTGTGGGGTTTGGAGGATGCAGGCTAAGGACAGCTGACTGTTGATACAAAGTAACAGAGTCAGCCAGCTCAGCAAAGTAGTCAGACAGATCAGCAGGAGAGCAGGGGGCTAGGCTTTGGGAACTGTTCAAAACCATTGAAAATCATGAAAAGTCTGCATATATTTTAATTGATGTATATTGCAAAGTTGCTTGAAATTAGGTTTCAAAAAGCTATGTTTGTGTGGAGTTCGACCATTTACAAACTTAAATCATACTGCAGATTTTCTTACCTGGTATATGCAAAACTGGACAATCCTGGAAATAGTGGGAGAAGAGCTCAGCATTCAAGGTGGCACTCATGAGGATAATTTTAAGGTCAGGTCTCTGAACCATGACATCTTTCAATACCAGCAACAGGAAGTCACTGAAGGCAAAAAGTTGCAACAGACAAGCACAAGAATGTAAGCAGGGTCCTCTTCACCTCTTGTATCAGTTACTAGTTGCTTTGTATGTACATCTGTATGTTTACTGTATACATATCTATTGTACAATGCTGAAGAATATGTTGGTGCTTTATAAATACATGGTAATAATAACAACACTTACAAGAAAGTGTTATACACAAGACTTATTTGCACAAGTTTACCATATTAGTTTATATTAATAAAATTTACCATATTATCGCTGTTATTGAGCCAGCTGAAAAGTTTATATATCCTCACAAAGTTATGCCAAAGTTTGGTGAAACATAGTGTCATGTTTTGACTACAGAAAATAGATCATATTTAAAAGAAGGATTTAATGTATGAATTGTAAAAGTTCCCCAGAATATTAGTAATTTTTCAGTTACCTTTCTTCTGTTCGCTCATGGACCTCATCCACAACGACATGAGTAACATTTTGAAGAGTGGTATCACCTTCCAGTCGCCTTAGAAGCACGCCTGTAGTGCAGTACAGTAGTCTGGTTGCTGCTGACTGGAAAAAGTGTCACAAAGATGTTTATTATGTAGTGTAAAACTGGGGTAATAACTGACATTTTCCTGTGTAGTTTGATGTTTAGTTTTTTGGGGATTTACATTCCTACACATTAGCTGTGATTTACACCATTATAATGTACTACTAATAATTTTGAGAAGATGCAAACATACAATATTTTGAGCTTTCTGGATACCTGTATGAGCATCTCCCTTCAAAGCTCATACAGTACATGTAGTACTAACTACATAAGTATTTTTTGGAGTTTAAAAAAAAAAAAAAAAAAAAAAACATGTTTGCGGTCATGAAGCTTTCACACTGTCCTGTAACATGTAAGGGCTGACAAAGAAAATGCCAATATCGGGCCTATAGTATGAATAAGTGGCTTTTAAAGGAATAATGTCATGGGGAAAAAAGGCATCAGTTAATAGTGCTGCTCCAGCAGAATTCTGCGCTGAGATCCATCTCATAAGAGCAAACAGATTTTTTTACATTTAATTTTGAAATCTAGACATATTGTCAGTTTCTCAGCTGCCCCAGTCATGTGACTTGTGCTATGATAAACTTCAGTCACTCTTTACTGCTGTACTGCAAGTTGGAGTGATATCACCCCCTCCCTTTCTCCCACAGCAGCCTAACAACAGAACAATGGGAAGGTAACCAGATAGCAGCTCCTTGACACAAGATAACAGCTGCCTGGTAGATCTAAGAACAACACTCAATAGTAAAATCCAGGTTCCACTGAGACACATTCAGTTGGAGAAACAACAGCCTGCCAGAAAGCAGTTCCATCCGAAAGTGCTGGCTTTTTCTGAAAGCACATGACCAGGCTAAATGACCTGAGATTGCTGCCTACACACCAATATTACAACTAAAAAAGAAAAAATACACTTGCTGGTTCAGTAATTCGATTTTATATTGTAGAGTAAATTATTTGTAAACAGTGTAATTTATGACAGTGAAGAAAAACTGCACATGTTGATAAACGATCCACACACTGAGTAGGGGAATCAGCTGTAAAGGTTAAGTCTGGACTGAACAATAGCCAGTAAAGGAGCCATACGTTACTAGATGGCTAGGCAATATGGATAAAATCGGTCAAAGTATCTGACCAAATCTGGCAGTGTATGTCCACCTCAAAGGGGTTGTTCACCTTTAAATTAACTTTTAGTATGACATAGAGAGCAATATTCTGAGCCAGTTTGCTATTGGTATTCACGTTTAATATTTGTGGTTTTTTAGTTATTTAGCTTTTTATTCAGCAGCTCTTGTGTTTGCAATTTCAGTAAACTGGTCCAAATTACCCTAGCAACCATGCACTGATTTTAATAAGAGATTGGAATATAAATGAGAGGGCCTGAATAAAAGGTTGAGTGATAAAACAATATAACAGCACATTTGTAGCCTTACAGAGCATTTGTTTTTTAGATGGGGTCAGTGACCCCCCCATCTGAAATCTGAAAAGAGTCAGAAGAAGGCCAATAATTCAAAAACTATAAAAAAATGAAGACCAATTGAAAAGATTGAAAATTGCTCAGAATTGACCATTCTATAACATACTAAAAGTCAACTTAAAGGTTAAACACCCCTTTAAAGAAGAAGGAAAGCTACAAAGGCAGTTTATTGCCAATAGATTAGCCACAATACTGCAAGCTATAAGACTATATTTATTCAGTGGAATGCTTTACCATACCTGAGTAAACAGCTCTAGAAGCTCTCTGTTTGTTTAGGATACAGCTGCCATATTAGATTAGTGTGACATTACTTCCTGCTCCCTGCTTTCTCATAGCTCTGGGCTCAGATTAGAGCAGAGAGGGGAGGAGAGCAAACTGAGCATGCTCAAGTCCGTGCCCTGAAGGTTTAAACTGAAAACAGGAAGTCTGATACACAATAGAAGGAAATAAAAAGGAAATAAATGAGGCTCTTCTTTTGACAGAGGACTCAGAACAGCATTATTTTGAGGGTTTACTGGTGTATTTATATAGACGTTTCTGATAAAACTTACTTAATTTTAGCCTTTTCTTCTCCATTAAGTCTCAGGCATCAATAACCAATAAACAGCTAAAGATTTAAGCTATCACTTCTTTGAGTGATTTAATTCCTCTAAAACATAAGCAAAAAACAAAATACATAGTACACTTACCTTAACACTTTCAAGCCTTATCTGATACCCAACAGAGATTCCAACTCTCTCTGCTCTCTCCTGGGCCACACGCTCAGCAACAGAGATGGCAGAGATCCTGCGAGGCTGTGTGCATATGATGTTGGACACGTGACAGGCAGGCCCTTTAAGTGAAGCATCCAATATGAACTGGGGAATCTGCGTTGTTTTACCACACCTGCACAAATAGAGCAACTGCTCAGATACAACATAGACTCATTGACTTAACAAACTGTCAGCTCTCCACATCTTTTTATCATTAAGCCTCATAGCTACTAAAACCTTTAGTGGGTCTGTCAGATTAACCTAAAAAGTGAAGCTTTCTAAGTGAAACACATATTGCAAGAAGATGCATGAGACTTAAAGTACCCTGCAGCCCATATTCTGGATAGTTTTGTAAACTTAAATAGGGACACACCGCATCCCGGATTCATTTCAGGATTCAGGTGAATCCTCTCTATAAACAGGGCAATTTGTTCAGAGCTCCCTATCTACCTTTGAACAAACAAACCTCAACCTTATCTAGGCAGCAGCCTTTGAGAAGCTCATTAGGGTCAGGGCACACAGGCAGATTCGGGGAGATTAGTCCCCCCGCGACAAATCTCCTCTTCTTCGGGGCGACTAATCTCCCTGAACTGCCTCCCCTGAACTGCGTTTCATTTTCCGAAGTCACCCGAAGTTGCCTGTGTGCCCTGACCCTTATAAGGGGCTTCTCAGTGGACTAATAATTAGTTTTATCTGCTCCTTTGAGGTTCTGTGGGGACAGAAGTGACAGGAAGTTCTAAAGAGAAATGGCTTCACATTCTTGTTTAGTGTCAAAAACATCAGAAACCATAGATGTTTCTTAATTAAAACAGGCAAAACGTATGATCAGCACAAGCCCTATTCATTCATCTAATGTTGAGATGGGTTGTATACTGTCCCTTTAAAAGAAGACCATTGGAAGTATGGGTGCAAAAAGCAAGTAAGGGTGAATAAAAACACATCACACCTGCTGTATATTTTACATTAAATACAATTTCTTAAAGCGGTGGTTCACCTTTCATTAACTTTTACTATGTTATAGAATGGCTAATTCTAAGCAACTTTTAAATTGGTATTCATTATTTATTTTACATAGTTTTTTCATTATTTGCCTCCCTCGTCTTACTCTTTCAAGCTTTCAAATGGGGGTCACTGACCCCACTGGAAAAACTCTGTAAGGCTACAAAATGTATTGTTAGTTACTTTTTATACTTATCTTTCTATCCAGTCCTGCTCCTATTCATATTCAAGTATCTTATTCAAATCAATGCATGGTTGCTAGGGTAACTTGGACCTTAGCAACCAGACTGCTGAAATAGCAAACTGTAGAGCTGCTGAATAAAAAGCAGAATAGCACTCTCTACATCATATAAAGGGGTTATAGTTATCAAAGAGTGAAGTTTGAGATCGCCACAGTCCGCTAGAGTGAAATTCTGCCACTTTCCATTCATTTCTATGGGATTTTGAAAGGCGTATTTATCACTTTCACCCATTGATAAATACTCTTTTAAAATTTCCATAGAAATCAATGGAGAGTGGTGGAATTTCACTCCAGCAGACTGTGGCAATCTCTTAACTTTTCTCTTAAATAAATATGCCCCAAAGAGTTACTTTAAAGCTGAACAACCCCTAACAAATAACAGTCAGTAATAACATCTGGGTTGCCTGATAAATATCTGTTAATTTCTTTCTGTGTTATGCTCGTGTCCAACTGCCATGTTTACACACTTTGGTACTCAACACTGTGGCATCAAACTGAACCTTTTGACTATGCACAAGATGGAGATGTTCAACCTGCAGGTCTATATGTTACTACACCTGGAGCAAACGCTGTACCTACCCTGTATTACATCACAATCATTGTATAATGTATATGTGCTAGGCAAGCCCTTAATTTAAACACTTTCTACATAGTTTCAATGGGTAATAACCCCTTAATAAATATTAATAAACAAAAATTACCTTAACTTGGATTTCCTTGGGATATTAGAACAATCTCCTCAGAATAGTTGACCGAGGCAGATAAACGCCATCAAAATAAATGTAAAAGTCTGCTCTCTAAAAACTTGCAGCACCAAGCTGCCCCCAATAAACCTAGAAAGGCAATGAGTGGAAGCTCTGACCTAATGCCTTGGTTAACATAGGATTGTGTACATGCCAACACACACATTCTATATAAAAAAACTTTGCTTTAACTTTGTTAAATTCAATAAAATTAGATTATAACGAAAGCAGCACCATCATTCACTTTAAAGCATAAGTGCAGGAGGAATAATATACTGAAAAGACAGCACTTACCCAGTCATCCCACTCACAACCAGAACCTGGTATTTGGAAAGCAGCTCCAGGACTTGGTCTTGTTTCTGCCATGCTGGTAGCTTTTGCCTCTCTTCAAGCATTGACTGGTAATTTCTGGTAGTCTAAAACAGAAAGAGCATTTTAAACTATTTGTAAAACTGTGGCTCGAAGTTATCACTGCAAATGCCCAAAAATTATTATATTGACCAGTATGTTAACTGCTTATTTCACTCAACCATGTTTGAATCTTACACCTCTATTTACAGTCCACATTTACTTACATTTGATAGGTATAAATTACGTATATACTTAGCAAAATGCATTTTCATTTTGCATTTGTCTTATGAAAATGTTTATGTTCTAAATTGATTGTCTGCCTTTATGCTCTTCAGTGTCAGATATGTTTGATATGACTCACATATAACCCCTACTCTACCCTTTACATGGTATGTCCGAATATATGATCTATATACAGCAGTGCTTCATTAATGTGTACTACTTTTTGACACACAGAGTACCTGCTTGGCACGGTAGTGTTTGCAGATCTTGGCATTCTCAGCAGCTACTGTTTTGGTGTTAAAACTGTACTTCTTGGCTTGCTTTTTCTTCAGATATGCATAACTTTCATTTTCAACCAATATAGACTCTGATTCAAGATCATCCGGACTATCCTCATCTTGATCATTTGGTTTAATTATCTCTATTTTCATTGGCTTCTGCTCCTTCCTGGCTGAAAACAGCAAACAAAAATTAACAAAATGTTAAAGTGAAATCACATTTTTAATAATACACTTTATTTCAAACTATTGCACATCTCAACATGTGATCATTACCATTTACAAAATGTATAAAAACCCTAGTTATTGCCCAAAACATGCTGGGTCTATAGAACATGCACAACCACGAGTATAGAGGGGTGAGCTTCAAGTAGAATTTATGGTATCTTGAATAAGGAAGGACGTGACAGATGGAGCAAAACACCAGTTTAGTCTTTAACACTTTACAACATATGAAGATGGACATTTAGTGCCATGGTAGCGGAATGTGCCAAGGGAGGTATCATCTATTTGAGACAATATGATAAATATATTTTTATTGGTCATTCATTTGTCAGGAGACCAAGATTAAGTTTGAGATTCAGCTTTGCCATCTGCAGTTTACAAGGAAATAAGGAGCTGAATAAGTGTTTCCATTAACAAACTCAGGGTGAGATGCATCAAACATATCCTATCAGCCAAGTAAATCTTATTTTAAATTATACAGCTTCAAATGTTAAACCATATTTTTACAGCAACAATTTGTCCTTCATGTAAGTACAACATGGTTTGCATATTACCGAGCCATAAACTTTATTAAACTATTATACTTTCAAATTCATATTGTTATTTAAAATTAAGTAAACAAAAAAAATCATACATACCTCCTAATGGGTGAGATGGTAAAGAAGGTTTATCTGGAGCACTTGGTTTATTAATGGTTATTACAGGGTTTTTTCTTGTTTCAGAGGTTGTAGTTAGGAGCAGAGGTGGAGGAATACTATATTTGTGATGAGTATTGGCAAGTAACTTAACAATTTCATCCTCATCTTCCAGACAGCTCACGAGTGTGTAAACAGCAGGTTCACTGGTTTGAGCAATATTTAAGGATTTTTCATAGAGGTACTCCGTAATGTGCAAACGACAGCCCATTGGGAGATTCTCATTCACTGAACAAAATGCAAATAAAGGAGCTTGATAAGGGTATTTGTTATCTTTTGGAAATCTTACTTCTAGTTCATAGAGACAGTTATTATTCCCATTGGCACGGAGATGTGATTCGTCCTTAAAATTTTGTTTTGGAGCTTCGTGCCTAAACCTGCACTTTGAGCCAAACCTGCAGGTTTCCCCTTTCACATAAAACTTGCAGACATTTCTAGGCATCTGTTGAAACATGTCTTTGTCATTGTCTTTCTTTCTAGGTTTCTGCAGCCTTTTTGTCAGATAGTCCATCTCAAGACCAATGGTCCATACTTTGTTTGGGATTCGCTCAACAAATTTATCTCCACAAATTGACTGGAGTACAAAAGCTTCCTCCTGCCTGCGCTCAAGGCATTCCTCTATTGTAAAATCAGACGCCATCCTTGGTGTTTTTGTTTTTATTCCAAAAGTTTCAGAAAGGCACTGTTGTAGTAAATACTCCAAAGACACTCCCACATCACTGTCATGGGACCTTAGTGCATTCATGCATCTTTCCTTGTCAAATCCATACCTGTAACACCACAAATAATCAAAAATGACAACCATAAGCTTTAGAGTATAAAAGGCTTATCAACACTAGCTTCATACGTATTAAATTTAAAACATAGTCCTGGAATGTTTTGTATGTAGTACAAAACATTATTTGGCAATAATTCCTAGTGGGCGTTGAAGAGCTTGAGGATGTATTATAGGTATCAAATTTAACTTGTATATGGATCAGATTTAACAGTCACTGAGTATGGGCTGCATGGCAGATTCCACTAATTTAACAATCAAAAATATGAAAATAAATTAGATAAAATAACCTATACATTAGTGGCCGTTTGCAGCATACTTACAATGTGTACAGTTCAGAAAAATTGCTACACTATGTTTTCTTAAGTTTGTAACAAAAAGTACCTTTTATAAACTGTGTAGAAAACACTTATGAGATGCATGCAAGGTTTTTACCTGGACAATTTTCCTATAGCAAATGGGGAAATAACAGCTTCTGGTAGCATTTTAACAGGAGTTCCTGAGGACAATTTCTCTGCTTCTGGCAATCCAGGTTGTGAAGACCAATAATTAAAGCTCTCCTCCTCCTCACCATCTTCATCACTAATTTCCTCTTCATCTTGGGAACCTAGGCAATCGTATTCATCTTCCATTTCTAATCCCACATCACTTAGTAAGAACATAATACATAGTTTGTTGTAATAGCAGTCATTCTTCTATATCTTACAGTGCAAATTACTCAAAAAACCTACATGTTTGAGGCTTTCACTTTTACCTCTACAAAGTATGGCACAATTTAAAGCGAAATAAAATCAAAAATGGATGAAAAAATGTGCATCATTGCAGCAGAGTAATTCAGCTGGAATTCTGGAAAATAATTTTGCATAATGGGTAAAAATAACATGGCAAATTATGCAGATCTTGTAAATGAGCCCTCATCTATCACAGTCCTAAGGGATAAAGCATACCAACCAGAAAAAAACAAAAAAACTCCTAGCATTGTTACATGGAAATATATCTAATGCCACTGCAACACAAAGGCTATTTAAGCAACACAGAAAAGCTATCCAAAATATTGTAGATTCTGCCCACAAGCAAATGTCATCTTACCAAGGACAAGTAACTCAGCTACCTGTTTCTACCAGTATTCAGTCTATTAATGTTTGAAAGGAAAGTGTGATGTCTCAAGTCATAGGTAGTTCAATGATCAGAATTCATACTCACAGCTAGGTCATATGCAGTGGCATATATCAATAGATATTAACAACTAGACCTCCCGTAGTATAAGGCAACACTTGACAATCTCCTATAATTCCTAACCATCATGGAAAACGTCCAGTGTAGCCTAGAATAGGAATGTTCTATAGCTAATAACTAATTGTATATGACATTTTTTTTTATAGTTGTAATATATTAATTAATACTTTCAGCTATTGCTCCATTACCTCCGTTTTATATTTATTTTCTCCTGCAAATTGAAATACTGATACTGTCCAGATTCATGATCTCCAACTGGAAGCCCAGGGTTCAAGCTTTCCAAGGAGCTCCACAAAAAACTTATTGTAGCATCATGATATTAATATAATTGGGACCATATGTAAGTATATTTTATCCAAACATGTAGGTAAAAGAAAATAAGCAGTTTAGCATGCAAAATGATTTACTCAATCTCTGCATCGAGATCCTGCCCTTGAAGATCACGCAAAAGCTCTTTCACTCTTTCTTGGTTCTCAGTGGTCATGTGAATAGTCTGAAGAGGTGTACTAGCAACAGGATTACTGCGTGGTCTTGAGATGAATCTGCTGGGCTGTTGGCAACTGCAGGAAAGCACCAAGAATAACAACAGAAACATTTAGTGTTGAATGACACACTTTAAACAATACAATATCATAACTCATTTGTTTGCAATTATCAGCGAGAAATCTCATATTTTAATCTGCTAAAAGGAAAATATATTGTATGTACAGATACAGTGTATACCTCCGGAAAGAGGCAAAAAGTACTAGGGCCTAAATAACTGTGTGTACAAAGCAGTCCTCCTCAGCAGGTAACTATCAAATTATAGTAAACAGAAAGTTAATGAGTCATGCAAACCCCCATATGTAATAAAAGGTGCAGTAACCTATAGCAACCAATAGAATGTTTGCTTTTAAACAGGTTCCAAAGCAGTAAAAGTTGTGTGTGCTTCAACCACCTTGTAAGAACTTGTGAAGTGATGGCAAAGCAGTCCAGAAACCCATGCCAAGGGTTACTTAGACATACAGGAAAAAAATACAGCTGCAGCACATCTTAGGTGCAAAAGTGAAAAATTAAATTTAATATATTCAGTTTTTCGATTTTGCAATAAGAGGTGCTGCAGCTGTATTTTTTTCCTGCTTTTAAACAGGTGATTGTAAATGCTACCCGCTGTTTGATTTGGGTTACTGCCAAAAAGCACATGTGCTGCAAAGACTTTGCAAGCATCTACTGTGACCCTGAAGGGTAGTTCATATTTAAAATAACTTTTAGTATGATATGGAAAGTGATATTCAGAAACAATTATCAGTCTACATTTTTTATTTTCATAACTATGTGTCTTTATATTCTGCTTACCTTTAGCTATAATTACACTATTGTCTGGTTCCTAAATAAAGTAGGACCATTGCAACCAGTTATATAAGTAAAATACCTCAAAAACCATAAACTTTCAGCAGTGTGTGGTAGAACAGAGTGTATTTATGAGCCACAGCATTACACTTACTTTAATGATCTCATTGGTCTACTGGAGAAACAGATGTCATCTCCTTCATCCCATGCTTTGCTTGAACATTTCTTGCTTCCACCTCCTCCTCCTCCTCCTCCACTGGCTTGTGGTCTAGATCGCCCCCGTCCACTACTACCTCCTCTTCCTCTTCCTCCACCCTGTCTCTTGCCTCCTCCTCCCTTGTTTGGCTTCCCTTTTCTTCGAACTGGAAAATCCATTAGTTTCTGTGGATACAAAGCATTATTTTCCCATCACCAAATGTGGTTTACCCAAATCTGTCTTTTTTTATTTTGAATGCAAAGCAAAATAACAGAAGTTATCCATAAATATATAAATCAGTCAGTTAGCACTAAATTACTAATACATTCATCTAAAACATGTTGTCAACAAAACGACCTGGATTCACTTACCATTCTCTTGTTCTGTCAGCAGTAGTAAGTACCCTTTTAGGCGAGAGCAATACTCATTCTTCTGTTTTACCTCTGTGTTTAAACATATTCTTGTAGTGGCAAATGTTGGTGTGTCCCACTGCTTTGGACTTTAAAGGAACAGTAACACCAAAAAAATGAAAGTGTTTTAAAAATAAAGATATCATGTACTGTTGCCTGTACTGTGAAATCTGATGTGTTTGCTTCAGAAACACTACTATAGTTCATATAAACAAGCTGCTGTGTAGCAATGGCGGAAATTGAAAAAGGGCTATATGGCACAGGTTAAATAGTGGGTAACAGATAATACCATTATGTTCTACAGAACTTATCTGCTATATGCTGTGTAACCGGAACCTTTTCTCCTTTGAATGGCTGCCGCCATTGCTACACAGCAGCTTATTTATATAATAGTAGTGTTTCTGAAGCAAACACACCAGTTTTACCAATGCAAGGCAACACTGCATTATGTTTTTATTACTAAAACACTTTTTTGATGTTACCGTTCCTTTAATCAACTTAAAGGAAAACTATACCCCCCAAACAATGTAGGTCTCTATTAAAAGATACCGAGTAAAACAGCTCATGTGTAAAACCCTGCTTCATGTAAATGAACCATTATCATAATAATATACTTTTTTAGTAGTATGTGCCATTGGGTAATCATAAATAGAAAATTGCCATTTTAAAAAATAAGGGCCGCCCCCTGAGATCGTAAGATTCACTGTGCACACATACAAACCACATGTAAGGTCACATGAGCCAATTAACAGACAGAGTTCTGCCTTTTGCTTCCTCACTTCTTCCTGTTACAGTTAGTGTTGTAGTATTTCTGGTCAGGTGATCTCTGAGGCAGCACCGATAGAGTCACGAAATGGTGGTTCAAGGCAAGAGATGTAAAAGGGCAATATTTATGTAAATATATATTCCAGTTTGGTAAGATTCTTTAATATGTCATTCAATTTGATATAAACTATCTGTTGCTTAAGTATTCATTTGGGGGTATAGTTTTCCTTTAACATTTTCTACTAGTACCGTAATATTAGTTGCTAATAAAGTGTGAGCTCCAAAAAAGCCTGACATGGCAATGAATCTCTCTACTGTGCACACAAGACTTCCTATACAATGTACCATAGAAAAAATACTCTTTGCAAAATTTTTAAAACCCTTCCTTTGTGCCGTATCTAAATTTAATGCCAGTTGCCACTGCTGCTTGCCATTTTTCCTGCTCATCAAGGCTAAAGTATCTGAGCAGTAGTAGATCTCTTGGTCCTTGACACAAATTCTCATGTGCAGGCTGTAAATCATCCAATGCTAGGCTGAAAACTCAGAACTACTGTTCTTGTACAAACTGCAGGGAGGCAAAGAATGATATTTTGCCATGACATTACTCGAACTGGAGAAAAGGCCTCACTATTAGATACAGAGTGGGGACATGTATTAAATGTATGTATTGATTGTGGAATTGAATACAAGGACTTTATCAGTAGCTCATGCTACTTTTTTTACAGAATCTCTCTGGTAATGAAATACCCCCATCTGCAGAATAAAAAGCATTCTTTTACAACCTGTCACCCAGACACAAAAATCTGTATAATAAAAGTCCTTTTCAACTTAAACATAAAATCCAATTTCTATTTTGTATTAAAGCATTCATAGCTGTTGTAAGCTCATTTAAAAATCAGATCAGATATTGTTTGCAACTCCTCATAGAGGCGGGGCAGACAATTACTTTCACTTTCCATTCAGCACTTCCTAGATGTTACTGCTCTCCACATACTTCCTTCATCATTTAATTGTGTAGCCAGTGCATGGGGATGGACATAGGGTCCCCCATTCTGGTGCACAAACAAGATTCTGAGATGATACAAGGCTTGCCTTAATAACAGTGTCCACAAAATGGCTCCTGCCTGCTTGCTATAATTATGAATTCCCAGACTGACGGAAACAAGATTCAAATAATTTATACAGTGTAATTAAAGTTCATTTTGCTTGACTAATGTGATAACATAGGATTTTGAATATTATTTTTGGGTGACGGGTCCCCTTTAAGGCCTTAGCTGCCTTTCCTCCCTTGCTTGTGAATTGTAGAACAGTAGGGGAATGTGGAGGCTTCTCAAGACTTAATAATGATACAGAAGTATGCTTTTTATACATTATTTGCAATATTTGACAATGTAAACATTAGAGGAATGTGATACACCAGGAAATTTGCCTGCAATTTCTACATGAAATCACACAAATAACCAGTGACGAATGCTGCACATCCAGTGCTCACAGCTGCACAATGGAAACAGACAGAAGTGTGTTGGAATGACTGCGAGTGACATATTTTAAGTCTGGGACACTGCCTTTATCTATAAAGGACTGGACTAAAGAAACGCTGTCCCACAGCATCTCCAGCCCCAGATATCAACATATACTGCCAGTCTTTATCCTGACGTGTTGGGGCTACAAATACATAAAGGGAAAACTTCAACCTCCGAGGTACCAAGGGGCACTGCTGCCATAGAACATTTAAAAACAACCACTTCTATGATTAATACGCATAACTTCCACATGCATTAAATAACTTATTTACTTCACTCGTGGCCCTTCTCAGGCCATATCCTAACCTACTCACTCTGATTTAGTCGCCGGCTTCCTGTCTGGCCACGTGACGTCTCTAGATACCGGCGTCACGCCTCTTGCTCTCCAATTGGCTTGTTCGCATACGTCAGGTCCGCCCTCCGCCGCATCTTTGTCGGAGATTCGTAGCTATGGAAACTAAACTTTGTCTAGGACCTGCTGAACCTCGACATGGAGACGACTGCGGGACAGCAAGGTGAGAAATAATTACAGTAGTAGATACAATAATCAGTGTATTGTACACTTTGTATTTGTATCACGTTGATTGCGTAATTGTCTAATGATTCTACATACAAAAAAGAAGCCTAAATAGCCTGACTGGCTGTAGCATATGAGAGGATCACGGTAAGAGTCATTCACCTTATCATTAACTTCTAGCTTAAAAAAAACACACCTAAACAGGTAAATCATGGGGTTTATGTAACCTAAAAGCTGCATATTACATACTAAAATTTATATAGTGAGTAGCCCTTCTTGTAAAATATATAGTGAATAAACAGGTCATGGAACTCCGAGGTAACTTCTAATATCCTCATATTTTGCAACTGGGTGTACTCCAGGTCCGGACTGAGAATTAAAATAGGCCCTGGCATTTCAGGTACACAGAGGCCCAATCAGCCCACACAGAGGCCCAAACAGCCCCCACCAGCCCACTAAATACTGACTTTCTATGGGACCTTATAGCAGCCCCTCTGGCATTTGCCAGAACGCACAGATTGCCAGTCCGGGCCTGGTGTACTCTATTTATTATAATACACAAATTTCAGTGAGTCATGTGACAGAAATGACATCAGAACTCACCGTTCATAACTGATGACATCAGAACTCACCGTTTATAAGGATATAATTTACAAGATATTGATGGCTTTTGTGTATTATATAGTGAATAAAGTACCCCCTCTTGTAAAATATAAGGATATTCTAAGTTACTGAGGAGTTTCTTGACCATATTAAAACACGAGGCCGAAGGCCGAGTGTTTTTATACGGGTCATGGAACTCGGAGGCAACTTTTAATATCCTCATATTTTACAACTGGGGGTACTTTATTTATTATAATACACAAATTTCAGTGAGTGAGTGATTTCAGAACTCACCGTTTATAACTGATGACATCAGAAGTCACCGTTTATAAGGATATAATTTACAAGATATTCATGGCTTTTGTGTATAATAAATGTATAAATGCCAGCCTTTAAGTCCCATTAAAGGAATTGTGCTACATACATGCCTATAGCAGTTGGGCCCATAAATATTTGCAAAACCATTAATATCAAAAGATATATGTCCCAAGGCTTTTCAATAGTAAAAATAAATTATTTATTCAAATTCATATTAAAAATTGGATTACATACTGACCCCACATGGCCCACCTTACGCGTTTCGTACCCTCCGGCACTTAGTCATAGGTGTCTCAGAGACACCTATGACTAAGTGCCGGAGAGTACGAAACGCGTAAGGTGGGCCATGTGGGGTCAGTATGTATCCAATTTTTAATATGTATTTGAATAAATAATTTATTTTTACTATTTATGATTTACTTTTGATATTAATGGTTTTGCACATGGACTGCCAATGAACTGGGGCAAGTCCCTTTGGCTTGGTTATTGATTCACAGAAATCAGAAGTGGACCCCTGATTGAATAAGAATGGTTCCATAAATATTTGGACAGACAACTTTTTTTCTAATTTTGTTTCTGTACATTACCACAATGAATTTTTAATGAAACAACTCCGATGCAGTTAAACTGCAGACTTTAATTCAGTGGATTGCATAAAAATGTGAGGAACTAAAGCCTTTTTTTAACACAAATCTTTTTAACACACTTCATTTCAGTTACAAGTAATTCAATTGTTTGTCGGGTGGTCCCTCACTCCAAAGGCATCAAGGCTCTATCAAACAGAGTCAGTGGCACCGTCCAAGCCACGCAATATCCAAGGTATAAGTAAAGTTCACTCTGGAGTGCCAATTAGATTCAGTGTACTTTATTCAAACACAACATGTTTCGGACAGACATGTCCTTCATCAGGTGCCTGATGAAAGACATGTCTGTCCGAAACATGTTGTGTTTGAATAAAGTACACTGAATCTAATTGGGCTCTCCAGAGTGAACTTCATTTCAGTTACTTCTAGCAGGTGATGGAGTTTTCAGGAAGAAGAAAAAAAAAGAAAATTCTGTTATAAAGAAGTATCTATAGTTGAAATATAAATATATAATAATGTCCCCATGTTGGAATATAAAACAAATGGAAAGTTTGTGAAAAGACTGATGTTCAGAGGATCAGATCCATGCACACAAAACCTTCCTTTCTTGAAAGGTTTAGGAGAAGAAGCTCTCTGAGAACTTTAACTTTACTTAAAAAATGTTAAACAGACACTGACAAGGAAACAGGGCACCGATGTGAGCATCTATTCAGCCTCAAACTTTTTATTTGTCAAGCTAAATTTAATTATAACCGTGGCATCTCTTTGTTCCAAGGCTTTCAGGGGAGGCTTTTGTTCAGAGTTGTTATCTTTATGAGTAGTAATTTCTCTTATACCCCACATGGGTCTATTTGCTGGTGATGATTTCTATAATAATATTTCCAACTTTAGTCTTTTTAAGGATTGCATCACGTGCCACTAGTAATTGGAAAGTATATATAAAGGGGCTGATGGAGGGCAGTTGAGGGGGTCTTTTTGTACCTCAAGGGGTTTAGTTCTTCTTTAAAATCTCCTGTCCTGGTGTGGCTTCTGTTTCTTAATGTAAAGTGACTTGTAGGGTCTTCATCTAAAGCGACTTTTTTGTGCTAGATTGCTTCTGCGAGTGTGTGCATCTGACAGGAGAGACAGGCAGCATGCTGGGTATTTGATCGCTGGCCATGGGGCACGTAACTTTAAAATCCAGCCCTGCCCAGCAGAAGGTCACTACAATTATTACAATATTAAAATTTTACTTGAAAAGTGAGTTTATATCAATATAAACATGCTACATTGCAATATCTTGCCTGTTTGTCACATAAGGAATTATTGCAAGTATATAAATGCTAGTTTCAATGGGTGTCCTCAGAAAAAAGGCATTAACCAAAAGCAACCTGTTTTAGAGATGCCAACTTTCTAATGCGCTAAGCCTGGGGGAACAACGGTGTGCCACTGAAAATGTGGGCATGGCCTATTTATTGTGGGGGTGGGGCCTTTTGGGAGAGCCTTTCTCACATCACTGAAAGCTCACTGTGCATGCGCACTTGTTACTTGTAGGGGGAAATTGTTAAAACCAGGGGAATGGAATATAATGATGCGAATGGGTGATGGGGGGGGGGACTAAACTGCATAGCTTCCATTGGAGTTTACAGATATGGTGTTTTTCAGCTTTCATATTGTTTAACTAGGTGTGATAAATGGGGAAAGTCATAAGAATGTTAAAATGAATGCACTATAAATAACACTAATAATAATAACTAATTTTCCCTGTGTTCTCTATGTGCCCTACCTACACATAATATTACAGAAAACCTACAGACGGGTGATAAAATGTATATATGTATGCAGTATTGGCACTGATGACTCAAGATAAATTGTAGGTGAATCATGAGCTATGTCTTTATAAACTAGTAAATAAGCTATATTGGCATTTGTACTACACGTGTGAAAATGGATGGCATGGTGGTTATTGTTGGACATCCTTCAGGGACATTTTGGATTAGGTGGATGTAAAAAGTAAACTGTCAGCTCTTGACCCAGTCTAGAAACCAGTGCAACCAGTCAGCAGTGGAAATTCATATGCTGAGGTTTGACTTGTAAAACAATACACAATACATTTCCATTTTGTCAAACAAACTATAGTACAATGGCATCAGTATTGAAAACCACTGTTAGTGGAGCTTAATCCCACTAAAGGACATCGTGTTAGGTTCAGTTGACCTCATTGTTTGACAAAACATAACTGTCAATGGTCAGTTTTACTGAACAATTGATTGTATATTTTCCTTGTGGTATCAGTCTATAAGGTAACAGATTTTTTTTCTCCCCACAGCTCCAGAAGTATATCAGATTTCATTTGTTTTCCCCAATGGAGACACATATGGTAAGATTGAGTAGTTAAAGTGGCATGTATAAGAGTGTTTGTGTCATATTTGGTATCCAAAAACCCAGAACAGATGCCAGGCAGACAAGGGAACCGTAACGTGTGACAGGAGGGTTAGGGTAAGAGCTAATTGTAGTCGTAGAACAGGCCGGGGTCAAAATCAATCGATCAGCGAAGTACAGAGTCAGGATCTGGAAGGATAGTCAGTAACAGGCAAAGGTCGGTTCAGGTAGCAAAACAGCGGTGGTCAAGGAACAGAGAAACAGACTAGGAGTGCACCCAGAAACTCTGTACAATAGACCTACTTTTGGCAATGGGAAGTAGGACGTGGTGCCTTTATAATTTTACACCAAGCACAATGACGTTACGCACGCCAGCAATAAAACTGACGTGCACCAACAGAGGAAGGCTGTGAAGGTCCCTGCAGGTATGCCTGCCAACTCCCAGGTACTTTTACAGTTTGATATTAAAGCGATAATTACTCTTTTTATTATACACATACCTTACATAAGCTTTTAGTGTACTTTTAATTTTAGTCAATATAATTTATGTGTTCAGTTTTATGTGAATAAAATGTAGCTATAGTACAATCGGGGTTTACATCTGTGGGTTTTCAGGTCACCGATTGTATGCCTGACAAACTTAAGCAGCCATTGATTAAGCCATTGTTTATATATTCTTGTTTTACTGCTGTTCATTATTTAGGTAGTTATCACTGATTCATATTTGCCAAACTGAGGGTAACTCTGATCCTGACTTGTTTATGAACTTGAGGCCTGCTTAACTCTGCAATATGTAGAGGACTTTAATAAATTATGTGGTAAAGTAGGGGTTTGTAGATAGCTTGCACTTCCAGTAATCAAATAATCAGAGATAGCTACATTCCTAGCCCATACCTCCTGTTTTTCACGGGACAGTTCCGTTTTGACAGTTCAGCCCGCAGTCCCAGTTTGTTACTGAAATGTCCTGCATTTCACATTGATCTTTTTCACTGACGCCAGAAAAAGATACTTTTTTCTAAATTTTTCTAAAACTTAATAAAACGAGGCTTTTGGCAGAGAGCCCAGAATACTTGGCACTTGCACTTAGATACATTTGTAACTATTTAAGATAAGCAGGTCTCTTGGGAGAAATGAGACTTGCAGCAAAAAGGGAAATTCACCTTCATTAGCAAAACTGTAATAATACATAAAACATGACCATAAAACCCCCAGAATGTGGTCAAATTTTCCATAACCTGCTAAATTTTGTAAAATGGACATGGCATATAGGGGGTGTGGGCACAAAATGAGCATGGTTAAAAAGTTTTCATATACTTTTTGTCCACATTTTCAAATGTTGGAAGGTATGCCCTAGCCTAAAGAAGGCACATGCCCATTTAATTTAAATAATTGCTTTGTAAAGCATCTTAATCTAAAGAAATGGGAAAAGTCGGGCCAGTCCTTGCATGGCCATTATACTATATGTTTTAATACCAAGCATTTGTTTTTCCTCACTTGCCAAAAAGGCATCCAAACTTTTTGTTGTGCAGATTTCTATAAACCTAGCAGCCACATGGTCAATTGGCATCCGTTTCTTATGTAATTGCATGCTATCATTTCAGATGGAGAATGTGCGAGAACACCATCAGAATTATTGGAGAGGAATGGAACAGGAGTCCATAAAAGTCCATGTGGTTTGGCCTATTCAGGATTATGGAAGAATAATAAGGTAAATGTTTTTTACTTGTAGTGCACAATACTGATTTTGCAAGGTAAAGTGCCATGCCCCAAAAGCTATAGGCCCATCAACTCATATAATTCAATGGGTAAACTCAGACCCAGAGATTAAAATATTTGTCTCTCTCTTATGTCTGATTTTGTGTCACTTCTGTAAGCATTACTATTTTACACAATGGGACTAATTTATAAATACCTGGTAAATTTCTCCCTGTGTAGTAAACCATATCAACCAATTATTGGTTACCAAGTTACAGCCAGGTGCAGTTAGAACAATGAAAGCAATGCCATGTGTTGCTACCCAGGAGCAATTTGCTTAGTTTTTATAAATAACCCCAAATTAGTTTTAATACATGCAAGATGTCATTTACAAATCCCAGATGCATAAGTGCAAGTGTGCTAAGGGGTGCAAGAGCACACCCCTTAGTATTCACTTACAGAGCACTTGTGCCTGATTAAAAATCCAGCACTTAGTGCAGAGAGACAGCTCAGCCCTAATTCAAGTGGTAATAACGAGCCCAATGCTGGCTGCACTTTCTGCAACTCCCTAACTTGCATTTCTGAATGACGCCAAAGTAAAGGGGTGGAAGGGGGTCACCTACGTCCTCCCCCATCTCACTTACGCAGTCAGCACTGTATTAGTGAAGAGAGATGCCGGTCTCAGAAATGGAGCACGAAGGCCTGTGACTATTGCAGAGAAAATGGCAGATTACAGACATTTTTTTTTTTTGCACTGTCCACACTGCGAAGTGCACTGTAAACAAGCCCTACAGTTTTGCCTATCTTTCTGCTAAAGTAGAGTAGTAGAGCAATTTACTTTATTTATTTTGCATACAACGGGCCAGATTAAATTAGATTACAAAAATGTATGCACTTATTCAATTCCATATATTCCCATAGGATAACCATAAAATACGTTTTTCTCATAAAATTATATCTGAGCCAGAATGTGTTTTTTTGCGTGTCTTGAGTCAGAATACTAAATTCTCTTATACTACAGATGAATGGCACCGGAAAACTTGAACATCCATCAGGAGCAGTTTATGAAGGAGAATTTACTGATAATATGTTTCATGGGAACGGTACATACATTTTCCCAAATGGAGCCAGATATATAGGAATCTTTAACCAGAACAGGTGAGATTTAAACCTTACTTTCAAAAAGCATGAAAACCACTTGTTTAGCTTTTGCCACTAAGGGGCATTCAACCACCTTGAGTTTATTCAGTGCCAGATTTGAAAATAGTGCGCCCCTAGGCCAGACGCCTCCTGCGCCCCCTAATCCCGTTGTGTGCACACGCCACTGACGCATGCGCGCGTGTTACCGTTGTGTGTACACCACCACTGTCAAGCAGACGCAAGCTGCCACCAATGCACGTCCCTACCCCCAGCTCAAATCTTTTTTAACCTCTCACCTAATTCCTTCCAACTTTCTCCTCTCTCCAACTTTCTCAGCTCCAACCCATGGCTCCTCCCCAATTCTCATTCCTCCCTATCATATGGCTGCACACATACAGGTGGGGCTTGGCAAAGTCTTATTGTAATCGTAGTCCACAAGTTTCCTTACCCCAGAGCCTGTCAAAGTTCTAAGCTGTAGAGAAACTACAAGATCCAGCATTCCTCACACAAATTCACCGATCAGGCACTATACTGGAAACTGCGCTTCGGGTTTCCTGCCCCTACAAATGTGCCGTCCTAGGCCCGGGCCTTTGTGGCCTTGCCACAAATCCGGGCCTGAGTTTATTCCAGTGGGGTTTTTAGATGCGTATTGGTGAAAGTTAGATTTCACCATTTGATACTCTTCTAAAACCCCCATAGGAATGAATATAAAGTGGGTGATTTTTTTCTGTGGTGAGCTTTGATCTAACATTTTGATAAATCTGCTCCTTAGTGACAGAATGGAGGTTTAAATTGCAGTTGGAAAATGGAATAGAGATACCTATGTGCCTCTCCAAGCCCTCCCTTTATGAATACATTGCAACCATTCTGGAGCACAAGGACTTGTATATGCACGCATCTACCACAGGGCAGGGTAAAAAGTGAATAAAACATGGCAGTTTGCACCTGATTATTTCACTTTGCACCCTGTCCCACCGTTGGTAAATAATCCCTTTTTATGGTCACAAATAAGTATTTTGATTCGGATTCTGTTTTCTATTTCAACGGGGCTTCACCTATAGGTATCCTGACCATTTTTTTCATATATAAGAATTTGTGCCAGTTCAGTTTTAGGTCAGAGAATCTATGAAAGTACTCCAATATAAGAAATGTGGGTCAAATATTTCCCAGAGGATTCCAAATATATTAATGCTTTCAGAACAAGACTTTTTTTTTTTTTATTACAGTTGCCCTACCCTGAGATGATCTGCTGGTTTCCTTGAATTATCCAGGATAGAGGCTTAACTACTAGAGCAAACAGAGTTACTGGCATTATACAGATTTAATATACTACATTGATTTAAAGAACAGGGATTGGCAAACAGTAGACTAAATTCAGAAGGGGTAATTTACAACACAGAACACAATGTTAAAAAAGTTAAAAAAAAAAAGTTAAAAAAGTAAAAAAAAAGACTATGCAAAAATCACCCCACTGCTATAGTTAAACTTGAGACAAAATGAAGCTGCCTTGTGACAATTAACAATCAAAGTTTTTTGTAATAATATAATAAGAGATGCCTAAAAGTGGTTTTCTGGGCCTTTTTGGTTTAAGCTCTACTTTAAGATCCAACATATTATCAGGTTATAGATATTCAGAAACTGAGGTGTTACTATCAACTTGCTATAGTTCTGGGGGTATATAGGACAACAAATAAGCAAATATCTCACCCTCATAAAACAAAGTTAAAGCTATAGAAACATTGATGTAGCAGTCTCCATTGAATAGTTTGAGGGATATCCAAGTCAGCAAATAAGCAAATCTTCTTAACTTGTTGGCTTTCTGGGTGAACTCCCTTAACATGTAATAAAAATGGCCCACAAATCTCATCCTAATTGGCCTTCGGTTTGTGACTTCCCCATGTTATGTGAAAAACAACAAATTCAGAAACCTTCCAGCATTTGTTTTGATCAGATTTATTTATATGAAAAATATACCTGATAATTATTCGTATGTACGGAATTTGTGCAGGGTTACATCAAATAAGTTCATACCATTGAAACATGAATTATTTCTGTTGATTAAAAAGACACATGAAACGACATTTCTGTACATTTTTGAAATGTCACATTTTATCTAGTTTCAGATAACTGCCTATTTAGTGTAGACATCTAGGACAGCAAATTAAAGCATTTCATGCATGAATTATGTGTCAAAGAGAATCAAGGCTCACATTCTCTTTACTTTCACAGAATGGAGGGAGAAGGTGAATACGTGGATGCACACGGACTGCAATGGAGAGGAATGTTTCATTATAAAGCAGCACCAGGATTAAAATTAAAGCTGCAAATTTAGTTCTAATAATACTCTGGTGATACAGAAGAAGAAGTGATTCAGTTAAAGAAAAACACAATGTCCCTGCATTGAAAAGAGTCTTGTGCAGTTCTTCCTATAGCAAAACTATATTATTAGTATTTTTTGTTGAGTAGGGGCAAAATATGACAAATCAGTGTACACCAATAGAAAGGGCAGAGGACATTGTTAATAGTGTTATAGTGTTACAAACGCTATATTTATTTGAAGCTGATCCAGAAATATTAATAAAGCTTAATTGGAATGAGTCAATGGGCTCACTGCTGTTATGGCTGCCACCAATACCATAAAATATATCATAAGATAAATAAAGAAACCATAGACCGCACAGGGCACAACCTTTTATGGTCTTCATTACCTTGATTACGCACTTTTAAATGCTGGATAGTGTGGAAAAATATTAGCAACAGCATAAACTCTTACTGCTGCTGACTGTAAAGCTAACCATACACTGGCAGATTTAAACAGCTGTTCTGCCCTAGATAATGCAAACAGTTCTCTGCACTGCCTTAGCCTAATAAGAAAGCATCAATCCTCTTCCAGAATAGCGATATCCTGACTTAATTCCTTTTATATCATATAGTAAGAGAAGAGCACTCAGTAAGTAGCAATCTGCTGTGGTTGTGTTTATTTAAAGGAGAACCATATTTTATATACTGAACTTATTGCACAGCCTAAAGTTTCAACTTCTCAATAGCAGCAATGATCCAGGACTTCAAACTTGTCACAGAGGGTCACCATCTTGGAAAGTGTCTGTGACACTCACATGCTCAGTGGGCTCTGAGTGGCTGTTGAGAAGCTAAGCTTAGGGGTCATTGCAAATTATCAAGCAGAAAATGAGGTTGACCTGTAATATAAGCTGATGCTGTAGAGCTAATTATTAAATTCTGATGCTAATTGCACTGGTTTATGTGTTGCCATGTAGTAAGATATCTATATTAATTACTTATCAGCCTTATATTGTGACATTTATATTCTATATGTACTGTATATTGTGAGTGGGTCCCTAAGCTCAGTAAGTGACAGCAGCACAGAGCATGTGCAGTGAATCAGCTGAAAAGAAGATGGGGAGCTACTGGGGTAAATTTGGAGACACAGATATTAATTACTAAGGGGTTGTGGTTGCCTTGAGCTGGTACAGAAGCCCAAAACATCATGTACAACATTGCTAGCTACTTCTTTAGTTAAAGGGATCCTGTCATGGGAAAACATGTTTTTTTCAAAACGCATCAGTTAATAGTGCTGCTCCAGCAGAATTCTGCACTGAAATCCATTTCTCAAAAGAGCAAACAGATTTTTTTTATATTAAATTTTGAAATCTGACATGGGGCTAGACATTTTGTCAATTTCCCAGCTGCCCCTGGTCATGTGACTTGTGCCTGCACTTTAAGAGAGAAATGCTTTCTGGCAGGCTGCTGTTTTTCCTTCTCAATGTAACTGAATGTGTCTCAGTGGGACATTGGTTTTTACTATTGAGTGTTGTTCTTAGATCTACCAGGCAGCTGTTTCTTGTGTTAGGGAGCTGTTATCTGGTTACCTTCCCATTGTTCTTTTGTTTGGCTGCTGGGGGGGGGGAAAGGGAGGGGGGTGATATCATTCCAACTTGCAGTACGGCAGTAAAGAGTGATTGAAGTTTATCAGAGCACAAGTCACATGACTTGGGGCAGCTGGGAAATTGACAATATGTCTAGCCCCTTGTCAAATTTCAAAATTGAATATAAAAAAATCTGTTTGCTCTTTTGAGAAACATATTTCAGTGCAGAATTCTGCTGGAGCAGCACTATTAACTGATTCATTTTGAATTTTTTTTTCCAATGACAGTATCCCTTTAAACTTTAGTTCTCCTTTAAGACTACTTAGATACACGAAATGTTTAGGGCCTTATTTACCCTTTCTCAAGCATTACAAGAAACAGAATGTGACAAGCTTAATAAACCCCCCCCCCCTTCCATCACCCCCAGGCTCCTAGTAGATAATTAACAAGGAAGGTGTGACCAAAATTATGCATTCAAGTCCATCATGTAAGGAAATAGTCCAATCCAAATGAAGAAAGTCTTTAGTCCATGAAATAGCTCCCTTTTAAAAAAAATTTCAGTTTCCATATAAAACCAATTGTCCACATTAATATAACTGTGCCACAGACCATCAGCGTCCACATAAGTGCTACATAGTAATACATATTGATACAATTACTTTGAGAGAAGTACTTTTGTATCCAATCTACTGGAAATAGAATATGTGGTGAAATTGATACTTCCGTATCCAATCTGCTGGAAACAAAGTTATGGCCACATAATGTATCCAAACAAACGGCTAGCTTAGTACTGCACATTAGGGTTGGGGCAGACGAGCAGATTCGGGGAATGAAGAATCGCCTGCGCTAAAACACTCGCGGCACTTCGATTTCTGAAGTTGCCTCATGAGCAAACTTCGGGCAACTTCGGAGATCGAAGCGCCACAAGTGTATTAGCGCAGGCGATTCTTCATTCAAGCATACAGGCCCGGATTTGTGGAAAGGCCACCTAGGCCCGGGCCTAGGGTGGCAGGATTTTAGGGGGGCGGCATGCTGCCCAACCACACCCACATTGGTTCAAAAACACTGGGGATGCGCTGGAGATACAATCATTTTTTTAATTTCCTGTGTGCCAATCCCCATTGCTCCTGTCCCCCTTGAGGGGACAGGGGCGACAAACGGTAGTGGGCCTAGGGGCGCCTACTATGCAAATCCGGCCCTTCAAGCATACGACTAAATCCCCCCCTGAATCTGCTCATCTGCCTCAACCCTAAAAGTGCATACTATGGACCAAACAATCCGTTTCCCTTCATCAGACTTTAATTTATCAAAACATAACACCAGCATTAAATCTCTTACCATTAGCTTCGTTCATCTATGATGCTGGTGTATTCTCTATTCAAGACCTGCAAGATCAAAAGAATAAAAGGGTTTAATAACCTTTTATTCTTTTGATTTTTCAGGTCTTGAATAGAGAATACACCAGCAACATCGTTGAATAAAGTTAATGGTAAGAGATTTAATGCTGGTGTTATGTTTTGATATTTATTAATGTCTGATGTTATTCATACTAAAACTTTGCAACTTTGCAATTGTTCTTCGTTTTTTATAGTTTTTGAATTATTTGTCGTCTTCTGACTTTTTCCAGATATCAAATGGGGGTCACACACCACATCAGCCAAAATACTATTGCGCTATGAGGTTGCAATTTTATAGTTGTTCATACTTTTTGTTACTTAACTTCCATTGCACTCCCCTTATTATTCATATTTCAGTATCTTATTAAAACCACTGCCTGGTTGACAGGGTAATTAAGACCCTAGCAAACAAATAACTGCTGATATATCAAACTGGAGAGCTGCTGAACAGAATGCTAAATAACAGATAAAAAATGAAGACCTAGTGCAGATTTTCTCAGAATATCAATGTCTACATCATACTACGGTTATTTTTCATGTAAACGTTTTCAGTCGTCACTAAGGGACCTCTTCTAATTTATCTTATAGTGTACGTTGTGACAATACAGACTTATTTATATGAAACATTTAGCTGGCTTTGCAGATCTCAGATTGATTATTTCTTTCTAATAAAGAACAAAGCTAGTGAAATGGGAGTAAATGGAAAAGTTTCCAGTTATTACAGGTTCTGGGATGCACATGTTTACAATAGAGGCATTCACACTGGCACATTCGAAAAGTTTAAATGTATAAAATTGAGCGTTTCCTACCTGGTACTTATATAGCAACAACACATTACACAGCATTCCTATCAGTCCCTGCTTCATTTAAGCTTACAATCTAAGGTTCCCATCACATTCACACACTGAATAGTCATTTCATCAGGAGCCCATAAAAGTGGTTCCTATTTAAGTTACATTGTATTATGTTATAGAACAGACAATTGTAAGCAACTTTTCAATTGGTCTTCATTATTTATTTTTATAGTTTTTTTATTTGCCTTTGTACTACTCATATTTCTATTCAGGAATACGAATATCCTATTCATATTCCAGTCTCTTATTCAAGTCAATGTATGGTTGCTAGTGTCATTTGGACCCCAGCAACTAGATAGCTGAAATTGCAAACTTTAGAGCTGCTGAATAAAAAGCTAAATAACTTAAAAACCACAAATAATACAAAAGTAAAACCAGTTGCATATTGTCTCATAATATAAACTCTACATCATACTGAAATTTAACTCAAACATGAACAACCCCTATAACTTGCCTTTATGTTTTGGAGTGTGGGACAAACCAGAGTACCTGGAGGAAACCCAAACAGACATGAGGAGAATATGATTACAAAATAAGACACAATTATCTTATTCTGTATATATCTTATTCTGTATATCTTTTTGAAATACACACATGCATATACAGTATGCATACAAGAATAGAATCAATGTCTCTACTCTCATAATCCTTATTTTCTAGGGATTGACGACAATGAATAAAAATAGAGAAACACCATTGTTCTTGTGTGAGTACTCAGGCCCTCTTCTTGATCTGCTGGTACTTTACCCTCTTAAAGAAACAGTAACACCGAAACTTGAAAATGTATCAAAATAATTTTTCAAAATGCATCAGTTAATAGTGCTGCTCCAGCAGAATTCTGCACTGAAATCCGTTTCTCAAAAGAGCAAACAGATTTTTTTATATTTAATTTTAAAATCTGACATGTGACTTGTGCTCTGATAAACCAGTCACTCTTTACTGCTGTACTGCAAGTTCGAGTGGTATCACCCCTCCCCCCCCAGCAGCCTAACAACAGAATTATGGGAAGGTAACATTCAGTTACATTGAGTAGGAGAAACAACAGCCTGCCAGAAAGCAGTTCCATCCTGGCTGGCTCTTTCTGAAACCACATGACCTGAGATGGCTGCTTACACACCAATATCACTAAAACGAACTAACTATAATAAGTACACTTGCTGGTTCAGGAATGAAATTTTATATTGTAGAGTGAATTATTTACAGTGTATACAGTGTCAGAAAAAAAAACTCTCAAAAATCATGACACAATCCCTTTAACCTGGTTGCCAAAGCCCCTTTGTTCTTTATGAACACTAAGGGGACAATTTAAGAACGGGAAAGTTTGTTTCTCTGATTCAGGCTTTGCAGCACTTTTTTTTCCATAATTTATTAATCCACAAACACAAAAGTATGCCAAGTAAAAGCTGCCAAGGTCATGTAGAGATCAGTGAATGTTGTCCTTCTTTTCTTGCAAAGATCTGTCTTTTAGTTTTAGAGGCACATTTTTTAAAGATCGAATTTCAAATTCATGTGACTTTTTTTAACCTCCTTTAAATTCAAATATACTTGAAATTCATTTGGGGGTTATTTAATAAAAAAAAAAAAATCAAATATCTAATATATAGACTCGAAAACCCGAATCAAATTCTAATCGAATTTGACTAAACTCGATTCAAGTTTTTTATCTGAAAATAACTCGTATGTCAGCTATGAACATGTCTAAAGTGGTCTCCCATTGACTTATACATGAATTTGGCAGGTTTGAGGTGGTGAATAATCGCATTCGAGTTATTAATATTATAAATCTCGAAATTCAAATTTAATCTCGAATCAAGTTTGGATAATTCACAATTCAAATTTTCAATTCGAACCGAAATAAATCTGCCCCTTAGAGTTCGGTTTTAGCGTTTTTCGGAGATCCAAACATTCGTTTCCATACGACGTTCCTTTTTTTCCGATCTTTTTTTCTTTGAGTCGCTCAATGGTTATTTATAATGCTTTTTATAATCGGATCTCTTGATGATTTTCATGTCATTCATTTTTATTTTAGAGAAAATGATTCTTTTTTAATTCTTTATTTTAGTTTGTATGGTAAAAGCAAAGAATACTAACAAATCACAGATAAGTCACAGTCACTTTGTGACATAAAGTGGGCACATATGTCATGATGGTTTGCTTATAAAATTAGCAAACTAACAATTTGAATAAAATAAAACATAATGAACAGTGATGGCAGTATTAATCTGCAGTGAGGTAAGGGGTATCTATTAGCTCGTTAATTATAGTTGGTCACTTGTCACATCAGGGGTTTTAGTTGAAGACCTGGGTGGGCCTGTGTTATTCTGCAAACTGTAATCAGTGGGATCGTTTCTGGGTGAATTTCTCCTGCTGCTTTGGCTTGCTTACATCTATTTTGTATTGCTCAAACTGATATATCTTGTTCACCTTGATCGCCCAATCTTTGAGAGAAAATGATTTTAATCATGGTTTGAAAAAGCTCTAATACCACATAAATTCGACCTTTAAAAATGGGTCTCCCCAGTTTCTCAATGAGCCATTGGATATCACACAGAGCCCGCTGGAGTTTCATCTCAAGCTGCTTGCCTTATCGAAAGCCAACAACCTGATGTACACAATCCTGGGTAAGCTCTCTAAATCTCACCTGGATGGACTCGCTTAAAATGGGCGGCGGATATCCCAGGGATACCTGAATAGGCATGGGAAGGGGTCTTAGAACAGGTCACAATCTCCAATAGGGATAGAATGATATAAATAAAATTCCTGCACAGAACAAACCTGGCCCCTCAGTAGCTTGCCAAAATATATCCAGGCACATCAGACACTCGTTACAAATGTGGGGTGGAAATAGGTACCCTTATACATGTTTTCTGGACTTGACCATATATCCATCAATTTTGGGAGCATATACTAGATTTCATACAATCCAACTTTGCCCTCCCCAATATACGATTCCCTGAATGGGACATACAGACCCTCTTACGCTCAAATCATACCAGAGACTGTTCTTTTTGCAAATGTTATACTATGCAAAAAAATACGATACTGCTAACCTGGAAAGCCACCAGGCCACCCACGCTAACCCGCTAGAAAAAAACTATAAATGAAACACTCCCGCTGCAGAAGGCAGAATACTTGGCCAGAGGCTGCCCTGACTAATTTCTGGCAATTTGGGGTCCTTGGCTGGACCTAACAAACACTGCAGCACCCTGATTGGCACAATATATATAGCTTGAGACAGGCCTGGTGGCCATCTGTGGAACAAGACTGTACAGTATGTAAATAAATGCATGATGACAAAATGTGAGACAACCTTTACTTTTCCACTTTACCTATGAATCAGGATATGTTTGATTTCCTTTTTTCTTTTGGTTTTGACTACTTAATTTGCAAATGCAAAATAAAAACTTAAAACACCAAAATTGCCTCCCCTTTCATTTTAATGGGTAGATATTTCTCTTTATCCCCTGTGAATTCTTGGCACCAGACATCAACTGAAAGCTCAGTAGTATCGGAATACATTGTGCCTGATTAACTATTAGTGCTTCCTATAATCACATTAGAAAAAGCACAACATCATATTAGCATCTGCCCAAATACTGGGGCGACCATAGCAAATTGCCTAGAAATTGCTATGTATAATGACAGTGCTTCCCCGAACTACAGGGGCAGATTTATCAAGGGTTGAATTGAAAATTTAAAATTTGCAATTTCAAAATTTTTTATGGTCAAAACTGGGAGACTAGGGAGTTATTCAAATTAGATTCGAGTTTTTTTAAAAAATTTTAATTTGATTTTCAAGGTTTATCATACTCTGGCCAAATTCGACTATGGTATTCGCCACCTATTACCATTCGTCACGACTGTTTGCAGCCATCCAGACATTCGAGTTTTTCCGGAGAAAAAATCAAAAACCCAAATCAAGCTCTTTAAATTCAAATCGAATTTGATTCGAGTTTTCGGGTTGATTTAATTCAATCAAGTTTTAAAAATTAGATTTCGAATTTTTAAAAACTCCCATGAATTTGAAATTTGACCTCTGATAAGGGGCATAGTTGTAAAAATTTTGAAATTCAAATTAAAAAAGACCAACCAATATTAAGTCAAAGTTTTTTTGGTGGAATAGGTCCATTTGCGATCGAATAGTTCTGTATTCGGCCAAATTCAAATCAGAATAGCGCATTTGAACGAATTTGATTCAACGTTTCTCCCCAGAAAAACTTTGATTTTTCAAAGTCCACCAATTGACTCCAAATAGGTTCTAGGAGGTCCCCCATAGGCTAAAACAGCAAATCGGCAGATTTTAGATGGCGGATGGTCGAAGTCGAATTTTTAAAGATACAGTACATAGTAAATTTTGATATTCGAACTTTTTATTTTTTTTCAAATTCGAATAGAATTTGGACTATTCCCAAGTCAAAGTACACAAAAAGTAACTCAAGAATTCACCTCGACCTTTGATAAATCTGCCCCTAAATGTGCCTTTAAGGGCCAGATTTATCAAGGGTCAAATTTCGAGTTCATGGGAGTTATTTAAAACTTCCATAAACTCCCATGAACTCAAAATTCGACCAAATCTAAATGTATCATAAAAATTGAATTTTTCAAAGTCAGGTGAATAGAATTGACCTGCAAACTCGAATTGAATTGGAATCGAATTCGATTTGAGTTTTAAAAACTCGATTTGAGTTTTTTCTTCTGAAAAAAACTCAAACGTCAGGAAGGCTGCAAACAACTCCAAATTGATCCCAGGACGTCTTCCATAGGCTAAAACAGCAATTTGTCTGGTTTGAAGTGGCGAATAGTTGAATTCGAGTTCTAAATGGGCTAGTGTATGATAAATTACGAAAATTTTGTTTGAATTTTTTTTAAAAACTCGAATGGAATTCTAATAATTCTCTAGTCTAATTTGACAGTTTTGGCCATAATAAAAAAACTCAAAAATTTGAATTTGAAATTCGAATTTTCACTTTGACCCTTGATAAAGTGTTTAAACCCTCTGTGTGGCATGAGATATGAGTTACCCAGCTGGCACTGGGCTGGTGTGTTTGGCCCACAAGAAGACTGTTGTATTACTGTGGAGGTTGGAGTGCTGATAAGATGCCATGCAGGGCAGAAGAACTGTCTTATTGGCGACTGGCGAGGGCAAAGGTGTGGTGCAGTGCAGCAATAAACAGGGAGGAGGTGGAGGCATTCTTTTACCCATGCATATCTCTTTTTAGTATCTCTTCAGTGTCCTGCTAAGCAGAAATATCACATTAAGATGATTTGCCACCTTCATAACACATTAGCTATATGATCACACAGCAGGCACTTCTATCTGCTTACGTGGATTCATCTTTGGCTGGCTTTCTATGGATTCATCTTTGGCTGGCTTTCTATGGATTCATCTTTAGCTGGCTTAAATGATACTGCAGAACAGAAGCATTCAAGAGGATCTATGGTCTTGTTGCTGGACAAACTAGTGATATCATTTGTTGCAATGCGTTCAGAAAGAGAGAGGGTTAATGCTTTGGAATTAACTTTCCCAGGACTCGTGACTTCAGGGAGTGAAAAAACAGAGCAGCTTTGTTCAGTGTCTGTGTTCTCTTGCATCCTGAAGTGAGCACACAGCTTTGGCTGCTGAACGTGAAGGTTATGTAAGGAGGAGAGACTTCTGTAAAACCAATGAGCAGCAAGTGACAGTTTTAGCCCAGGAGCATGGAGCTGTAGGAGGGCTGCAATCCTCCTGCTCTATTCACATGCACCTCCAGCTGAGACCAAGCTGTCCAAACAGGCGCAACTTGAACCGTTCAGAAGTGACCTATGGTGAGTCTTCTGTCTCTTCTATTTCTCCTGTCGCTATTAGATTTTGCGCTGCTTTATTTCTCATGTTCTGAAATCTTTAACTGGCTTGATTTTCAAAGTAAACCACACTGCTTTAACTACATGACAAGCATGTTCATGATTATTATTTCTTGTTGTGGATCTATGACTCTGATGCAATACAGAGTCCTCCTTGTGAGTGTATCAGAAATACCTACAATTGCAATGGCATAGAGTTTATAGATCCTAAGTAGTTTTGATATAGTGAGCTGAGTCTTTTTGTGTTTGAATCAATATAGATTCTAAAATAAAACGATCGAAAGCTTTCCACCGACAGATGAGTTATTAACTGAACAAGGAACTTTGCGACAAAAATAATAAATAAATGAATATAAATTAGGCAATTGTTATTTTTACTATTTATTCAGAAATACTGAATAAGTAACAATTGCAAGCTTTCAGAGCACACAGGCCCCTTCTTCAGGCAAAATACAAATGAAAGGCTTGAAAGGCATATCACATATATACAGTATATATTTATACTGTTAGATCATTGAAAAAGGGTTTATGGGCAATAAATTAGAAAGTTACAGATAGACAGAGATAACTTGTAGAGATAATAAAAGTAATTAGGGTGGGTTGTAAATATTTAAACCCACCCTTATTACTTTTATTATCTCTACAAGTTATCTCTGTCTATCTGTAACTTTCTAATTTATTGCCCATAAACCCTTTTTCAATGATCCAACAGTATATATATATATATATATATATATATATATATATATATATATATATATATATAACTTTCTAATTTATTGCCCATAAACCCTTTTTCAATGATCCAACAGTATATATATATATATATATATATATATGATGTGCCTTTCCAGCCTTTCATTTGTATTTTGCCTGAAGAAGGGGCCTGTGTGTTTTGAAAGCTTGCAATTGTTACTTATTCAGTTAGCCAATAAAAGGTATCACTAAACTTTACATTTTCTGCATTTTTTCAATGGCTAACACAGTACAACATCTACAAAACTATACTATTTATTCAATCATTAAGACTAACCAAGCCAAGTAGGAACCCATACATTGTCCCAGTCTCAAATAGACCAGAAGTGACCTATGGTGGGTCTTCTGTCTCTTTTCTTCCTTCTGTTGCTATTATATTTTGCACTGCTTTATTTCTCCTGTTCTGAATCTGAAATCTTTATCTGAGTAAACTGCACTGCTTAACTACATGACAAACAGAGATTTCAATTAAAATGTTATTTATCAATATAATTCCCTATTCATGTACTCTGGGCACTTAAAGGGGTGGTTCACCTTTAAGTTAACTTTTAACATGTTATAGAATGGCCAGTTCTTAGCAACCTTTCAATTGGTCTTCATCATTTACTTATTTTAGTTTTTTAATTATTTGCATTTTTCTTCTGACTCTTTCCAGCTTTCAAATGGGGATCACTGACCCCATCTAAAAAACAAATGCTTCGTAAGGCTACATATTTATTGTTATTGCTAATTTTTATTACTCATCCTTCTATTCAGGCCCTCTCCTATTCATTTTACAATCTCATATTCAAATCAATGCATGGTTGCTAGGATAATTTAAACCCTAGCAACCAGATTGCTGATTTTGCATACTGGAGAGCTGCTGAATAAAAAGCTAAATAACTGAAAAACCACAAATAATAAAAAATGAAAAGCAATTGCAAATGGTCTGAGAATATCACTCTCTACATCATACTAAGGGGCACATTTACTATTGGTCTATACCCTCGAAGTTAAATCCTTCGACTTCGAATATCGAAGTCGAAGGATTTAGTGCAATTCGTTCGATCAAACGATCGAAGGAATAATCGTTCGATCGAACGATTAAATCCTTTGAATCGAATGAATCGAAGAATTTTAATTCATCGATCGAACGATTTTCCTTCGATCCCAAATTGGCTAGAAAGCCTATGAGGACCATAACTAACATTGATGCTCAGTAGGTTTTAGGTGGCGAAGTAGGTGGTCGAAGTTTTTTTTAAAGAGACAGTACTTTGACTATCGAATGGTCGAATAGTCGAACAATTTTTAGTTTGAATCGTTCAATTCAAAGTCAAAGTCGTAGTCGAAGGTCGAAGTAGCCAATTGATGGTCAAAGTAGTAGAAATTCGAAGTATTTTTTATTCTAATCCTTCACTCGAGCTAAGTAAATGTACCCCTAAAAGTTAATTTAAAGGTGAAAACCCCCTTTAAATTGGATTTATGATTGATGCAATAAAGAGTTTGCTTCATAAGTGTAGAAGCAATATCTACAATTGCAATATCATAGAGTGTATCGATGTCGTTTTTGATGTCATAAATGAGTCTGGTTGTACTTGAACCAATATAGATTTTAAAATATGACAACCCATCATAGGCTTTACACTGACAGATGAACTAGGAACTTAGTTTAGCAGCAAAAGTAATAACTTAAGGAATGTAAATGAAGCTATTGTTATCTGTTTTACTATTTATTCAATGATTCCGACCAACCAAGCCAAGTAGGAATCCCAGTCTCCAATAGGCCAATATTCCAGCCAGGAACCAATAGAGTCGGTTAAGGATTACTACTGCTCTTTTTTTGTGGTTCATTTATTCCCTTTTCCATTTTTTACTTTAATAAAGAACGTTTTGGTGTAAGGAAACTTAGTCATGTTCACTCTTGTCATGAAGACTATAGCTGACTGCATTTAAAGAACTTATTGCTTGTAAAATGGATTTTGTGTGCTGGGCCTTCAGTACAAGGAAATGATACAGACTTATAGGAAACAAGTAAAAAAAAAGTCAAGGAAGCTCTTAAAAAGCGAAGGTATATTTTCAGCTGAGATTATGGTAGTCCATGTGATCTAGAACTGTTTTAACTATTTCCATATAGCCAGCAGGTTATGACATACAGGTATGGGATCCGTTATCTGGAGACTCGTTATCCAGAAAGCTCCGAGTTACAGAAAGGTTATCTCATATTAAAAATGATTGCCCTTTTCTCTGTAATAATAAAATAGTCCCTTGTACTTGATTCAAACTAAGTTATAATTAATCCTTATTGGAAGCAAAAACAGCCTATTAGGTCTATGTAATGTTTACATGATTTTCTAGTAAACTTAAAGGAGAAAGAAAATAATTTTCCGCTCTGGGGTACCAAATGTTAGGCACCCCCAATTGATTGTATTTACTTACCTGACACTTAGGGATGGTGCTCCTATCAGCAGAAAATCGCATTGGGCCCGGAGTCCTTCCAAAATGCATCTTCATAAGGTATGAAGATCCAAATAATGGAAAGATTCATTATCCAGAAAACCCCATGTCCCAAGCATTTTGCCATCTAAAAACCCCATCAAATACCACATGTAGTTTGTGGGTGTTCAGTTGAACAATCTGTAGGATTAGCCAGTAATTATGGGAATATATTAAAATACAAATATATTTAGTATGAAAATAACTTTTGTGCCAAATAAGGTAAAACTTTATTATTTATCTTATGGTCTAGTCTAATGTAAAGATGTTTTCAGACATCCATGGATTTTAGCACATCAATAGATAACGTGCAGTCTTTGTTTAGAAACAGTGCTGAGATATGGTTTATCTTATAGAGAAAATCCATGCATAATTGATGCATAGAAAATGCATCTCAAACACTCTTAAACTTGCAGGGACACAACATTGGATATTAATGTAATATAGTATGTTTTACGCTTACATTATCATTTATATAGGGAATTATATACACCCTATTGAAAAATATAAGGAAAGTCAAAGATGAATTCTATCACCATATAAAGAAACAGGGTTTTTATAAAGCTCTTGCCTTTTATCCTTCCTTTTAGATCATACCAATGAAAAGATGCAGTGGCAGTTTCTGGGGCTTTTCAGACAGACTAAAATACTCCCGTGTACCCTCGGCCTTAGAAAGCAACACAACTTTGTGTACAGTTTATGATCTCCCCAAACAGCAGGGGTGGAAAGCAATCATATCAAGAATAAGGATTACTGATTATGCCTGGCTGGCTAGAAGGTGGAAAAAAGTAATTAGAAAGACAATTACTTTGAAATAAAGTATGTACACTTACGCTAATAGAAGAAAAGGCACAATTAAAATACATTTTTCCACCACTAACCTAAATAACTGAACATATATATTTTCTTCTGGGTGTAAATCACATACTAGTTATAACAGTGTTCAAATTAACAAAGTTTTGACAGGAGACTAAACATTATTTGTAAATGTATAATTTGTAAATTTCACTCACCTGTTATGGTTTTTTATTATTACTGAATTGTGCACATAACTTTGGTATTTACTAATAAGCAGAATTAAGAGATGAATGTAGAATAAAAGGCCACATGCTTTAAAAATGCATGCTTATTTTGTCTTCTAGTAACGTTTATGGATCAGTAATTTGGGTCATACATAGTTACAGCTTACACATGCATACATAATTAAATAATGAAATAGTTTGGGTTGAAAAAACATCACCAGTCCATCATCTCTTGCATGTTTTTTAGACAAGAAGGCTTGAGCCCGAAGCTCAAGCTTCTTAATTTGGGTCCCAGTGTCGGACTGGCCCACCGGGATACCAGGAAAACTCCCGGTGGGCCCAGGTGTTAGTGGGCCCTTTTGCTTCTAACCACTTGACCAATTTCAAAGTCATTCCCTATTTCTTTATGAGAAAAAAAATGAGTAGTAATGGAAGAATAAGGTAAGTAGATATAATAAGAGAATAAAGAGGTTGAGTGAGGAGAGGAGAAGTAACAGTTTGGAAAGTGGGCCTATGTCTAAGGTTTTCTGGTGGGCCCCTGGCATCCCAGTCTGACACTGTTGGTCCCTTTGTGTAATAGACCATTTTCCTTAGAAATTCTCTACAATATACTCAAAAGTCTTTAATTAAATACCCCTTTGAAAAAACTTCCCAGTTTGCAACGAGCTGCTCTGTGGAGACCATGAGTATACTTCTAGACTTAGGTGACCTGCAGAGGTGCATTTAAAATGTAAAATAGAGCCCTTTCTTTCAGAATAAAAGGACAGGCAGACACAAAGATTTTCTTTAAAAAATGATGAAGTATGAGCCTGTTTCCATTTAGCCAGACAGAAAACATATATAAAACAGCTTAGCTTCAGCATGGCTTGTGAATAAACTACATGAACTACATTTTTCTAACACTAAATATGTAATTATTTTTATCATACTGAGCTTGTATTCAGTTTAGGCATGTACAGTATTTGCCCTTTAATTCAGTTTTGCATTTAGTTCTTAAAGGAGAAGGAATGGTCTTTTCACTTGGGGGTGCCAATAGTTAAGCACCCCCAAGTACTTGCATTTACTTACGTGAAACCCTGGGCCAGTGCTCCTATCAGCAGAAAACTGCACTGGCCCAAGGATTCTTCCAGCGAGCACCACGGAACAATTGTTTTCCAGCTTCTTCTATCTTCACGTGGCTACGCATACGCAGTAGATTGAGAAGCCGAAATTTAACAAAAAAGCTGGAAAACAAACAGTAAAACAATTGCTCCATGGTGCTCACTGGAAAAATCCTGGACCAGTGCAGTTTTCTCCTGATAGGTGCTCCGACTCGGTGTGTCATTTAAGTAAATGCGATCACTTGGGGGTGCCTAACTTTTGGCACCCCAAGTAAAAAGACCTTTCTTTCTCCTTTAAGAATTTATATAACTGTCCATGGTGCTGAAATGTGTGACTGAGCATCATTTAGCCCTTTAACAGAAATGAATTTCTAGGAAAATAAGATGGGCTATTTCCTGTACATTTATATCAGTTATTATGTTTCCTATACATTTTATCCCTGACTTGGGAATGTGGATTGAAGTGTCCCTGCATAGGCTATTTGAATTGGCATTAAATATGCAACTGGCACAGTGCCTGCAGTACATGTCTAACCATTGTTTGCCATTATAAATAAAAGATTTGGTAACTAGCAGCATTTGTAAATAGAACATCATACTCTGCTGAACATCAGCTGAATAACACAGATAAATCTATATTGTATCCAATTCAGATTTTCAGCTTTGCTGTTAACAAGATTAATTGCACAGATGGCTTAGAACACTTGCCTCTTTAATAGTGTCATTTTTTTTAAACTAATTAGTAATACTTCAACAAAACCAGGTCAGGGGTCCATTTTAGTAAAAAGAATGTCCTGGATTACTGCCAACCAAAAGCAATTATCCTAGACAGATCTTAGGGAAGTTTCAGGAATAAGATACCATTAAAACATTTTTAGTCTATTTTTTTAAAGGTCAGAAAACCATTCCACGACCTAGAGAAAAGCAGTCAATAAAATATTACAGGTATCCTAAGCTGCTACAATAAAGATTTTTTCTGTTTCCATTTAAGTCGTATCACAGTGTATGGTCATCAGAATCAGAGTTAACACCAGCCCCATAAGTGCTTTAATGTCACCTTAGATACAAGCAAATACTGTATGATTTGTATGTATTATAAAAGGTTATTATAAAAGGTATTATAAAAGGTTTGCTATGGATAGAAGAGAATTTTTCAAAGGGCAAATGTCCAGTTAATTTGCAATACAGGTAGACAAACTTTCCCAATCAGTGACAGAACTAGGGGTAGGCAGTAGTAATGTGCAGGTTCACCTGAAACCTGCGGTGACCAGTGGGTTGTCCACTGGTTGGGTAGGTTCAGGTTGAAATTTGGCCAACCATTGCGGGTAAGGGTTGGGTGTAGATCAGACTGAGGAAGTACACTTCTCCACTGCTCCCAAAGATTTCCTGTCTTGGAGGCATGCACAGATTTAGGGCACAGAGTGAGAATATGCAGGTACAGGTTGGACACGAGTCCTACAATGGCAACCTTTTGAGTGATTAGGTGGGGGTTGAGTTTTTCCTGACACACGCATCACTAGTAGGTAGGGAAGCACAATTCTGGGAGAAGGGTGGAAATTACTCAGTTCCAATAGATCCCTTTGCACCCTCTTTTCATGGAGCACTGAGAATGGGGGGGTGGAATGGTGACAATGACTGTAATGGATGACAGGGAGGGGTGTTAGTCGGATCTTGCAGCAAGCAGTGGATTACTTCAAATGAGCCAATGGGGGTGGGGGGCCAGAGTTTGGCTTCGACCTGCCTTGGGCACCGGTATCTCTTGGCCTGGATTGCTGCTCTTGCCATGCTTCATTCTCCATACAGAGAGACCACTCAGTGTCTGTCTTTCTCAGGATCCCAAGTAACACAGCATCTCTCCCTCTCATACGTAGGGAAGACATGTATTTCCTTTTCACATCCAACGAAGAGCATATAGGCATATGATCACTTTAAGGGCTCTTAAGCCTTTTTTATGCATTTAAAAATGTATGTTGAGCATCATCTTAGGTACAACCCAAGGTGCTTCTTTTTCTAAAAACACACATTATCCAAAATGGGATTGTCTATCCAGAACAAAATGTAGAAACGAGGCAGAAAGCAGTAGTACTTTACTCTGCAATTCACCTATTATTGGTGCTTGCATATCACAACATGTTTTGGGAGCTGGTCCCTTTTTCAAGTGATACCAAACCATATTACAAATAACAGTGTACAAAATAGGGGTGTGGAAGCACTCTAAAGACTAAGTAATAGTATATTTAAGTATAATGGAAGTGCTAGTTTTAATGCACATTCCCTGGGCCCCTGTCTCAAAAGTAAGTTTACAAAACAGGGGTTTTTAGTTACAAAGTTATGATCATAAAGTTGAAAAGCCACCATACCACGTCAAGGTAAACCCCACATGGCGGTCCCTAACTTGTTTGCCTTTCGGCCATAGTATAAAAAGTCTTACTGCATAGTAGCATTCAGTGTAATCAGTGTCTGTTGAACCTTGGTTTCAGTGAAAAGGATCTATCCTCCCCCGCCAGTATGCGGCTTTTAAGGGAGAGGAATTGTCCAACCAACGCCCATTTTTAAAAGTATAGGGCCCCATTAGTTTAAGGGGGGGTATGGGGTGCTATTAAAAACCACATGAAGCTCAGCCACAGCTTCTGGCAACAATACAATGTACAAATAACAGCCAACAATCCGCAAGTGCCTGCCCCCTTAAAGGAGAAGAAAAGGTTAAAATTAAGTAAGCTTTATCATAAAGGTCTATATAAATACATTAGTAAACCCTCAAAATAATGCTGCTCTGAGTCCTCTGTAAAAAGAAACACCACATATCTTTCCTTATTTCCTTCTATTGTATACACATGGGCTTCTGTATCAGACTTCCCGTTTTCAGCATAAACCTTCAGGGTTTAGGCTTGAGCATGCTCAGTTTGCTTCTCTCCCCTCCATTCTCCCCTCCCTGCTATAATCTGAGCTCAGAGCTAAGAGTGAGCAGGGAGAGACTCAGGAAGGAAGTGATGTCACAGCAAGCTAGTATGGCAGCTGCTATGCTAAACAAACAGAGACAATATCTAGAGCTGTTTACTCAGGTATGGAAAAGCATTCTAAAGAATAAACATGGCATTCTAGCTTGCACTACTGTGGCTAATCTATTCATTCCCCTTTAATTAACCACTTTATGTGCTTAGACCAAAAAATTACAGTTCTTCATAATATAAGAAATCCCATATATACCAGTTGAACAAGAAAATCTGTTATGAATGAATATATATATATATATATATATATATATATATATATATATATATATATATATATATATATAAATATATATATATATATATATATAAATATATATATATATATATATATATATATATATATATATATATATATATAGATATATATATATATTCATTCATAATACTGGATCTTTCTTATTTTGCTGTGTGTCCCACTTGCAATTAGCAGGAACGTTGTTTTTCATTTTATTCAAGACAGTAACAAAATTTGACTGTTCTGGAGAAAGTTGCTGACCCCGTTGAAATATATAATGGCATAAGTATTCCCCAGTGTAAATGAAGTGTTTAGGGATTTCCTGTTATCTGTACAAATCAAACTGCTCACCGTGTTATTGCTTTATAGCCTTAAACCATTGCAGTGAAACAGATGTCCCCTGAGCTAACAAAGCAAGGAATTCAGCTTGCATGAGCTGTCATATGTGAAGCCATTATACAGTAGCCAGGACTCAACATCTGTCAGATAAAAAAATGGAACATATATTACATAAGTCTGCCTTTATTCTTAGATTGTCTGGTTGTTTGTCCAGATGACTTCGCTTTCCTAATATGATGGTCTTTTAAACCTTCCTCTGCCCAGAATCCTCTTCTCTGATTTTGCCAGCAAGCTGTGCATTTGACTAACCTCTGGAGGCTCTTTTGTGCATGCTCCTGTCTGTGGCTCACTGCTGAAGTATTGCTCTTCTTTTATTTACTGTGCTTCCCCTGGTCAGTTTCTAGATAGCATTGTATTGCCAAGCTCTTACTGGCTGCATTAGGGCATTTGTGGGGGCCTCAGCTGAGGACTTGTATTCCAGTAGAACGGTAAGTAAATGTAAACAAAATGTGTTACCTTTAGTTGTCCATCTTTTTAGCCTTGAGTCACTATGGGTGTCTATGGGATGAGGTTTTTTATTGTATAATTCAGTCTTTGGATGGCACCAAACAAAATGGTGGTTATTATGGCCAATACATTTTCAACTTTTTGGTTCATTGAACTTTGTTCTTGAAGTCATGATTTCTTACCATGTGAAAACAAAGTTTATACCATTTTTGTATATATTAAAATATTTAGCATAGCTTAGCTGTAAAATCGTAGTTGTTTGGGATTCAAAATAGGCATTTGCTTTATAACATAAAGGTCCAAACAGACCTACGCAAGCACATTTGCCTGAGTTTGGCTGGGAGACTCCCAAACTGTAGATATACTTGCCACCACATATGTTCAGCTGCACAGGCAATAAGTTCTTGCTCAAGGTAAAAGTACATATTCTTGCACCACTTCATACAATCTTTTGCAAAAGTCATTTTATTTACCTGCCTGGTAACCAAAGTAAAATAAGTTACTTTATTTTTTATTTTGCTGACTTTGGCCCATTAAGCAACTCTTGTTAATCGTATCCTCGAGGTGCAAGTGATTCAAATTGTAATTTTGTTTTGCAAACGTTGCAGCTAGTGGTGTGCTGTGCCTACGCAATTTATTATTTCATATGGAGCATCCAGGGGTTCAAATTTCTTAAAATAGAAAAAGACACAGCTTTGGACTTTGGACTAAAATAATTCAGGATTATTAGGAATTCATTAACTAGTAAATGGCATTTTTATGCTGCTTCAGGAAAAGCAATTGAACTGAACAGTTATTCAGTAAACTCATTTTACAATAGCATTGCCTATTGCCAAAAGATTATACTTATACCAGAAATGTATCATATTTCAAGTTGTGGAGTGTTTATTCAGTGCCTAAACTCTCCATGATTTTCTTTTGGTTTGGAAGAAATTCAGCATGTTGCTGCTTGTGAGTTCAAAACCTTTCTTCATTTACATTTACATTACATTGCGGATGATAATCAATAAACCCTTTAAACTTTTTTTGAAAACAGGGTTTGGATTTCATGAAACATCACTGAACTCACATGTTAGTAACTGCTGCCCTGTAAGATGCATTCAGAGAACTAAATAGCGTTGTGAAAAGAGGATCTGGGATACTTCTGGACAGATACAGGGACAGAAAGCTATGGACTCAAGAAGGCAATATATTACTTATTACCAGCACCAATTTAATAAGAAAAGTGCAGGCATTACAGAATAAAATAACAATAAAACAATTAGAATATCATTATTCCAAATGATGTCCCAAATCTCTACTTCAATACACATAATAATCAGAAATTAATATTATCATCCTGTGCACTCATTGCTCTGGGGGGGGGGACATGTCTCTTGCAATCATTAAAATGCTCCCTCCATCACCATCAAATCAAGTCCACCCACCACCAAGTACATCTACATACATGTAATCATAATACTTATGCTGGCTGTACCATAAATCTACAATTATGCTTGTTGCATTTGTTTTACTTCTTCTTGTGATCAACTTCCTTATGTGAGCATTAAAATTGTGCTCCTCCCACAGTGGTAGGATGTATCTGTATGCCATTATGACGCCATTTAAATTGTGCATTGCCTAAATTACACCTACCGTTAATGGTGGCCTTATTATACTGACTGATGTATCCATTAAAATGCTGCCAACCCCAGCTCTGCACCAACAGGTAGATGTTTGTGGTAAAAATAAAAGTCTATTGGGCAAATTCACTAAGATTCGTAGTTGCGCCAGGCGTAACTTCGCCGCACTTTGCCACACATCGCCACACTTCGCCAGGCGTAGTTTCGCCAGCGCTTTGCAAATTCACTAAAATCCGAAGTTGCGCTCAGGGGTAGCGTAAGGTTGCGAAGTTGCGCTAGCGTTGATTCGCTAAGCGAAGCGAAGTTACGCTAGTGATGGTTAATTTGCATACGGCGCCATATTCAAATTTCAATGGAGGAATACGTAGAATCACTACAAATGCCTGGGAAACCTTCAAAACATCAAATAAAAATTTTATTTTGCCCTACACATGTGCCCACTGTATAGGTAAGTTGCCATGAGTCAGGAAATGTAGGGGGGAAGGAGGGGAGCCCCAAACATTTTTTGATCTTTTTCAGCCTATTACCCATAATGTAGAAAACACGCCAGTGTTTTTTGGGACTTAGAAAAAATTTTGACTTTTTTTGAAGCAATCCCTATCTACTCTATTGCGCTTCGCCTGGTCTGAGGTGGCGAAGGAAGTCTAGCGTAAAAGGTAGCGTTCAGTACACTGCGCAAGTTAGTGAATTTGCGTAGTTATGTCTGTAGCGAAAATTCGCCTGGCGTAAGGGTGCGAAGTAACACTAGCGAATCTACGCCATCGTTAGTGAATTTGCGCAGTAATGAAAATGCCAAACGCTAGCGAAGTAACGCTAGCGTTCGGCACTTCAGCGCTTAGTGAATTTGCCCCTATGAGAGGTCTTTCCATAATTTGGTATAGTATAAAAAGTCAGATGGCACACACTTTAGCAATTGTGCTGAAACTTATTTGAATTATTTGGATCTCCACACAACGTTTCAGAGGTACAACCTCCTTTATCAAGTGCTCTTTATGAAGAAGTTTGTACCTCCGAAAACGTTGTGTGGAGATCCAAATAAATCACCTAAGTTTCTGCACAATTGCTAAAGTGTGTGCCATCTGACTTTTTATGCTATATGGAATACTGGAACCAAGTTAAGCAGCAAGAGCACCACCATACGGTAGCCACAGTCTTTTGAACTATTGTACTTTCCATAATTTGGAGCTTTCTGGATAACAGATGCCATACCTGTAGTTCTGTTGCAAAGAAAGCATTCATTTCCAGACAAACTGCTCTTAGCACAAGGGAATATTACGTTAGCACAGTTTTTGAAACTGTCTCTATTATTAAATGTAGGGTACTTTCAAGGTAATGACATGCCTGTATAAAGCTATTAGAAACCATTTTTGGATGTTTATACCACTAGAGATGTCAGGCCATATCCACAGACTACTAGGCCATGCTCCCTGCAAGTTTCTTGTGATAAGATTTAAAAAATAGAATTGTTGCAGTTAATATTGCCTGAGACAATGGCAACATAGACCAAACTAAAACTGCAAACTAGATCAGTATTGTCTTAATAGAAGCTAGTGGAAAGGCAAAAAGAAATGAAATTATGGTAAAGCACTGTATAACTTGCCGGCTCTAAGTAAGTAACTCGTGATGAAGATGATTTAATTGGACTCTCCCTCACTGTCGTTTACTCTTGTAATAAAGAACAAAATGTTATTATACCAGAGATGGAGGGTGGCACAGACACTGCATTCTCTTAGATTTGTTCATACTTTACATTTTAAATAGAGGGATAAACACTTTTGTTATTATTTGCAGCCCTTGATGTACCCATTAAAATAGAAAACACACCACCCTAGTGGTAATAACGGCTACTGTCTGCAACAGCATTGTATTCGCAGCTTGTGACACATAATTAACACTCCAAACTAAACAGTTCAAAGCCATTATATAGCATTTTTCATATCTCATGACCTCATGTACCCAGATGTTAGTGGTTTGTGTACTTAACTGTTAAGACTAAGCTGTAACTTTTGGGTTTAGCATTTTATATCTTTTGTGTGGAATAACACTGCAATAATGCCCCTAATGCTCACCAATGAGTTCATTGATTGTATGGAGCCACGAGGATGGGTTTATAGGGAACAGCAGCATTATTATTTCTTATAATACATAGATTTGTACCAATGAAGATATAGAACGACAACAACTTCAATAAAAGCAACAACTTCAACATCCTTTTTTGTAGGGTCAGCAATGAAATAACTGATAGCAATTATTTAGAAATTAGCTTTGATATTTCTATTCTAGTTGTGAAAGCAAACTTAGTTACCTCTTTGGTGGGACTTTGCATTATTTTACTAAATTAGGTCAAGTTGCAGCTTCCACAAAGTATCTGTATGTGCAACTCACAAGACTGTAGGTAGCATTAGGCACTTCTGAAAATCACAGACTTCAAAAGTTGTTCCATTTGACTCTATTTTGTGACTGCTAATGGCATTCAGTGTTGTTCAGCTTGGGCCAGATGGAGTATTGCAAGGGGTCATTAGACACTGCCCAGATTCTCTACAGCCAGGGTCCGCAACCTTTTTTACCCATGAACCACATTCAAATGTAATATATGTGCTGGGGAGCAATGTAAGCATGGAAAAAGTCCCTAAGGATACTAAATAAGGGCTGTGATTGGCTATTTGATAACCCCTATATAGGACTGGCAGTACCCCTGATTTTTATGTAACCAAAATTTGTCTCCAAGCCAAGAATTCAAAAATAAGTACCTGCCATGAGAACATCCAAGGGGTTGATGAGCAACATGTTGCTCATGAGCCACTGCTCTACAGACTCACAGGCTCACTTTGTAATAAATAGCAAAATATCACAGAATCACAATTAGTGGCTTTCTGCAATATCATTTCTCCTTGTGTGATGAAAACTGTGTGGAAGAGGCTGTGTTAGACTACTTTAGAGGCTGTGTTAGACTACCTTAGATTTATTTAGTGTTCTCATCTGTTTTACTTTGCAGGTCAACTTACTCTTACTTAATGGGAACTTTCCCTCAGACTTCCCTCTTAACTTTTCCCTTTATGGTTGTCCCCCTTAGTTACATGGTTAAGTTGGGTTGAAAAAAGGCCATCAAGTACAACCCCTCCAAAGGAACCACAGCATACATATATGCACACATTCATACTGACCTATCTATACCCTCACATATACTGTATACACTATATATACCAACTTATTGGAGCTTTTAGTATCACAATAGCCTTTAATATCATGCTTGTTCAAGAAATCATCCAAGCCATTCTTAAAGGCATTAACTGAATCAACCATCACAACATCACCCGGCAGTGCATTCCACAACCTCACTGTCCTGACTGTGAAGAACCCCCTACGTTGATTCAAATAAAATTTATGTTCCTCTAATCTGAAGAAATGGTCTTTGGTGTGTTATTCCTTTTTATAGGAAAAAATATCCCCTATAATTTCTAATGTACTTGTAAAGAGTTATCATGTCCCCTCACTAATGCCTTTTCTCAAGAGAAAACATCCCCAACCATGACAGTCTAACCTCATAGTTTAAATGCTCCAGCGCTCTAACCAGTTTAGTTGCACGTCTCTGCACTCTCTCCAGCTCATTTATGTTTTTTTTAAGGACTGGAGTCCAAAACTGCACTGCATACTCAAGGTGAGGCCTTACCAGGGACCTATAAAGAGGCATAATTATGTTTTCATCCCTTGAGTTAATGCAATTGTTTATGCAAGACTAGGGATGTAGCGAACTGTTCTGCTGCGAACTAGTTCGCGCGAACTTCGACCGTTCGCGTCCGCCGAATGTTCGCGAACGTTTGGGAACGTTCGCATTTTGAGTTCGCGTTCGATTCGAATACAAATCGTTCGACCATTCGAATTCCTTCGACCGCTAAAAATCGAACGATTTCCATTCGTTCGAACGATTGTAAGCATTCGATCGAATGAAAAGCATTCGATCGAATGGCTTCGATCGTTCGATTCGAATGAAAATCCTTCGATCGAATGATTAAAATCCTTCGATCGTTCGAATCGAACGATTTTAGCGGGTGTTCGAAGTTCGCGAACGTTCGCATTTTTTGCCGGTGTTCGCGAACGGACTATTTGCACAGAATTTTGTGAAAATTCTTCATTACTGCACCTCCTGTAAAAACATGCCTCAAAAACCACCCCTATCTCAAAACTCTTTAATCCTCTAACAGTCATAGCTAGAATATTAAGCATGTGGGCCTGTTCGTTATTTTATGTATTGTTAATTGCTTAATTTACCTGTATTGTACATTGTATACTTTCTGTTTCATGTTACTGGGTTATATAAAAACATGCTCAAAGTTTATCTTGGTGATATAAATTATGGGTTTTTGTACATATACCAATTTGTAACTATTCTTTACTTTATTTTGCCAGTTACAAGGCCTGAATTTAGGAATTAAAAAAATATATATATGTAAATGTATTTATTTTATATATATTTGTTCCATATGTTATGTTAGGGTATACTAAGAATATGGACAGTACTCTGATAATAAACCTTTTTAGAATGAACTTCACAATTTGCCCTTAAAGGATTATTATAGCCCTGTCTTGCAAAATCAGATGAATAATAGATTATATAATGTGTGGTTAGTGTTTATTAATGCAGTGTGTTGATGACAGAAATATATCAGTCGTTAAATGTCATTGTTTATGTGTTGAATAAAAAAAAAAAATGACTTCCCTCCTCCTCCCTTCTCTCCAGAACTAGAACAATGTAAAGCTTGAATATTGTCTTTAAATAAACTGGGAATCATTTCAATCTCAGGATCAAATCATTAAAATTGCAACAATTCCATATCATTTTCAAATAATAGGGAAGGTCTGCCTTATATTCATACCTCTGTCCTTATTTCTACTTTTATTTTTTTTCTGCAGGAGAGACTGAAAATATACCAGTGAGTGGCCTGCCAGCACAAATCTATCAGGTAAAGTAGGGGAAATTACACTTACCATGCAGAAATAATGTAATCTTATTGCAGTCTCCAATTATTCTTGCTTTCATTGCTTTCCTTATAAAAAAGTTTGCATACGAACACTTTTTACAGCAGGGATGCCCAAAGGGTAGAATTTACCAGTGACCAGATATTGAACTTGATCCATCTTGTTTGCTTCTTATTATGCAGAGTTCACAAATACCTAGGGAATATGTTTTGTGTTTTGTAAATTACATATATATATGTAATTTACATTTTCAATGAAACTGTAAGCAACCCCATACAATGGCATAGAGGTTGTAGATCGTGATAGGATAGTCTCATTGAAAGTCTGGACATCCCTATGCTATAAATTGAAACACCTTTAAGGGGCCCATTTACTTATAGAATAGAGGAAAAAAAACTTTGAATTTCGAAATTCAATTACATTAGAGGACATTATAGACATTATAGACAAATGGCAGGAGACATTTTTACCCATAAAGTGGATCACCGTACCAGAGGCCACCCCTTTAGACTAGAAGAAAAGAACTTTCAGTTGAAGCAACGTAGGGGGTTCTTCACAGTGAGGTTGTGGAATGCACTGCCGGGTGATGTTGTGATGGCTGATTCAGTTAATGCCTTTAAGAATGGCTTGGATGATTTTTTGGACAGACATAATATCAAAGGCTATTGTGATACTAAGCTCTATAGTTAGTATAGGTATATAGAATTTAATTAAAAGTAGGGATGGGTGTATGTATGGATGCTGGGTTTTCATTTGGAGGGGTTGAACTTGATGGACTTTGTCTTTTTTCAACCCAATTTAACTATGTAACTATGTAACTATGTAACTATGAAACTAAAACGATTTTTAGTTTCGAAGTCAATCTCAAAGTCAAAATCGCAGTCGAAGGTCGAAGTACTTTTTTTGGCTACTTCGACCATCGAATTGGCTACTTCGACCTTCGACTACGATTTTGACTTCGAGATTGACTTCGAAACTACAAATCATTCGACTATGTGACCATTCGATAGTCGAAGTACTGTCTCTTTAAAAAAAAACTTCGACCCCCTAGTTCACGACCTAAAAGCTACCGAAGTCAATGTTAGCCTATGGGGAAGGTCCCCATAGGCTTAGCTATCTTTTTTTGGTCAAACAAAAATCATTCGATCGATGGATTAAAATGCTTTGAATCAAACGTTTCGAAGGATTTAATCGTTCGATCGTTCGAATTTTCTTTTGATTGTTCGATCGAATGAATAGCGCTAAAACCTTCATGGACAAAAACCTTCATGGACAAAGTCCATCAAGTTCAACCCCTCCAAATGAAAACCCAGCATCCATACACACACCCCTCCCTACTTTTAATTAAATTCTATATACCCATACCTATACTAACTATAGCGCTTAGTATCAGAATAGCCTTTGATATAATGTCTGTCCAAAAAATCATCCAAGCCATTCTTAAAGCCATTAACTGAATTTAACTTGGACAGTCGAATATCGAGGGTTAATTAACCCTCGATATTCGACCATAAGTAAATTTGCCCCTAAATGTTATATTACCATGTTTCTGTTTTGGAATATGATGTCTCAGGTAGAACCCTTATGTTAGTCTGCATAGTAAATTATCAGAAGTCTCTGAACATAATGCATAATATAACAGTCACGAAGTCTGCATTTCTGTTAGTGCACTGCATGATGTACATTGATTAAATGTGTTGTGTGGGTTTGAATTTTTTAATTAAAATAACAAGCAGAACACATTTCAGTGCAATCTCTATGTTGATAATAGGTTTTAATGTCTCTTTAAAGGGGTTGTTTGATCAAAAGCAGTATTTTTTTTTGTTGTATAATGGAATAAATATAATTGTGAGTAACTTTCTAATGTACATGAATTAAACATTGTCAGTGGTTTTAAAGTTATTTGTAAATGTAATAGCTATTAAAAGCTGTTTTTGTTTTGCCCTTTCCGTTCACAGGGTTTGACTCTTAAAACAGTGTAACAAGACTCAGTTCTGCTCCAGGCCTTTTTTTATACCAGTCGACCTGAAACATTTTTACAGGAGTAAGGGCAGAGACAAAAGGTCAGATTCGGGGAGATAAGTTGCCTGGCGACAAATCTCCTCCTCTTCGATGCAACTATACGCCTCAAACTGCCTTCCCGCCGGCTAGAATGAAAATCGCCAGCAGGATGGCACTCGGAGTACTTTGTTTTCCAAAGTCGTCTGAAGTTGCCTCACAAGGAAACTTCGGTGACTTCAGAAAACGAAACTCTCCGAGTGCCATCCCGCCAGCGATTTTCACAGTAGCCGGCAGGGAAGAAGTTTGCGGAGATTAGTCGTCCCAAAAAAGAGGCGATTTATCGCTGGGTGACTAATCTCCCCGAATCTGCCTGTGTGTCTCTGCCCTAAGAGTAAGGAATGCAGATAATGCAAAGAGCCAGACAGATACAGGTGTGGGATTGGTTATTTAAAATACTTTGGGTTTTCTGGAAAATTTTTAATAATTTACATCTACTTAGGAAAATGTTATACATTAAATTAACCCAATAGGATTGTTTTGCCACAAATATGGATTCATGCAACTTAGTTTGGATCCAGTACAAACTACTGTTTTATCATCACAGAGAAAAGCAAATTTAAAAGGTTTTAATTATTTGCACATAATAGAAGCTATGGCCTTTCTGCAATTTAGAGCTTTCTGGATAACAGGTTTTAGGATAAGGGATCCTGTACTACTTGCAATAGCAATTACAAATATGGTTTAAACAGATCCCATCCAGAAACCCTTTATCCAGAAAGCTCTGAATTATAGAAAGTCTGTGTCCCATAGACTCTGTTTTATCCAAAATAATCCACATTTTTAAAAATGATTTCCTTTTTATCTTTATTAATAAACTAGTACCTTGTACTTGATCTCAACTAAGATATAATTAATCCTTATTGGAAGCAAAACCAGCCTATTGGGTTTATTTAACATTTTACATGATTTTCTAGGGAACAGTGTATGAAGATACAAATTAAGCAAAGATCCTGAAAGCCCCATGTTCCAAGCATTCTGGATAACAGGTCCCATACCTGTATTTGGCCAAAATAAAATACAGTCCATAAATATTTAGACAGAGACAACCTTTTTCTAATTTTGGTTCTGTACATTACCACAATGAATTTTAAATGAAACAACCCAGATGCAGTTGAACTGCAGATTTTCAGCTTTAATTCAATGGGTTGAACAAAAAGATTGCATAAAAATGTGAGGAACTAAAGCCTTTTTTAACACAATCACTTCATTTCAAGGGCTCAAAAGTAATTGGACAAATTAAAAAATGGAAAATAAAATGTTTATTTCTATTACTTGGTTGAAAACCCTTTGCTGGCAATGACAGCCTGAAGATCAAGTACAAGGTACTGTCAATGGGAGATGGCCATTCCTTAATTCTGAGCTTTCTGGATAACGGGTTTCCAGATAACAGATCCCATACCTCTAGAACCCAGGGGCACTGTGCCAATGAGCGCAATTGCACTCTCCGCCCTAGTGATGCACCCCCCTCAGACCCCTGTGAAGTGCTGTAAAATAATGGCCTCAAATCCTGCATTTAGGCAGCATAAAATAAAGCATACATCTTTAACAAAGTTTCCATTTATTTAACACAGCTTTTTACACAGTTTTTCTGGTGTTAATTGTTTTTAACAGTCTGATAAATAAACCCCTAAATGTACAGGACCTCATCTCACCTTTAAACCACTACAAGCTGTCTCAGGTCTCAGGAGATGGTGTCTTAAAGTTGTTCTCCCTCCTGCCAAGGAACAAGGTATCTGGAATATAACCTTTCAACATGAATTATTGTACAGAAGGCATCATGATCACCCCATGAGAGTCCGGGGAAAACATCTTGTCCCAGTTTTTCTCCAACTTGTCTTTAATATTTTCTAATCGTATGTGTACCCTTATGTTGACTTTTTTTACTCCAATTTCTGATGCACTTAAAGGAACAGTAACAGCAAAAAATGTAAGTAATAAAAATATAATTTACTGCTGTCATGTGCTGTTGAAACTGGTGTGTTTAGAAACACAAATATAGTTTATATAAACAAGCTGCTGAGTTTACAATGAGATTCTTCAGAACATATCTGTTATCTACTGTTTATCCTGTGCTTGAATGGCTGCCCCCATGGCTACACAACAGCTTGTTTATATAAACTATAGTTGTGTTTCTAAAGAAAACACACCAGTTTTACCAGAGCAGCACAACTGTATATTATATTGTCATTCCTTTAAAACACTTTAATTTTTAGTGTTACTGTTCCTTTAATAGACCATTGGAGGCTACTGATAGAGATATAGATGAATACACATATAAAAATGCATTACTTGTTTCTTGAAACCTCATATGTTTTTAGTTGCAGGCTTTGGCCTCAGAACTGAAGTCAGGTTTCTCTGAGGCAATGCAGGAGCTATCTAGAATACAGCATGGAGAGTACGCTCTTGAGGAGAAGGTCAAGAGTTGCCGCTGCACTATGGAAGAAAAAGTCACAGAGGTGAAGAATTCACTGAACAATCTCAAGGTCGGTTTTAAAGATAATAAAAATCCCCAGATATCATTCAAGAGAAACTTTATTTTAAAGTATGCTGTTTAAGGATAATAGTTGTGCATATTATAGATGTGGGATATTTTAATTGGGGTGAGGGTGATATGAAATTTGTGAGCCAGTGTGCGCAGGTGCTGCAATAGCAATGGTGGAGAAGTACACAGATGCAGCGGCAGCGGCTAGGGGGGATCAGGCCCTAGAGATCAAGTTCTCCAGTGGCCCCCAGGTACCCAAGTTTCGACACTGATTAAATGCACATATAGAGGTGCTTGCAGGCCCAGATTTGTGGAGAGGCCACCAAGGCCTGGGCCTAGGGCAGCAGGATTTTAGGGGGCGGCATGCTGCCCAACCACACCCACATACAGAAACACTGGGGATGCACAGGAGATACAATAGTTTTTTAAATTTCCTGTGTGTCAATCCCCATTAAGCAAATAAAAGGGAGTGGACAGGGACAGGGGGGACGGGGGAGACGTACGACAGTGGGCCTAGGGGTGCCCACTATGTAAATCCTGCCCTGGGTGCTTGTAGGCCAGTGTTGTCACTAAGTTGTTTTTTGTCTGTGGACACTGAAGTTATGACCCCCGCCAGGGGCACTCCACCAATGAGGCGCGTTTCGACACTCTCCTCAGGCAGCAGCAAAAATTCCGCTCCTGGTAACTAAGAGTCGCATTTCTGTTTTTCAACCCGGAAATTCGGCTCTTCTAGTGCAGAGAGCATAATTGCACTCTCTGCACTAGTGACTGGACCGCCCATGACCCACTCCGGCGCAACATGGACCACCCCCGACCCCCTCTGGCGCTGAAAGGTGCGTGCCGTGGGGAGGGGTGGGGATGGCAAAATGAAGGCCGCCTCAGGCAGCAAAATGGACAGGATCGCCCATGACCCCGGAGGAGTGTGCAGAAAATATTGCTTTCACAAACTCCTTTTTCTGTTAAGTGCACTTAAAGAAAATGTGCAGTCTTTAACAAATTAGAGGGGAAAATGGTGGGGAAAATGCTGCTAAGGGAATTGGGTATTATCATATTATAATTATAAAAATGCAACAGGGTGTCCCTACTTAGAGAGCCTTCCTGACAACCCACAGTCTTGAAACAGACTCACCCCTTAGATTATAGTTTCTGCATAATCTAATATTAAATAAAGTTACAAGTACAGTAATTTGCTTTTCAAATGCAGTTACAACTTACCTCTTAATGCCAATGTTAAAACGGCTTTCTTAAAATCTCTTTAAAAACACAGCAATATATACATATATATATATATATTTATTTAACCTTTGTTTTTTTTTCATTCTCACATTTCAACAGTGTAGCAGTACCAATAATTCTTATTTTCAACATGATGGGGCCGATTCACGAAATTCGGGTGAAGGGTTAGAATAAAAAAAAATTCGAATTTCGAAGTATTTTTTGGGTACTTCGACCATCGAATTGGCTAAATTCGATCGAATTCGAACGATTCGAACGATTCGAACTAAAAATCGTTCGACTATTCGACCATTCGATAGTCGAAGTACTGTCCCTTTAAGAAAAACTTCGACCCCCTACTTCGGCAGCTAAAAGCTACCGAAGTCAATGTTAGCCTATGGGGAAGGTCCCCATAGGCTTGCCTGTGATTTTTTGATCGAAGGATTTTCCTTCGATCGTTTGATTAAAATCCTTAGAATCGTTCGATTCGAAGGATTTAATCGTTCGATCGAACGAAAAATCCTTCAATCGGTCGATCGCAGGATTTGCGCAAAATCCTTCGAATTCGATATTCGAATTCGAAGGATTTTAATTCACAGTCGAATATCGAGGGTTAATTAACCCTCGATATTCGACCATTGGTGAATCGGCCCCGATATGTATGTATATATATATATATATATATATATATATATATATATATATATATATATATATACACACAGTATACAGCAATATATTTGTATGCTTATTATGTGACCAAGAAAAAAGTTCTGGTAAAAACATTAAAATTAATTAAATTCACTCATTGTTGTGTTGATGATCTAGTTGTGCGTATTTGTATTTGCTGTGCACTTGTAGTACAGTATACAGTGTTGTCTTCCTTTATTGTGAGTTTTCTTTCCATGTACAGCCAAGATTTCAGCTCTCAAGCCAAGTCTTTATACTCAAGTCACAACACAACAAGCAGCAACTCTTTGCTCATACAGTATAGCCAGCATGTTATTCTAAATGCACCGCAGTCTGATGTCTGTATTTAGTCTGCCCTTGTCCCTGCAGTGTGAGCCGAGCTGATGATGCACAAATAGTTTATGGTTCAGAAACCATAGTACAAAATTTGCTTGTTGTTAATGTTATAGAGTTAAACAGGGCAACCACAGGAGTAATGCAATGGCAGTGTTAGGTTCACCTGAAATATTGATAGGAATCCTCAGATTTTCCTCAGGGAAAATCTTAAAGGGAATGTCAACCCTAAAAAATATTTTGCCTAATTTAAGAAAACATAATACTAAGCAACTTTGCAATATACATTTTTACAAAATTTCAATGGTTTTTAAAGGGGCTGCTCATCTTTGAAATTATTTTTTGTATGATGTAGAGATGATGTAGAGTTATTCTGCAATCTGCAATTTTTTTTAATTATTTGTGGTTTTTGACTTTTCTCCATTTGGCAATATCAGCATTTTGGTTGCCAGGGTCTAAATTACCCTAGCAACCATTCCAGAGACTGGAATATGAATAGGAGAGGAGTCTGAATTGAAAGGCGAGCAATAGAAAGTAGCTAAAGCAATCAATTTAAAGCTTAACTGAACATTTGTTATTTCAATGGGTTCAATGACCCACATTTGAAAGCTGGAAAGAAACCAAGGGGGTTATGTAATAAAAGGCGCTAAGTTTGCCCATGGGCACTAACCCATATCAACCAATCAGCAGGTAGCATTTACTGGTCAGCTGTTTAAAAGCAGCCATCTTATTGGTTGCTATAGGTTAGTGCTCCTTGGCAAACTTGGTGCCTTTTATTACATTTGGGGGTACAAATCATTAAACTATAAAAAATAAATAATGAAGACCACTCGAAATTGGCCATTTATAACATACCAAAAGTAAATTTAAAGTTGTTATTTGTATATGTATTGCTATTGAAAGCAGTGTTTATCAGGCCCAGTTTTGTGGCGAGGCCACATAGGCCCGGCCTAGGGGTGGCACATTTTTAGGGGCGGCATGCCGTCCAGCTGCTCTATGGGGAGCACTGGGGATGCGCTGCTCCCCAGTGCTCCGGCACTTGCATGCTGGCGCTATTGAGCCTGCGTGACGTAGTGCGGGAGTTCGCTAGGACTGTGCGGCCTAGGGGCGCCCGCCAAGCAAACACGGCACTGGTGTTTGTCCCTTTCTATTCTCTGCCCTGATGGCTCAGACTGTTGAAACAATGTAAGAAAAGGTAGTTGATTTATAGACCTGTTTTTGCTGGGGAACTAAAACTTTTGCAACATTGTTTAAAAAGTAACAGCCAGGAGTTAATCAAATGCTGCTTTCGATAGCAATTGTTTTTGCAAATAACTTTCAAAGCACTGAAAAGTTTCCATAAGTGTTTTTTGAAAAGTTGCTTAGAATTATGTGTTCTTTTATTAGGCACATTTTTATTGACATGCCCTTAAAGGGCAGAGATATATGGTCAGATTCTGGGATATTAGTCGCACGACGACAACTCTCCTCTTCTTCGGGGCGACTAATCTCCCCAAAGTGCCTTCCCCTGCCTTCACGCCGGCTAAAATATAAATCACCAGCAGAATGGCACTCGGAGCGCTTCGTTTTCCCGAAGTCGCCCAAAGTTGCCTACATTCTAGCCGGCAGGAAGGCAGGGGACCACTAATCTCCCCGAATCTGACCTCTCTGCCCTAAACCCAGTTGAGTGTACAGTATACGTATCTATATATGATAAAATTATGATAGCAAACATGATAGCAAATTATGATATCAAAAGCACATATCACTAATATTTATATTGGTAATCCTGCCAACTGACAAAGCAAAATCAAAGGCTGCTTACAAAGTGTCTCTTAGCTGTCCCTTGCCATATCTAACCTTTCATGGGGGGGGGGAAGATAACTGATTATTTTACAATCTTTATTATACAATGGTTGTCTGTTAGCCTGTTTTCTTAGAAAAATACTGATTGCTTCCATTTTGTGTCTTTTTTCTTTTTTTTTTACTGCTGTCACCTCAGGAAGAGGTGAACACAGCGATGGCAATGATTCATGCCATAATTGCAAAGCAGGAGGAAATGCAGCAGAAAATCGAACAACTGCAGCAAGAAAAGAGAAGAGAGTCACGTAAAGTAAAAAACAAGTGGGTATCATTCAGGCTCTTTTAAAAGAGCTAAAGATTTCTAATGTAATTTACTCTTCATTTCACACAAAAATGTTCTACACCGTTTTGGGTAATATCATAGGAGTAATGCCCTACACCACCCCTGATTTACTTACTTAATTCTTGTAAGCCACACCCATAGAAGAGACCATTCATGGGCTGACCTGTCATTTATCTGACCCTTAGGTTTGATAGTTGGATACTGACAATTTGGCCAAACAAAGTTGTTTGGGGCATTAATGGGGTCCCCTATGTGTCTTCTCTCTGTCCATCTTCTTATAGTTTATCTCTTTTTATTGATCATTAACAACAGATTACATTACAGTAAGTTATTTTGCAGTACCAATACAATAGAACAATTAAGCTATATAGTTAAGTAAACATGGTGATGTCATAATATGTGAGATGTTATACAAACCATTGTCTAAATAAAAACAATCTTAATTACAACACAGTAAATGCAAATAAAATCAAGGTATAACAAACCTGAAATAAGATTAAAGTTTAAAGTTTGAATAGAATTAGAACTTAAAATTAAAATTAATGTTTAAAGACTAAAATTAAAATTAAAATATCTCTGCTCGAATTCTATTTAAATTAATAATGAATTCACAGTTACTCCATTCTCAGTATGAATGTGTTGGCTAATATGCTTATATTACAAAAGAAAGGAATTCTCCCCAGAATCAATACAATTTAAAATAAACCTTTTCTTATTGGCCTCTATTGTTCTAAGATAAACGGATCATATACCTTTAAAACGCTCCCTTAATTTCTGGTTCCCCGTTTTGCAAGTATTGCCTCTTGTACGCACAGGTTATATAAATAACTCAGTATGGTTTCTAATGATGGGGGTATTTCCTTTATCCAATGTAAATATATTGACTTACGAGTTGCAGCCATTAATAAAAAATATAAATTTAAAATATCTTCTGAGATCTTTAATTCTGAATCTTTATTCTCTACTCGAAGAGCATTTTTCCGGTCTAATAAAGCAAACAATGGAGTAATAACCATGCCTATTTTGTTTTTTTCTCTAGCTAGCTGTTCAATTTTATACCGTAACTGTCTAATATTTGGACAGGACCATAAGTAATGTAAGATGTCTATATTCTGTTATTCGTCTATGATTCGGTTATAATTTTGGAGACTTGATAATAGCTCCTTTGGTGAAACTTTAGATAACATGTAGGAGGACCATTTTACACTAGCTTTCTCCAAAGCACTGTCCTTTTGAAAAGGTATTTTTAGAAGTATTTGTGATATTATTGATGTTTTATTTTTTAAAGGTTCTTCTATAAGGTCAGATAGAGAAATAAATAGAGAATGACTGATTAATTGTGATAATGTACTCGGGTCCAGAAGTTTAATACCATTTTTTAGTTGAGAGTAAGTTAGTCTATCTTTTTCAGACAACCTATATAAGCGTTTAACTACCTCCCATGATAATGGAATGCCATTATCTTGGTCTATTATGTCTTTTATTTGGCTAATACCTTTCTTTTCCCATTTTTGCGACTGTCCATCTTCTTGAACACAGAGCTGTATTCATGATGGCCACTGTAGGTCACTGTGCTCTAAAATAGAATGCAGATACGCAGAGACCTGTTTCAAAGCAAATCATCATCTGCTTCTTTTATATTAAGAATAGAAACTTTTTAAATTGAAATACACCAATAATTGCATTGAATAAAAGCTGCTTAACTTGACCTATGTATATGCATTTTAGCATACTAATAATTGTAACTATATTCTCTAAACTCTAACCTCAAACCAAATTATAAACCAAAAAAATATATATATTTAAGGTAGCCTAGAAAAAAATTCCCAACTGTTCCCAAAATGGGTCATTTTTTTTTTAAATAGAAGTAGTTCAATGTCCTTTTTTTATAGATACTGGGGCGTCAGTATAGTAAAATTATTTTAGAATGCATTTGATGGTGTGCAATTAGCATGTCATTAGCTGTGAGTGTGGTTAAACTAATTATGATAGATTTCCATATTAATAATTTAGGTCACCATGATTCTAATTAGATTAGATGCCGCAGTAGAGAGCACTAAGCCTAAAAAAAAATAGATTACGGCTAGAAATATATAACTTGATTAGAAACGTATTAATAATAGACTAACGTATCCCCAAATCTTAAAACAAAGAATTATAGCTCATTGCAAGTCCAGTGGCAGTTTCCACCTTCAAAACCCCATGTTTTCCCACCACTTTTCTCAAAGTATTAAGAAACAATACTAACAATAGACTGATGGTTTTGATGTTTGCTAATTTTAAAAGCATGCTTTTGCCAGAAGGTTACAGAAAGAAGAACCCATGGCACAGCCTCAAGTACCACCGAACGGCAATTTCCTACCACCCAGCCTCTCTGAATCCACAGTGGTTAATCATCACTTTAACAACATTGCACAACCATCCCCATTTGAGAAAGGTATGTTGGGGGGTACTTTCCTTAAGAAGAAAAACAAGCTAGGAATAGTACTAATAAATCCATTTATTACTTCTTAATTCAACCTTGTCTCCACTATCCTCTCCATCTATGCATGTATGAAGCTGAAGATTGTTCAACCCAATATCCAGAAAAGAATTACGGGAAGGCCATCTCCCATAGACTCCATTTTATTTTAATTATACTATTTTATTCACATACATTTTTTAACTAAATTTTAATTAATTATTCCCTTTATCTAATAAAACAGAGTCTTGTACTTGATCCAAATTAAGCTATAATTAATCCCTATTGGAGGCAAAAGAACCCTAATGGGTTTATTTAGGGGCACATTTATTAAGGCTTCTATGGGGACCTCCTAGAACCTATAGCCAACAAGTTTTTAGAAGTCAAAGTTTTTTTTTTGAAAATCGTTTGATCGATTAAATCGATTAAATCAAATTAAAATAGTTTGATCGATTATAGAAATCGAACAATTCAAACGATTTCAACGAACGATCGAATGATTTTAATTCAATCGAAACCTGCTAAATTTAATCCAAAAAAAACTTTGACTATCGAATTTTTTTAATTCGATGGTCGAATTTCGAAGTTTTAGCACTTTAGTAAGGGGCAGATTTATCAAGGGTCAAATTTCGAAGTGATAAATACTTCGAAATTCGACCCTCAAATTGAAATACTTCGACTTTGAATATCGAAGTCAAAGTATTTTTTCACTGAATTTGGCAATCATATGATCAAAGTAAAATCTTAGAATCGAAAAAATTGAGTGATTTTATCGTACGATCGAACGATTTTACTTTGATGTGTAAGGACTTAGAAAAATGGTCTGGAAGGTCCCCATAGGCTAACATAGCACGGCAGGTTTAATTTGGCGCAGTATTGAAGTCGAAATTTTTTTAAATTTAAACGATTTTACTTCGAATTGAAGTCAAAGTTGTAGTAGCCTATTTGATGGTCGAAGTATCCAAAAAATTACTTCGAAATTCTAACTTTTTTAACTTAGAAAATTCACTGGAACCTTAGTAAATCTGCCCTTAAATGTGCCCCTGAATGTTTACAGAAAGATCTATTATCTGGAAAACCCCAGGTTCAGAGCATTCTGGATAACAGATCTGTGAGGTTGTAGTCTGGGCATTCAGGGCCTTGTACAATCAATCATGTTCTTAAAATATTTCTATGTTAAGCAATACAGGTATCTATTATCTGAGTCCAGTTAGCCAGAAAATTCCCAAATAAAGAATTGTCATTTCTTATTTTAGAAAAGTAATTCTTGATTTTTTACAGGTAGGAATTTTATCTATGTATAATTCCACTCACTCTGTGCTATTTACATGTTTTTCCATTCACACATACAAACGCCTTCTCTCTGCCCACTGTAGGTCATGTTATGTTGTGTATCATTTTGCCTATCTAGTATTCATTTTTTTCTCTTTATATGTCTTGCTTTTAAACTCTTATAGTACCTGCTTCCAGGCTGGTGACTGCAAATGACTGCAACATGGCTGCAATTACAACTGCCTGTGAGTACATAAGTCCTGGAAAGCCACAACTGATAAATATGTAGACAATGTTACAAACTCATTATTGTTTATTTCATTAATATTTAATCATTTCATTGATTTAATTATTTAATATTTAAATATTTGATCTGGAAAAAAATTTTTCTTAACAATACTCTGCACAGTAAGCCATCAACTGCCAGGTTTTATTGATTAGTTGTGGTGCAATTTGTTAAAAGAATGATTAGACACTTAAATATTTCAGGCTGTATTAAAGTTTGAAATCTTGAGTGGCTGCCTCTTAGGGGCAGATTCACTAAAAGATTAAGTGGCTAACGCTAGTGACAATTCGTCAGCGTTAACATCTGCAGGGACATCGCCTAACAGGCGCAGGCGTCGATTTGCTAGCGAAAGAGGCCGTCACTAGCGTTCGGTGGCACTCTATTGTAAGGTGACTTTTCGCTCTGGCAAAGGTCGTTACTCCGCAAATTCAGTAAAGTGGGAATTTCACCAGATTTCACTTCGTCATCTCAGACCAAGCGAAGTGCTTAAAAGAAGCTAGATCTTCCTCAATCTTTTATCACGGAGGGGCAGATTTATCAAGGGTCGAATTTCGAGGGTTAAAAAACCCTCGAATTCGACCCTCAATGTAAAATCCTTTGAATTCGAATATCGAATTCGAAGGAATTTAGCGCATAAGGCTCAATCAAAGGATCGAATAAAAATCGATCAAACAAACAATAAAGTCTTTCAAACGATTCGAATGATCGAATGATTTTTATTCCATCATAAAAAGTGCCCAAAACCTAAAATCGACAATCGACAATCCCCATAGGCTAACATTCAATTCGGTAGCTTTTATTTGGCAAAGTAATGAGTCGAATGATTTTTTAAAGAGACAGTACTTCGATTATCGAACGGTCGAACGATTTTTACACACCCTATGCAAATTGACCTAAGCGCAAGATCACTAGCGCATTTTCGGTAGGCACAAACCAACGCTAGCGCATCTTCGCTATGAAATGTTCGCACTGCCAAAGTAACGCTAGCGAAAAGTTGCCAGCGTTCGGCACACAGGATGAAACTTTGCATATTAGTGAATATATCGCATTAGCGCCTGGCAAAGTGGTGCGAGGTGTGTGAAGCTGAGGCTATCGAAAATTCACCTGTTAGTGAATCTGCCCCTAAGACTTCACTGCCTCAGAGGACAAAAAGGGCAAACAGCTATCACAGACAGCAGGTATGATAGAAAATCCTGTAGAAATCTCCTATAAGGCTTGGCCAGAAAAATGACATTCTTGGCGTACAGAAATAAAGAAGCCAATAGTAATGCAATAATGGCTGATCTAACCACTATTGTTTGCCCTTGTGTATAAAAAGATTTAGGGCAGGACTTCACGGCCGATTTCGAAGTGATCCGTCGCGATGCGCAAAATCGCAGGAGTCACGTCGGATGTGCCGGAAACAAGGTAAGTAATTCAATTGTCATATTGCATCGCATTGTTGATGCGACGCGACATGACTGTCGGATGCAGACGCCGCACGCTGTGTCTACATCCGACAGTCGTGTTGCATCAACAATGCGACACGATCCGACACTGCCACTACTTACCTTGTTTCCGTCACATCCAACGTGACACCTGCGATTTTGCTCAACGCGTCGGATCGCTGCGAAATCGGCCGTGAAGTCCTGCCCTTAAGTCCAAGCCTGTTGCTGGTTTAGAAATGTTCTTCATGTCAAGCCAATGAAGAACAATGGTAGCAGCAGGGAGTTGTGGAAGTCGTGTTTTTGTTCATATAAATGGCATATGGTTATTTATCAATTTTTATGTTATAGATTAAAGGTATGTAATGTTATTTTCAAAGCATACGGTTTTGAAAAAGAAAACAAGCAGTATTCTTTATTATGTAGTCTGTATACTTTTTCCCCTTACATTATCAGCTAGAGTCACCCAGGAAGATAGTGAGAAAAGCTACACGACTTCTACACTAATTGAAACACAGCAAAAAGCCTACATGCCTTCACATATCTGGAGACAGCCAAAAGATGAAAGAGAAAGCAATGAGGAGAACTCTCCCAAAGAACAACCAGACAGGATAAGAGATACAGGCCGGAACAGAAGTGCACCCGTTGAGAACGTATTAAGTGAACCTACAGGTTTTGGTAGTGTGGAATTTAATCTTATTATGAAAACATTGTATTGAGTGGCAGCTACTAAAAAAATCTAATTCTACAATTGTCTTTTGTTTAAATTTAAAGTAATTCTAAAACCTCATTTATTTATTTACCAATGTAGTTTTTCAACTGACTAAATATCATATACAACTCTATCGCTAATAAATACTAGTTATCAGATATATTGTATATACCGTATATACTCGAGTATAAGCCGAGTTTTTCAGCCCCCAAAATATCCTGAAAAACTCTACCTCGGCTTATACTCGGGTCAAGCACAAAAACGGTCGCCGGCATCTAAGAATAGTCGCCGGCGCCTAAGAATAGTCACCAGCATCCAAGAATAGTTGCCGGCGTCCAAGAATAGTCTCCAAGAATATTCGCCGGCGTCCAAGAATGGTCGTCAGCATCCAAAAACGAGACGCCGGCACCTCCAATGGGAGCTGAAACCCTCAATTTTTTGATTGAAACTTACTAGAAGCTGCTGCATTTCTCACCCTCAGCTTATACTGGAGTCAATAAGCTTTCCCAGTTTTTGGAGGTAAAATTAGGTACCTAGGCTTCTACTCGGGACGGCTTATACTCGAGTATATACGGTACTTGGATGAGATTACTGTTTGTTATAATGTTGATGATAAACACCTAAGGCTTTTGGCCAGGTTCGGTGCTATCAAATTCTTTGGAAAGTCCGCCGCCCTTTGACCTAGTACAGATATGGCATCCATTATCCGAAAACCCATTATCCAGAAAGCTCAGAATTACGAAAAGGCTGTCTAGCATAGACTCCATTTTATCCAAATTTTAAAAAGTGATTTCCTTTTTCTCTGTAATAATAAAACAGCAGCTAGTACTTTATCCCAAATAAGATATAATTAATTAATCCTTATTGGAAGCGAAACCAGCCTATTAGGTTTACATGATTTTCTAGTAGACTTAAGGTATGATGATCCAAATTACGGAAAGATCCGTTATCTGGAAAACCCCAGGTCCCGAGCATTCTGGATACACAATGCTTTTAATTATGATGTTATAGGTTGCTGCATTGAAATGCATTTATTTTTACTTACAAGCATAATTTCTCTGTCATCCATAATCCCTAGCATGAGGGCTTGATTGATAGGGCAATATGATCTGGATCTCAAAATAGGTCCCTATTCAGAATACTGTAAATATCTATAGTAGGACTATGAAGAACAGTAACTCAAGTATGATTATCATATGACTAAACCTAGAGGCACTATGGGTTTCCAAAGCTAAAGGTCCCCATAGACACAAAGATTTCTCTTGCCGAACGACCGATTTTCACGAAGTCCGACCAATCCTTCGAAATTATAGTGTGGTCAGTGGGATTCGAACGATCGTACATCTTACGATTTTTCGGCCGACATCTGTCAGGAAATTGATCGGCCAGCTTAAAAAATCTTTGTCGGCCCCAGTACAATCTACCTATGTTTGCAGGGCCAAGCAGGCAGCTCCCCTTTGTTTTCCTGGCAAATTGGTCTTTTTAGTTGACGGACAATTCGTACGATCATTCCGAGATAATCCCTGTCTCACGATGATGATCGGATCTTTTAAAAATCTCAACATCTATGGCCAGCTTAAAGGTCTTCCGACCTGCAACTAACCATTCAGATTGATATAAAGTAGTAAAGAGAACAAACCACACGCTGCTCGGGCCATTAATTGACAGACAACAATCGTATGAAAGTTATGTCCGACAAATAGTAGTGAGAGTCTCCCATTGATATCATCAGATAGACAATACATGCAGGGATATTTTCGTTAGCTGATATAAATCTTTTAACCTGTCCGATTGATTGTTGGGACAATCCACACAGAGTCTGAAAATCATACAAACCTTCTTTTCGTACAATGGTATCTTTTGCGTTTATAGTCAGCTTTAGACTGGAAGAAAGTTTAAACTGACTCTCTGCATTCATTTCACATTTCAAACACAGGGCCAGATTTACATAGCAGGCGCCCATAGGCCCACTGCTGTTCATCATCGGCCTTCCCCTCCCCTTCCTTTGTGCACTTATGCAAATTTTCATCATTGGGTCCAGAGCAGAGGGGATTGGTGCACAGGAAATTGTAAAAACTATCATATTTCCTTCAAATCCCCAGGGTTTCCGAAACAATGTGGGTGTGGTAGGGCAGCATGCCCCCCCTAAAAATTCTGTTGCCCTAGGCCCAGGCTTTTGTGGCCTTTCCCAAAAATCCGGGGCTTTTCCAACACATATTATAGAGTAGGTCTAAATCCTTAAAATATAATGGCTCATGTCCGACCACAACTGAAGTTGTGTTTGTGCAAATATTCCCACAGTCAGTTGCACATAAACCCTATTTATTAAAGTATTTACATCAGGGTACCTTCAGCACCCTGCATTTATAGGCGCAGCTCACTTATATTGAAAGAATCTGGGTTTTAAAGTTCCCCTTCAATCAAAATGCCACATGTAGTTTTTATATTAGACTTATGCATACATTTTTTTTTTTACACATCTAGGAATGGTTAAGAGGAGAGTAAGGTTTTATTTCACTGTACAGGTATGGAATCTGTTATTCAACTCCATCCGTTTTATCCAAATAATCCTTTTCTTTTTAATTAAAAACAATGATTTTGTTTTTCTCTGTAATAATAAAACAGTACCTTGTACTGTTGTACAACTACAATATAATTAATCCGTATTGGAAGCAAAGCCAGTCTATTGGGATTATTTAATGTTTACATGATTTTCTAGTAGACTTAAGCAGGGTTGGACTGGCCCGGCGGGACACCGGGAAAAAAGCCAGTGAGCCCTCATTGGCCCGAAAATTATTTTGGCGCTGTGCAGCACCGCCTGTGCACTGAGCAACGCAGTTTGCACATGCGTGTGGCGCCGTTCATGCATATGCGACGAGCCATGCAGGCACGTCACAGTAGGGGGGCTGCGGACAGCAGTCCCGGTGGGGCCCTTAGTCCGACCATGGATTTAAGGTCTACATTAAGACCCATTATCCGGAAAACCCCAGGTCCCAAGCATTCTGGATAACAGGTCCCATACCTGTACTTAATTTCTGTCACCTAAATCACCAGATAGGACTCGCCCTGGTACAGTTAAACTTTTCTGCCGAGTTATGAGTTGTTAAAAAAAGGTTAAAATATTCCCTGGAGAAAGCTATATGTTAGATAAGACTTTCTGTAACTGAGCTAAAAACTTGCCCATTTTTTTGTTGGTCTAAGGGGACTGATTGTTAGTTCCATGTCATTTCCCACTCTCAAGGACAAAACTCCTCTAAAACAGGCACCATTAATAAAAAGAGCAACGCTGACTTCTTTCTGCTCCTAATGCTCCCTCCTGATCTTTGTGGATAAAATGCCAACATCATTATTATGTGTCAGCTTGATGGCTTTGTCACTGCAGGGCGTTGAGAAAGCAAAAATTACAGTTTATTACAAAATGATTTGGGGCTGTTATTGTTGCTATCTACTACTATTTGGTGCTAAATACTTTTAAAAATGTTTACTTTTGTATTTTAAATCATATTTGTATTTCTTAGCATCTTCTTGTTTTAAGAAGCTAATAAATGAATAGCTGACATTTATAGCAGAACTAATATCTATACGCCTATGACTGTATGAAGTTAAAACGGACAATAATGCATGGACAAAAACCCACATGAAAGCAAAGATTAAAAGAGACGCATAGTTGTAATACTATCCTTGCTTTCAGAACATTTGAATAATTGGAAGGCACATGGAGCTTTAAAGGTTCACCTTTTATAGTTCACCTTCCAAACACTTTTTTCAGTTCAGTTGTTTTCAGATTGTTCACCAGAAAGACTTTTTTCAATTGCATTCCTTTTTTTCTTACTATTTTTCCAAAATGAAAGTTTAAAGGGATACTGTTATGGGAAAAAAAAAATTTTTCAAAATGAATTCTGCACTGAAATCCATTTCTCAAAAGAGCAAACAGATTTTTTTATATTCAATTTTGAAATCTGACATGGGGCTAGACATATTGTCAATTTCCCAGCTGCCCCAAGTCATGTGACTTGTGCTCTGATAAACTTCAATCACTCTTTACTGCTGTACTGCAAGTTGGAGTGATATCACCCCCCCCAGCAGCCAAACAAAAGAACAATGGGAAGGTAACCAGATAGCAGCTCCCTAACACAAGATAACAGCTGCCTGGTAGATCTAAGAACAACACTCAATAGTAAAAACCCATGTCCCACTGAGACACATTCAGTTACATTGAGAAGGAAAAACAGCAGCCTGCCAGAAAGCATTTCTCTCCTAAAGTGCAGGCACAAGTCACATGACCAGGGGCAGCTGGGAAATTGACAAAATGTCTAGCCCCTCGTCAGATTTCAAAATTGAATATAAAAAAAATCTGTTTGCTCTTTTGAGAAATGGATTTCAGTGCAGAAGTCTGCTGGAGTAGCACTATTAACTGATGCATTTTGAAAAAAACATGTTTTCCGATGACAGGATCCCTTAAAGTTGAATGCAGAATTTGATCTCAAAATTGAAATCTGTAACAATTTTGCAACATTTAGTTGATACATTTCTCAGCAGCATTTGTGGAATATTAGCAACTATTGTATCAATTCTAACAGCTGCCTTAAAGGGATGGTTTACCTTTACGTTAACTTTTAGTATGTTATAGAATGGCTAATTCTAAGCAACTTTGCATTTGGTCTTCATTTTTTTTATAGTATTTGAATTATTTACCTCCTTCTGACTATTTCCAGCTTTCCAATGGGGATCACTGACCCCATCTAAATCAAATGCTCTGTAAGGCTACACATGTATTGTTATTGCTACTTTTTATTACTCATCTTTCTATTGAGGACTTTTCCTATTTATATTCCAGTCTATTATTTAAAACAGTGCATGGTTGCTTGGGTAATTTGAAGCTAAATTGCTGAAATTGCAAACTGGAGAGCTGCTGAATAAAAAGCTAAATAAGTTAAAAATCACAAATAATAAAAAATTACAATGAATTGTATTGTCTCAGAATATCAATATCTACATCATACTAAAAGTTAACTTAAAGGTGACCAACCCCTTTAACTCAGGAATTCTGTTCAGCAGGGATAAAGATAAGAAATGTTTCAACTAAATGTATCAATTTAGAACAGTTTTAGAAAGATATAAGGTGAAAAATTAAACATTACACTTCAATATTAGAAAAACAGTCACAAATAGTAAATAGAAAGTAATTGAAAAAAAATATTTTGAAAACAATTGAACTGAAAAAAGTGTTGGAAGAATGAACAACCCCTTTCAAGTGACTGAATGGAACAATTTTTCTTTGTCCTGCCAAATATGCTCTCTGTGTATTGCAGAAACGGAAGCAATACGATAAGAGTAATAAACAATGTACTTTTACAGAAATAGCTTTCAAATTGTCCAATTTATAAAATAATTTTTTTATTGTTCGGTACAGGGTCGTTATATGTGCATTGGTTGTTCTGCACAGAGAAGCTGAATTACTAGTCCATCTCATTAAAGAAATAAGAAATAAGAAAGAAATAATTAAACTAAAACATGCAGCAAAAACAAACAATATACAGGTATAGGATCCCTTAACCCGGAAACCCAATATCCAGAAAGCTCCGAATTTCGGAATGGCTGTCTCCCATAGACTCCATTTTATCCAAATAATCCAAATTTTTTTAAATGATTTCCTTTTTCTCTGTAATAATAAAACAGTACCTTGTAAGATATAATTAATCCTTATTGGAAGCAAAACCAGCCTATTGGGTTTATTTAATGTTTAAATTAATTTCTAGTAGACTTAAAGCATGAAGACCTAAATTATGGAAAGATCCATTATCCGGAAAACCCCAGGTCCCGAGCATTCTGGATAACAGGTCCCATACCTGTACAAATCTTTTACAAATAAAGGAGAGTTTTGTTCTTGAAATTGATATAGAATAGTGTATTGAGTAACCTTATTTTTCCATGCTTTGAAGTGGTCATTAGCCATTAGAATACTAAACCCCATATGCAGTAACTCATAGCAACCAATAAAATATTTGCTTTTTAAGAGGGGACCAGTAAATTCTTCCTGCTGATTGGTTGCTATAGGTTGCTCCTGGATAGGGCAAACACAGTGGTTTTTATTACATAACACCATTAATGCCTTTTTTTCCCTGTAGGCTTCTTTCAGTTAATAAAATACTTTCTAGATGAACCCAGGTGAGATAATCTTAATGGACCAGAAAATTCTGGGCCTTAACTGCATTTCATATGTTTAATTTTAGATTTTTGTATACAGGGGCGTAGCTAAAGAGGAAGCAGGGGTACCCAGGAGGTATAGGTGCCCCATGAGGTCCTAATTCATATACAATTTAAATACATTTTGGTAAAAATCTGCTGTGGGGTCAACTAATATCTAGTACCACCATTGTTTGTATCTAATGGTATCATCTCCTAGTAAATGGCTTTATTTGGTTTTATAATAACTCCCTAATAAATATCCCTAATTAGGGCTAGATTAGGTGCAAATTATTCAAGCTTTTTGCGAGTTTTTTTATGTATTATCCTCACATGCTTTATTTGACCATTAATACAGATGTTATATTTGTTTTCAAGCTAGAAGACAAAATGCTGCTCGAGACCTTTTGGAATCAGAGAGAAAATATGTTTTGAACCTATCGCACATCCTGAAGATCAGGGCCACCTTGCAAGGGTCTGATATAAAAAGGGCTACAAAAGAAAGGAGGTACTGGAATTGCCTTATAATTGTATACTAAGTCGAACATCCACCTTTGTTTATAAACAAGGGAGAAAAAAAAAGCATGTTTAATTTAAAAGCCTGCAAAAACAATGATCAGCATTTTCCTCTGAGCACTTTTTAACAGTACTTAGCTTACTGGTGTTTGTATAGCTAGAATAACAAAATCAATCTTTTATTGATGTGGTAGACTTCATGCCTCCAAAATCAACATATTAATTAGTCTTCTTGGTCGTATGGATGTTTCATGCCATCACTGTCTGAGACTCCCATGTGTGATTATCAGTGACAACAGAGGAGAATTGTATAAGGAAATGTGGTGGGGGTAGTTATTTTCTCTTGTTCATAACTATGTACAAGCAACAAGTACCTTGCTACTACATACTGTACTGGTTTCTGAATTGATATTTATTGGTTGGTTGAGATGTTCTGAACTGAAGTCGCAAAGCATCCTTTCAATGCAGCCAATGTTTAACACACTATCTGATACTCATGAGCCACCCAGAGTAAACTACATCAAAAATGGCGGGTGATTTGGTGATGCATGTGGCTCTAACAATTTAAGATGATATAATTATCCTACTCCAGTAGCTCAGGAAACTTTGAACCCATATAATAATATAAATACAAAAGTTCACTAAAAATATTGATTTAAATCTCTAGTAATGCACTTTCAAGGGTCACTTTTTGTTCATTTCTCAGTTTCTTCCCCAGTTCCTTACGGTATTTGATCCAACACCACCTGGACCTGCTCCATGTTCTGCAGGAGAGAGTAATCAAATGGTCTAGAGAGGGGATTTTAGGAGATATATTCCTGAAACTGACAAACGACGAGGTACATTTCTTACTAAAGCTTTATTGCTTTTCCAAAATTTGCTGCCGTCTTTAAAGGGGTGGTTTGTCTTTAAAAAAAAAACTTTTAGTATGCTGTAGAAAGTGATATTCTGAGACAATTTGCAAGGGGTTTTAATTTTTATTATTTGTGGTGTTTGAGTTATTTAGCTTTTTATTCAGAAGCTCTTCAGTTTGCAATTTCGGCAATCTGGTTCCTAGTCTCCAAATTACCCATGCACTTATTTGAATAAGAGACTGGTCTATGAATAGGGGAGGGCCTGGATAGTATGATGAGTTATTAAAAGTAGCAATAAAATTAAATGTGTGGCCTTAAAGAGCATTTGGTTTTTTAGATGGGGTCAGTGACCCCCATTTGAAAGCTGGAAAGAGTCAGAGGAAGAAGGCAAATAATTAAAAAACTATATAAAAAAGAAAATACTAAGGCCAATTCAAAAGTTGCTTAAAATTAGCCATTTTAAACATACTAAAAGTTAACTTAAAGGTGAACCACCCCTTTAAATTTTTGTATTAGGGGCAAACTCCCTCAACCCGAACAGAATAATCTTAAAAGCAGATTTGATAATATTAAGGGGCAGATTTATCAAGGGTCGAAGTGAATATGATGGAATTTTCAAAGTAAAAAAAGTAATTTTTTGGATATTTTTGAATAGGACCATTGAATAGGATACTATGGGGCAGATTTACATAGAGTCGAATATCGAGGGTTAATTAACCCTCGATATTCGACGGCTGAATATAAATCCTTCGGCTTCGAATATACTTCGACTTCGATTTTAATCCATCGATTGAACGATTTTTCTTCGATCAGAAAATGGCTAGAAAGCCTACGGGTACCTTCCCCATAGGCTAACATTGATGCTCGGTAGGTTTTAGGTGGCGAAGTAGGAGGTTGAAGTTTTTTTTTAAAGAGACAGTACTTCGACTATCGAATATTTGAACGATTTTTAGTTTGAATCGTTCGATTTGAAGTTGAAGTCGTAGTCGAAGTAGCCAATTCGATGGTCGAAGTAGCCAAAAAAATCATTCAAAATTCGACGTTTTTTTTATTCTATTCCTTCACTCGAGCTAAGTAAATGGGCCCCTATGACTTCGAATTTACTTTGGCTTCGAAAAATAGTTTGAATATTCAATAATCGAAGTACTGTCTCTTTAAAAAAACTTCGACTTCAATACTTCGCCAAATTAAACCTGCCGAAGTGCTATGTTAGCCTATGGGGACCTTCTACAATCATTTTCGAAGCCTTTACACATCGAAGTAAAATCATTCAATCGTACTCTAAAATCGTTTGAATCGTTCAATTCAAACGATTTAATCGTTCAATCGAACAATTTTACTTCGATGGTTCGATTGCAAAATTCGGTGAAAAATCCTTCAACTTCGATATTCGAAGTATTTTAATTCAATGGTTGAATTTCGAAGTATTTTTTACTTCTAAATTCGACCCTTGATAAATCTGCCCCTAAGTATGTTGCCTCTTCTCTGGCAAAAAAATATTATTTGATTTCAAGGATTTAACTATTGTGGCAGTAGATCTACATGCCTGAAAAGCCCAAGAGCACGGTTGGCTAATAATCTGTTTGTTCATTAATAAAGTACGCTCTCACAAACTGTGTATTAATGCAAAATAGTTCAATACATTTTACATAGCTTTCTATATAATTATTTAACTCATTTGAGCTTGTGTTAGGCTTCTCATTTCAAGAATGTAAGTGCATGCATTGATTCTACTGAATGTAATAAAATGAAAGAAAAAAACTTGTTTTGGTTGAACAATACACGATTTGAGTTTAATTATTGTTTATTAGTTTTCCTTCTATTACTGATAATTCTTTCCACTTTTTCTCCGAAGAACAATTTTTTGGACTACTATGTTGCTTACTTGAAAGATTTACCGGAGAGTATTTCTGTCATTCATATTGTGGTTCTGAAAGAAGTAAGTGCCCACTTATACATTTGACAATACAATCTGTTTTAACTTATTTTATAATGAACAAAAACATACTCGCCTATACTAATATTAGCCATTATAAAACATCATGCTTTGGGGAGAATTTATTAGAAATGAACCTTGTGTTGTCCCTGTAAATGTGCTTTTATTAATATTTTAATATTCTTCAGACATCAAATATCTCCACAATATACTTTCAAACTGGGCTTTTTGATAATCTGTGGTGGAATTAAACATTCTACTCAAATCCTACCCTAAGGGGGTTATTTATCAAAGTCTGAATTGATCTCAATATTTTCTGCTACAAACTCAGATGAAATCCGCTTGGGTTTTTTGTGATGATTTATTATTACATTTTCCCGAAAAATTTGCTTTGCGGTAAAAAAAAATACGATTTTCGAGATTTTTTTCATGCGATTTTCATGATTTTTTTGGAATGTTCACCCGAAAACTTGCACGAAACCCATCGCACATCAAAAAATCATTGGGACTACTCCCATTGACTTGTATGCAACCTTGACAGGTCTGAGATGCCGGATTTTCAGATTTGGACTTTTCCATCCTCAGGGTTTAATAAATTCTGAAAAATTTGTGATTTTTTAAAAGTCCAATTTTATAAAAAAAAATTTTTTTCGTGATTTGTGCATTCGGGGTCTAGTAAATAACCCCCTAACTATCTATCCGGATATTTCTGAAATTCTTGCTTTGCAGCAATATAGCCTTTTCTACATCTGACCACCATGCCCTTTAGCAATGATGGAAACTGGACTTCATGTCACTTTTTCCAATAAAAGCAACAAAACGACTCTGGCTACTACAGCCCGATAATAGACTACAAGGAAAAGAGGGAAAAAAATGATGGAAAATGCCCACGCTGGTACACTCTGAAAAAGATACAGGCATAGTTATTGAAATTGAGTTAGTGTCCATTTAGGTGATCTGGCCATTTTCTAGAGATGCTGGATATATAATGAAATTTGGCTGTCTAATCATTTGTTACAATAATATTATCATTTGCATTTTCCATTATAGGCTGAAGAAGATATTAAATCCGACCTCTACATATTGCTTTTTCATGTTGTTCAGAGAATTCCAGAATATCTGATTATTTTACAGGTAATGCCACGTGGTAGTAGCATTATTAAAAACAATCTAAGAAAATTTACTGTAACTTCCTCTCTCTTCTATAAAACTGGTCAACATGGTGTCACATTTGTTAGCACTGCTGTCTTGTTCCACTCGGGTACTAGATTCAAGGCCAGAACTTGGGGTAGGCACAAGAGGCATGTGCCTAGGGTGCAAAGCTGGGGGGGGTCTCCAGGCAAGTACCTTCTCAGCTGCCTACCCTTAGACCGGTCTACTGTCTTTACTCTCCTCACATGTGGTGGTCTGTCAGCCCAACAGAGAGAGGGAAACTGCCTATGACTATTTGTGCTTGTGAGTGCACATTTTCTTCTGAGTGGCACTACTTCTATGAGATAATGTGCTCAGGATGAGACTTTAAATCCCAGGGGATGAGCCCTCGCAACGGCCTGGAGACAGTTTGGTGATTAACTGTATGAGATGCATAATGATTGGGTGCCAGTGGTTCTTTCAACTTAACCATGGAACCGATTTATTAACATAATAGATTAACAACACAAGGAATAGTCATGACACCTTAGTCAATGTATATTCACAATAATGATCAATAGCAAAGTCTTCCTTCTAGTAGTGCTTGAGAGGGGAGAAACAATCTACCCAGAGTGTCGCCGGTTTCCTCTGAGGACACCACAAATAGGAAACCCAGGCCATCTGGCTGGCTCTCCTAGAGAGGTTATTACAGGATCTAGCAACCAAAACACGCCAGCGTCCTGAAATTTTTTTGCGGTAACTGGCCCTGGGTTTCGGGCCTCCCCACCCATCACTACTTCATTTCTATGTGCACATCTGTCCTACAGTACAAACCTACTTTGTGACATAATAAAAATATTTGTGTTGGTGCTCTGCATCTGAATGTGTATTTTTAAAGGAGAAGGAAAGCTACGGAGGCATTTTATTGCCTACAGATTAGCTGCAATAGTGCAAGTTAGAATGCTGTATTTATTCTGTAGAATGTTTTACCATACCTGAGTAAACAGCTCAAGAAGCTCCCCTCTTATAGCTCTGGGCTCAGATTACAACAGAGAAGGGGGGGGGAAGAGGAGCAAACTGAGCATGCTCACGCCCAGGGCAAGAAGGTTTAAGCAGAAAGCAGGAAGTCTGATACAGAAGCCCATATGTACACAATAGAAGAAAAGAAATGCAGTGTTTCTTTTGACAGGGGACTCAGAGCAGCATTACTTTGAGGATTTACTGGTATATTTAGGTGGACCTTTCTGATAAGGCTTACTTAGTTTTAACCTTTCCTTCTCCTTTAATTGCAGCTTTATTAGGTCTGAAACAAAAGTATTTAACTAGTGCATTCTGTGAGTATGTTTTCAGCAAACATGTCTGAAAATTCATGTCTGAAAATTCTTTGCTTTCCTAAGCGATACCTTTACTTACATTTTTTATTATAGTGGATTTTTTTTAAAACATGATCACTTTGCCCCAAACCAAAGTGGCAGTTTTTTGAATTTCGAAACCAGGGGTGGATGTAATTAAGTGTTTCTCTGCTTTTCTGTCTTTTGTCTGTGGTTATGCAGAATATCTTGAAATTCACAGAACAGGAGCACCCAGATTATTACTTGCTTCTTGTTTGTGTGCAGCGCCTACGAGTTTTCATCTCACACTACAGCGTTTTGTTTCAGTACAACGAGGATCTTCTCATTCAGAAAAGGAAGAAACTTAAGAAGTAAGTTTTGAGAAATACCAGCGAACTACAAAAAATGACTAATAAATGTTATCACTTATGGTGCATATACAATGGCAGTTTGGGTGTTCAGTTGCTGTGTACTACTACGTGGAGTAATTGGTCCTGTTCCTATTTATGGTTCAGTACTCACAGAAAGGAGCTGAATACTAGTACAAAAAATGTCTGATTTTGATCTATGTTTCCTAGTTTGGCACCTTCCCTGTGAGTACATATGGTTTCATAGGGCCAATTTTTTGTACAGGTATATGTATCAACACACATTAATTCTTATTCAGTTCTGCTTGAAAAAGTGCACACAAAATATACAGTTAATACCACAATGTGTAACCAGGCTGTAAAAAAACTTACATCAATACCATAGACCGTACAGGTATCATATATGGTACACCAAAAGGCATTACTTGGTACTTACACCACTTATAACTGAAAGTATAGGATTTCCAAACTTCATATTTAATGAAAACATGTAATGAAAGCATCCATTTGTGGAGAACAATATCACAATGGCTAAGGTTAGTAGAAAAAACAACACAATTTAAATCTAACAGATGACGGCTTCATGTTTAGAATCAGTAAATACAAATATGATATAATGATTTAAAGGGGTTGTTCACCTATGAAATAACTTTTAGTATTATAGTGATATTCTGAGACAATTTGCAATTTGTTTTAAATTTTATTACTTGAGTTTTTTTTAGCAGTTCTCCAGTTTGCCATTTCAGTTGCTAGGGTCCAAATTATCCTAGCAATCATGCATAGATTTGAATACGAGACTGAATTATGAATAGGAGAGGCCTGAATAGAAAGATCAGTAATAAAAAGTAGCAATAACAATACATTTGTAGCCTTACAGAGCATTTGTTTTTTTAGATGGGGTTAGAGATCCCATTTGAAAGATGCAAAGAGTCAGAAGAAGGTAAATTATTAAAACAACTATAAAAACAAAATAACATACTAAACTTTAACTTAAAGGTAACCTTTAACTGCCAAGCACTTATGTTCTATGTACTGGCATAAAAATGCTTTGACTGACAAGAATGTAATACCTACTGTACGTGCTGTGCAGTAAAGGGGTCCCTCAATAGCGGCATTTGCATGCAAGTTTGATGTGGCCCCAGCCACCTAGGCAACAAGCCAAGGGGCTGTAACCTTGGTTCTACAACCTGCTGTGCAGGCTCTGCGATCCTGGACCCTCCTTCCCCCCAAATTAGGGGCAGGGAGGGAAATTGCGTGACTTTTTGTCACAAAACAAGGAAGTAAAAAATGTTTTCCCCTTCCCACCGCTAATTTGTGTATCCAAATTAGGATTTGGATTCGGTTCGGTATTCAGCCGAATCTTTCTCAAAGGATTCGGGGGTTCAGCCGATTCCAAAATAGTGGATTCAATGCATCCTTACTTTCTTTACAGATTTACACATATTTACACACACATGCATGCATTTACACATACACAGTACACATTTTACTAAAGGTAGTTTTTTTTTTCTTTTGCACATATTTACACACTCACACACATATACTTACATTTACAATTTTTTTAGAGCTGTACACACATTCATACACAAAATTGAAATTTGTACTTACTTTAATACATAAATGTATGTCAGCCTGTAATTCCAGATCACTGACATCACATCCAAAGCATCTCTTTTAAATAGAGAAAGAAACCTTGAACGCTTGGCATTCTTCCTGGATGTCATTAAATCTATCTGAGGGTTCCCGAATCTTTCTTGGATTTGCCATTCCTCTGGCAGAATCACATCCCTGCTCAGACGATCTGCCCAAACACTGCCCACTCCCTTTATGTGAACAGCTGAAATCTGCAATCGGAATTTCTCTGCCCAGTCTCGGATCTTTAGGGCTTCCTTTAGCAACAGAAGAGACCTGGTCCCGATTTATATGGCTGTAGCATTGTCTATCTGGACCTTTACGGATCTCCCCACAATATTGTTTTGGAAGCTGCAAAGGCCAGGCCTATTGCCCTCTACCCCCTAAAATTTGATAATAGAGGCCATCCAGGTGAGGCCCCGATCCCAGGCCATAAAGTATAAAGCAGGTTGAAACCATATAAAAGCTTAAAACTCTTGTTCAGAAATTGAGCTTTCATTGTATTTTTTCCATTCTAGCTTCATGAAATCTTTCATCAGCGGGTGTAAACGAAAACTCTTAGCCTTTATACAGCCTCTAAAGTCCCCCTCTGGGTCCTTGAACTGGCTTGTATTTTTAGACACATCAATAGCTGATCTGCCCTCCTTTATCAACTTTGGCACTATATCAGTTTGGAAAAGGGCCATATCCACCTCCTCCTCTGAGGATGATGACCCCACCTCATCCAGAACTACCAGGTCCCCCTCAGGGATTGTATCCAAATCCTGCTGGAGAGGAACCGTATTATGTACACCACTTTGGTGCCCCAAATCTTGCAAGGACTACTTAATGAGATCCTTAATCAGTTTTATTGCAGAAACTGAGAGGTGATCCTCTTTTTGGGAAGCTTTCTGTAAACAATCTGTACAGCACCCCCTTTGGTAGTCATCCAGCAAGGGGACCTCGAATTTCCTGCATACAATGTGCTTACTATTCCTGCTCCTCTTCCGAGCCCCTTGGCTCTCAGGTGGGCTTGACATCTTAAAAATCTTCAAAAGCCTTTTAGGCAGAACAAACCACCTCTTGCATTCATATGTACTAGTTTCATTTGGGGTCTCATATGCCAGTTGCTTTGGTATATCTATGCATATTGAGCATCAAACATTTCAGTAGACCCTTGGCGTCAATATTTAGGGTGTCTTCCAATTGTATGTAGGAAATTGTGTAAGATAAATGCAACAAATTGTATTATTTTTAGGTGACTTTCAGAAATGTCATAAAAACCACTGCATAGCTTTTCAGTATGGTAGTTTGCAAAATGGCATTCAGATAGCTTCGTTTTTCTGAAGTCGCACAAAGATGCTTCAAGAGGAAACGTCGGCGAGTTTGAAAACAGAAGTGATCGGTATGTCATCCCTCGAGGATTCACATTCTTGCCAGCGCGAAGGTATTTTGGGGTGCCACTACCCTTAAAGTTAATGGCGACTTTTTTTTGTCCTAATGCATCAAAGTCAATGGGCGTTTTTTCTTATGGGCATTTTTTTGCTGTGAATTTTCCCGCGGCAAATCAAGAAAAATTCACACATGGTGAAATTCAGAATGTGGCTGCAAATCCATGGCTGGCGAATAAATCCGCTCATCACTGGTGCTTAGAGGAAGTAATAGCATTAAGGAAAAGTATAGTTGCTTTTGTTTTACACACAATGACAACACAAGTTAGGCTAGCTACACTAGAAGTAAATTACACATTTACAGGTTCACTCTGAATTACGAATGGAGAGGCAAAGTGCAAAACGCATAAACCATTAATTTGTAGGCTTACAGAGCATTGTTTTTAGATGGGGTCAGTGTCCCTCATTTGAAAGCTGGAAAGAAGAAGGCAAATAATTAAAAAAAACTGTAAAAAAATGAATAATGAACAGCAACTGCAAAGTTTCTTAAAATTTGCCATTCTATAACATTCTATAACATGCTAAAATGTAACTTAAAGGTGATTTGTATGAGTATACAGAAGAAAAAAATATAGTTTTGCTTTCAGTTGACAAAAACAAAGCATGGCATAATTGTGATACCTCTTAATGGCTATGTAGTGCAAAGCAAACTTTCATGCCTTTCTGGTTCCTTCTTCAAGCTGACATTTTATAAAATAAATCTGAAAATACTTGGCACATAAAATAACAAAACTGGAGAGAGTGCAGAGACGTGCAACTAAATTGGTTAGAGGGATGGAAGACTTGAATTATGAGGGTAGACTGTCAAGGTTGGGGTTGTTTTCTCTGGAAAAAAGGCGCTTGCGAGGGGACATGATTACACTTTACAAGTACATTAGAGGACATTATAGACAAATAGCAGGGGACCTTTTTACCCATAAAGTGGATCACCGTACCAGAGGCCACCCCTTTAGACTAGAAGAAAAGAACTTTCATTTGAAGCAACGTAGGGGGTTCTTCACAGTCAGGACAGTGAGGTTGTGGAATGCACTGCCGGGTGATGTTGTGATGGCTGATTCAGTTAATGCCTTTAAGAATGGCTTGGATGATTTTTTGGACAGACATAACATCAAAGGCTATTGTGATACTAAGCTCTATAGTTAGTATAGATATGGGTATATAGAATTTATGTGAAAGTAGGGAGGGGTGTGTGTATGGATGCTGGGTTTTCATTTGGAGGGGTTGAACTTGATGGACTTTGTCTTTTTTTCAAACCAATTTAACTACTATTTAACTATGTAGTTGTATCATTGTTTATACACTGTCCTAAAAGAACCTAAGGCCTATGGAGTCATAACAAGTTCACTACATCACATATTTCTTGGCATAAGACTTGAAGATTTTGACTGTGTACAAATTTAAGCAGGTTCCCAGGTATGTTATCAAATAAACCATAGCATGGACATTCATTTACTTTGTTAGTGAGACACTATAGGTTTGTATGGGATTAGATATGCTGGTGAGATTCAGGAGCTTTTTAATGCTAATTAAGACAGTTTTATACTATTGTGTGATTGTATTTATGTATGAATCATGTTCTCTTTACTAGGTCCTCTATGATTAAACTTTACAAAGGACTCGCATCCCAGTGTTCTGGAAGTAGCCAGGAAGTTCCTCCCAGTGTGAATACCTCTGCAATCATTAAAGAAAATATCATCCAGTCTGATGAAACACATCAGCTATATCCTGCAATGCCAGGGTCCAACCTGTAAGCTTTTATGTCCCGTGAAATGTTGTATGTTGTATGCCATTTTTAATGTGTTTCCTGCTTCTTCAGTGGAAATACAGCTGAATGCAAAAGTTTGGCCATTCCTTGCCAAATTACATATTTAGTTACATTTTGTACGTGAATAGTAGGGAATAACTTCTGCAAGAATCAGTGTGTTAGAATACAACATGTTAGCAAATGTTAATGCACAGTTACATTTAATTTCACCAATTTAAAGCGTAGGAACAAAGAAAATAGTAATTATGGCATGTATAAACATTTAGACCAGGCCTAGACCAAGTCGGTGGGGAACAAGGGTCTGGACCAGGGGTAGGTGAAAGAAGATGTACATGCTTGGCACCCCCACTGTTGTGCCCTAGGCATGTGTCTCTTCTACCTACCCCTAGTTCCGTCCCTGGTTTGGAACTCTAGTCGGTATCTAGAAACCCCTCCTTTGGCACAGATCACATTGACATTTGTGATGAGGCTGCAGGTAAGGTTTCCTTCTAATGACTCTTCCATGTAGATCGTGTTTCTGCTAGCAACAGTGCGGATTGGAAAAGTCAGAGATATGCTGTACCATAATGTAGAGATATATGCCTTGTGGTATGATATTTTATAGGATATTTAAAGACTTATCTATTGACCTGTAACTACTTTTTATTTGAAGAAATCTTGTGCCTCAAATAAAAAAGGGCAGACAGACTCCAGTTGAAAACATTCAGCCATTAAAGTCCTCTGAGTGGGAAGCAGATGGAAAGAAACATGATCGACCTGACATTATTGTCCCAACACCATATTCTGGGCCTGATCAAGAAGTCAATTCACTGCTGTCACCCTTACAGTCCATTCCAGAGATGGAGTATGAAAGCACTTCAGTGGATGCATTACTTGATATGGAAAGGTCCAAGAGGACGTCATCAAACATTTTTTCTCATGGAAACCTCGCACCTAATTATGAGGAATATGAATATGGAAGTGAAATAATTGGAGTGTCTACACCTTATGAAGAGGATCCATTTCCAAACCACCCATTGTTTGAGTCTTGCTCTGCGGCCTCATCTGAGTCCAGCCTGGATATTTGCTTTTTGAGGCCCATCAACTTTACCCTGGAATCAAACAGAACAGAGCGATCTTTGCAGCCAGCGAGCAGAAATTGTTTCTCCCCTGTGAGCAACAGCAGCTACAGGCATGAAGGTATTCATATTAAAAACAAGCCTTTGAGCAGATCCCTTAAGGAGTTTCCTCGGAATCAAGAAGCAGTCTCTACAAGACTTTATAGTGCCAGATGCACCAGTGCCAGCAGGATGCAGTTTAAGCAGGATAGAAGCACTCAGTCCCACGGTTTATCAGATTCAGCTCGCAATTCACACAGGCAATTCTACATTCCACAAAGGCCTCGTGCAGACAGTAGATCTCTACTAGAGGTAAGCAACATTCTACTATATATTAGTACAGGTATGTGATCTGTTATCTGGATACCCATTATCCAGAAAGCTCCGAATTAAGGAAAGATCATCTTCCATAGACTTCATTTAAGTCCAATAATCCAAATATTTAAAAACGATTTCCTTTTTTTTCTGTAATAATAAAACAGTACCTTGTACTTGATCCAAACTAAGATATAATTAATCCATATTGGAAGCAAAACCAGCCTATTGGGTTTATTTAATGTTTAAATGATTTTCTAGTAGATTTAAGGTATTAAGATCCAAATTAGGGAAAGATCCATTACCCGGAAACCCCCAGGTCCCGAGCATTCTGGATAACAGGTACCATATCTATAGTATATTTAATAATAATATCATGAAGGACCCCACTTGTATCTGCAGTTGGTAAATACAAACCAGACAGTTATGTAAGCAAAAAGGCAAAACTAATTGAATTGTAACATAAAAAACATACATGAGAAATGTTTTTCTGGATGAATGGGTAGAATTAGTGAGGCTTTGCTTTTTTCTATAGTATGTAACTATTTACTGTAAATCCAGGAACCTTCTTTCCAGTGGTGACAAGGCAAGTTTAATAATAACACCTTTTATATCTAGGATATCCAAATGGATGGAAATGCAAGGTTCTACCACAAGGATGAAACTGAACAAACCTCTTTTAGTGAGCACCACCCAAGACCAGATCAGAAGGGTGGTTTCCGAAGCTCCTTCCGTAAACTATTTAAAAAGAAGTGAGTAGTTTGTGGATTACATATTTTCATTACATATCTATATCCCAAAAATGTTACACTGGGGCGCGCCGCCAATGAGGCCAGCTGAGCCGCTCGCCTCATACGGCAGCGCCGGAAATGATTCCAGGGGCAGCAAAAAGCCGCTCCTGCACCTTTAAGAGCCAAATTTCCAGTTTTTGAACCAGAAATTCAGCAATTGCGCTCTCCGCAATAGTGTTTCTGCCTCCCCTCCCGACGCGTAAGTTGGTGGGGGGGGGCGGCATTGCAGGAGCTGATGTTACATATGGTACAATCACTTATAAACCTATACTCACTGTGTAACCCAGATTTGTCAAGGACGCCAATTTAATCTCAGTAACAGTCTTTTTCTTAAAAGACAACTAGTGTACAACAAATTATGTACTTTAAAGGGATACTGTCATGGGAAAACATTTTTTCCCCCAAAATGCCTCAGTTAATAGTGCTGCTCCAGCAGTCTTCTGCACTGAAATACGTTTTTCAAAAGAGCAAACTGATTGTTTTATATTTAATTCTGAAATCTGAGATGGGGCTAGACATATTGTCAGTTTCCCAGCTGCCCCCAGTCACGTGACTTGTGCTGTAATAAACTTCAGTTACTTTTTACTGTTGTACTGCAAGTTGAAGTGATATCACCCCTCCCTTTCCCCCCCAGCAGCCTAACGACAGAACAATTGGAAGGTAACCAGATAGCAGCTCCCTTACACAAGATAACAGCTCCCTGACACAAGATAACAACTGCCTAGTAGATATAAGAACAGCACTCTATAGTAAAATCCAGGTCCCACTGTGACACATTCAGTTCCATTGAGTAGGAGAAACAACAGCCCGTCAAAAAGTCCATAGTGCAGCACTGGCTGAGATGAGTGCCTACACACCAATATTACAACTAAAAAAAATACACTTGTTGGATTAGGAATTCAACATAATAGTGAATTATTTGCAGTGCAAACAGTGTAATCTAGGTATAAAAACTAGGGATGGGTGAATTTTTTCACCTTGGAAATGACGCCCACAGACTTGTATGGCAGCGTGCGTAAAAAAAAAAAAAAAGACGCGCATCAACTTTAATGGGCATCTGCGACAATTCGCTGGCGGCAAATTTTTGGCAAAACAAAATGGCTCAAATTCGCCCATCCCTAATAAAAACGACACCATAAAAATCATGACAGAATCCCTTTAACCATTGGGCATCTCTGTAAGTCTATAGGATTTTAAGTCTCACAGCAGTGAAGAAGTTCTTTTCAGAATTAATTTCATGGTGTACCATGCACTCTGACCTTTTTGGCCTTTATACCACTTGCAGTATGATTGTCATTACAAGAGTCCAGAGATCACAGTATTTTAAACATACAGGACACCTACTGTTACCTTGTTCATACCGACCAGTATCATATGCCTCAGTCACAAACAGCAGTGGAGTTAGCCACTTTAGGAGGAAGGGATAACTTTGGGGCAGGGGTGTAACTATATAGGAAGCAGGGGGGCTGGAGGTATAGGGGCCCCATGTGGCCCTAATTCATATACAGTTTCAATAAGTATTGGTAAAACAAGTCAACCTCTAAACATTTTGGGGGCCTCAAAAATGGCCTCCTGTGGCGCCCAGCAATATCTGGTTACGCCACTGCTTTGGGGGAGCAAATTCTTCACAGTCTTATCTACCATTGGTTTGGTAAATCTTCACCATAAATATGATATACCATTTACAATGTTATAGAGATGCTGTCATACCTTACTATACAATTACAAGTGTAAGATCTCAAATTACAGCAAGGCCACCTCCCATAAACCCCAGTTTAAACAAATTATTACAATTTTTTAGAAATGGTTTCCTTTTTCTCTGTAATAATACAACTTTACATTGTACTAAATCCTAACTAAGATATACAGTAAATAATCCATATTGGAGGCAAAACAATCCTATTGGGTTTGATTAATGTTTAAGTGTTATTTCAGTAGACTTAAGGCATGGAGATCCAAGTTAAGGAAAGATCTCTTATCCGGAAAACCCCAGGTCCCAAGCATTCTGGACCACAGATCCTATACTTGTATTATAATTGCAGAAATCCACATATTAAAAAAAGTCAACCTCCATCTAGTTCAACCTTTTAGGTCTATATAAAACCTGCCTAACTGTCTTTTTTCACCCTAACTTTATTTTACTAAATTAAAAACCTCTTGAATAATTGTGTTAGCTATTAACAGCCATATTCTATAGATTTGGCTGAAAAAAATGGAGGGGCGCTAGTAGTAGTAGTGCCAACTATAAGCCACACCACAATTATAAGTCACGCCCACTGTAAGCTTCGCCTACCAACACTTTCTGGTTTTTAAAGCAAAGCCGCGCGGAACCGAAACGTCGGCTTAATAAACCTACTTTTTCATTCAACAAATAGTACTTTTTCTCCTTTTTACAAAAATCCTGTGAGTGCCAGTACTTTGAACTTTTCTCCAGTACTTTAAGCAAAGTGACGGCACACCAACGTTTCAGTTCATCACAGGAACTTTCATCAGGGACCTTGTTGTAATGTTGTCCATGGTGTGCGTCATTTTGCTTTCAATGTCTATTTTCTTCAGGATGGCACCCTGGCTGTATCTTCTGGGCGAATGGAGTGCGCTCTATATAATACTGTATATATATATATATATATATATATATGGCCCTGTATATGACACAAATAGCAAAATATTTTCAAACAGTCTCATATAATGAGAATCCACATATTTTGGTGCTCTAACTTGCATGTAGCAAATTCATATCTCAGCTGCTATGTAATGCTTTTATTTTCTTTAGGACATAAAATGTCCTGCTCAGATACATTTTTATTCTATGTTCTTACTCCTAACCATGGAATAAAGGTACCAGGCCCAGATATAAAACTGAATGTTCTCATTTTGTTGCATTTCTATCCTATAACAACAAGGCAACTCTTCACTTATGAACGTCACTTTCATGAGTCTTATGGAATCTTAAAGTTTTTAAGATTTTTTTTTTTGTTTATCATTCCCTTGCTGTGTTCTGAGATTTTAGGTCTGGTGGACTAGAAAGCAAAGAGAAATCAAGCGAGAAGTCATCCTTAGACCAATCTCCTACAAGACAAGAAATCTTCCGCACTCATTCTGCTCTGATCAGTGAACTTGACCGTGGCACAGCTGTGTGATAAAGCAAAATATGGCTTTGCTTAGATACTATAGGATGCTATTTGACCTTTTGGTTTGTTGATGACTTCTATTGGAAAGTAGCTCTAGAAATGATAATAGCCTCAGTATTATACATAGAAAGGCAAAACAGTAGTTATTAAAAATCTCAATGCAAAAGTCACACACAGCCTTACTTTACTTTATAGGTGAATGAGCTATTTTTGGTTTTACTATGCGGATCTACATGGGAAAACATGTCTGCTCAACTTTTATGCTTCTGCTTTATCACCATTTACCTAGAGCCATATTATGACAAAGTAAAGTGGACAGAACACTATGGGAACTGGTTGGCAAACAACAGAAACACAGAAAGTAAAGCACAGTGGGATTGTGGTAGTGGAGGAAACTCCAACCCTAAAATTCCCAGTCATCTGAATGGCTCTGGGTTGGTAATGCAGTTTGTCGTCTGGTCATATTGTCCATAGCAACAAACCAGCAATATCTCCTAGTACACTTGCCAAAAAAAGTAACCTGTGATAGCTATTAAAGAAGAAGGAAAGTCGTTTCACTCAAATTTTAGTGAAATGTGAAATTACTTTCCTTCTCCTTTAAGACATTTGGGAATCAGGTGTCTCAATCAATATGGATAATTTATTTATTCACCTATCCAATGTGAACTGTGCACTGTTTCTACCTTAAAAAACCCTACATTCCCAACAATATGGTTTCTGGGTAGAGTGAAAAGGGGGGAAAGATAGGAATACAGCAATGCATAAGTGGAAAAAGCAGAGCAAGAAAGAAGAACATGAAAGTATCAAAGAAGCGAAGAAAAAGAAGAAGCAAGTCAGGAACATAAAAATATAATTACTTTAAGTCTACTAAAAATCATTTAAATATTAAATAAACCCAATAGGATTGTTTTGCCACCAATATGGATTTATGCAATATAGTTACCATTAAGTACAAAGTACTGTTTTATTATTACAGAAAAAAAAGGAAATTATTTTTAAAATTATAATTATTTGCTAATGGTCACCATGGAAGATGGCGTTCCTGTAATTTGGAACATTCTGGGTAAGGTATCTGTTCAGGAAATGGAGCAATATAGGAACATGATCAATGAAGACAAACTGGGAGGCAACCATAAGGATGACAGGGGGCCAGAATGAACCATTAACAGACCAGGAGAATGATTGCAGATGCAGGAAAGGGGACAAACATCTCTTCACAGCACTGAGAGAGTGATATTATGAGACAATTTGCAATTGGTCTTCATTTTTTATTATTTGTGGTTTTTGAGTTATTTAGTGTTTGTTTCAGCAGCTCTACAGATTGAATTTTCAACAATTTGATAGCTAAGGTCCAAATTAAACTAGCAACCATGCAATTAATAAATTATAAACTGGAATATAAACAGGAGAGGCCCTGAATAGAAAGATCAGTAATAAAAAGTAGCAATAACAATAAATGTGTATCCTTACAATGCATTTAGATGGGGACAGTCACCCCCATTTGAAAACTGGAAAGAGTCAGAAGAAAAAGGCAAATAATTCAAAAATGACAAAAAAGAAAAAATGAAGGCCAATTGAAAAGTTGCTTAGAAATAGCCACTCTTTACTAAAAGTTAAGTTAAAAATAAACCACCCCTTTAAACATCTCAGGTTCTGAGGCCTTCAAGCTGACATCAAGGCAACCTGCTGATACATAAGGTGTTGGGCAACGTAGGCTACAGTTTATCCACTTTGAAACTGAATTTAATGTCCCGGGATTCATTATTCCCTTCCAACGTTTTATTTTGGTTCATGATTTAATGTGGGATTAAGCACGCTCATTGGTCTCGCTAGGACATTCCAAGTTCAATAGCTTGTTAAGGTTTTGGTGTTGCAGAATCTAAATATCTAATAGGCGATAGCTGTTGATACCTGAAGTTTCATGGAAATAACCATAGTCTAGGGATAAGCCACCACCACAAAATACCTACAGTATATCTTTGTAAGAAAATCATTCCATGCCCCTAGTCTGTGGTTCTGTTTAACATGTTCTGTAACATGCTGTAAATAGTGTAAATCAAAGGACAATTATTGAATAATTACTATTATTATTAGGTTATCTTAATATCTGAAAAAATATATTAAGGAGGATTTAGTAACTTCTTGTTATGTCACTGGACTGAACCATGATGTACATTATTATTATTATCATGTATTGTAATTTCCCCATCATATTCTTATCAGCAGTGGGAAGCACAAATACGGACTGTGAAGAATGATGGGTTTATAATGGTCTGATGTATGCAATTTGGCAGCTATGAATAAAATTGCCTTTCTTCTGTTTTCTACTATATGTACCAAACATTCTAGAATAAAACTAACTTTATTTGACTGCAATTGATGTTATTTTCTGTTACCCTATTAAAAAAAATAGTACCACATATATCAAATATGCATTTATTTCAGCTCTCAAGTCAACTCGTTTTAGGAAACAACTGGTAGATTACTTTTTCAGTTGCATTATACAAGAATAATGGCAAAGTCACTGATTCATTGGGTATGTGGCTAGAATAAAAGGTAATGGGCAAAACAAGTCTTACAGTCTTAAAGGGCATGTAAAGGCAAAAAAATAAAATCCCATTTTTACTTTCTTTAATGAAAAAGAAACCTATCTCCAATATACTTTAATTAAAATATGTGTACCGTTTTTATAAGAAACCTGACTGTATGCAGTGAAATTCTCCCTTGATTTACTGCTGTGGATAGGAATTGTCAGACGGTCCCTAACTGCTGAGCAGGGAAACAATCATACTTATGAACAGCAGGGGGAACCTCCACCTTACTTACCAGCCATGCAGAAATTAAGCAGCTTTGTTTATGACGATCCCTAAGCAGCCCAGACCACACTGAGCATGTGCACAGTCTTAGTCTTGCAAAGATGTTTAACAAAGTTACAAGATGGTGACCCCCTGTGGCCAACTTTGAAAGCATAAATGATTTGTTTGATTAGGCTTGTGGTGCAGTAAGTTCATGTTTATATTTAGTGTACAAAATACAGCATTTCTAGCATTATTCTATTTTACACTTTACATGCCCTTTAAAGACAATGGGTAGGATAGTCCCACCACACACCCAAATCTAATCTCTCATGAGAGGTCTCTATATTAATTTAAAAAAAGGGGTCCCATATGAATTACTCAACATCCACTTAGACCTTTATGGCAGATATATAAAACTGCACTATAAATTTAATATCCTTCTATTGGTAGTGGTAAATATGTACATATGTTACCTGTCCATACACGGGCAGGTCTCAGGTCCTTTAGGGTGATTTGGCAACTTATCTGCCCATGTATGGCGCCCTCCAACAGGCCTACCAGATTGATATCTAGCCAAAATTTGACCAGATCTCGATTGGGAAGGCTTAATTTTTCTGTTGGATTGAGGATTACATCAGCTCATTGATGCGGTACTTGCTCCAACTTTTCATATCCCCTTCAGTGTAATGTGATCATTTGGACCTAGGGCCAAACGATCGTAATACCATGATATTGCCCACCCAAGGTGGGCCTGTTGAGGTAAGATTCATGCAGTGTATGTTCATCTATATTCTCCCTATATGAACCAATCCCGGAAGGCCACATACGCAGGTAAGGTAGGTCTAAAATCTCAGCTATTCTCCATACATGCCATTATGGAGGAACTCGGCCCTACCACACTTCAAGAAACTGGAGGACTCATACTACTTGCCAATACAGGGGGTAAAATGGCTTAAAAATGTGATCTGTGAGGAAACCTTTATTCAGTTTGAAACTTTAAAAGACCATTTGGAGAACACAGAACTGCAAATTGTTCACTACATACAACTAAGGCACGATTTCAAGGCCCAATTGTCAAGGATTAGGTAGGGGGAGCTGTGGAGACTGAAGGGAAAGGGCAAGTCCTTGAGGCAGGAGCTGTATGTGCCTAGGGGAAACTTGAAGGGAAGCAGGAACAGGTTGATGAGGGCGAAGAGTCAGACTGGAACAGGTGCAGAACAGGACGGAGAGGGCGAAGATCAGGACTGGACTGGACAAGACTAGGCAGGAAGAAGAGGGCGACGACTAGACTGAACGGGGCAGGAGTGGAACAGGAACAGACTGGATGGGACAGGACAGTGCGGGCGTAGAACAGATCAAACTGGGGATCGAGTGCAGAGTGGCTCTAGAGTGGATAGCAAGACAGGACCGGAGCGGAAGGAGATTAGAGTAGGATAGCAGGAGGAGACTGGAGCAAGAGAGGAGACTGGAGCAGGATAGCAAGAGAGGACTGGAGCCGAGGATAGCAAGAGAGGACTGGAGCCGAGGATAGCAAGAGAGGACTGGAGCCGAGGATAGCAAGAGAGGACTGGAGCAAGATAGCAAGAGAGGACTGGAGCAAGAGAGGACTGGAGCCGAGGATAGCAAGAGAGGACTGGAGCAAGATAGCAAGAGAGGACTGGAGCCGAGGATAGCAAGAGAGGAGTACAAGGTAGGGTTGGATCAAGGTCAAGGCTGGGAAGGTACAAGATAAGGTAAGCAGGACAAGACAAGGCAAGGCAAGGCAAGGTAGGCAAGGCAAGGCAAGGCAGACAAGGCAAGGCAGAATAATAAGGGAAAAGGGGCAAGAGCTAGAACTACCTAGTTAGGGGCGCTGCCGCAGTACTAGGAAAACCATGCAATGCTCTGGCAAGGAGTGGTCTAAGAGCTACCCTTAAATAGGGAAGAGTCAGCCCTGATTGGCTGATGAAACTAGGTAGCAGCTGGGTTGGGGCTGTAGATGCCAAACAGGCTGCAGCTGAGCTGAGGCTGGAGAGGCCAATCAGGCGGAAGCTGGGCTGGGACTGCAGAGGCCAGGTTATACATAGCAAGCAACCCTACAGGCTGCTCACCTGGCCAAATGGTTAAGGCATCGAGCCAGAAACCCAAAGGTCCCCGGCTCGAATCCCAGCAACTAAACAACACCCTCCCACTGATTAAGATTAAGGCCCACACCTGCTCTCCTAAAGAAAAGATCATGTGCAATGGTGTGTCAGCGTTCGTGCATGCATGCTGCGGGGGAGGTAAGATGCAATTAGAAATGTTCCCCTTATCTTGTTGCTGATCCATTGGCTGTCAAAGTAACTTATGGATATGTACTATTGTGTAACTGCATCTGACACCCTGCCACTGCTGTGTTTGTATGTAAAAAAAAAAAAAACTTAAATGTTCCCATCATACAGATCATGCAGTATCAGAATTATGGCTGCAGCCAATAACCAGTGGGTGAATTTGGGTATTTAAGTGCATGAATATGCTTGTGGAAATACATCCATTGATTATCCACGAGAATCTTTGACAGAATTTTTGTAAACAATGACAATAAAGCAACAATTTCTATAGCTCACTATCTTACTATATCAAAATTCCTTTGAAAGTTTTTATGCCCAAACCACAAGTTCATATGGGAAAATATTTTGTGTGAAACAACTGGTTTATGTGCTTTTTATTCGAATACCTGTTGTTATTGGAAAATGTTACACTTCCCAAATTCATGACACTGCTTCAAAACTAGGCACAGCTTTCCAGCTTCTATACCATTTTTACAAAATATTATTTATAAAAATGCCTCTTCTTGAGAAAGGGGAGTCCTCCCCTTTGGTGCTTGTAAAGTTTTTAATGATATAAATTCCCCAATAATGGCAACAATAGAAATGGAATGGAGAAAAGGAACACGAGAACCACAAATTCGTTTTTTTACAAATATAACAATTTTATTACAGGTTTTTATCAATGACACCAAGAAATGAAAATATGAATTTCAATTAGAAAAATGTTTCTTTAAAGCTGAAATGGTATAAAAGAAGCTAAAAAAGCTACAGAAATTATTTCCCCCATCTCTCAATTCGAAATAATTTTTTTGATACTTCAACCATAGAATAGGCTACTACGACTTTGATTTGAAGTAAAATCGTTCGACTATTCGATAATTGAAGTACTGTCTCTTTAAAAAAACTTCTACTTCAATACTTCGCCAACTTAAACCTGATGAAGTGCTATGTTAGCCTATGGGGACCTTCGAGAGCATTTTTGAAGTCGAAGTAAAATCTTTCAATTGATCGCTGAAATCCTTTGAATCGTTCGATTTGAAGGATTTCACCGTTCGAACGAACGATTTTACTTTGACCGCAAATGCGAAAATTCGATGGAAAAAAACTTCAAATTCGATAGTTGAAGTAATTCAATTCGATGGTCAAATTTCGAAGTATTTTACACTTCGAAATTCGACCCTTGATAAATCTGCCCCATAGTGTTGACAGTGCTTTCCTTCAGTTACTTTAATTCAGTCTGGGCCCTGAGAAAAGTTAGAGTAATGTAAATGACATTTTATCATTTACACTTTGCTTATCTTAAATTGTTACAAAAGTATCTAAATGCAGCTGCCACATATTCTGTGCTCTGCCAAAAGCCTCTTATTTAATTAAGTTTTAGAAACAATGTATCTATTTCTGCCTATTCAGTGCAGGAGATCAAAGAGAAACTTGGGACAAATCAGTAACAATCCAGGACTGTGGGTTGAGCTGTCAAAATCGGGATAGTCCTGCAAAAAACGGGACAGTAGGGAGGTATGCTTTTGTCCTGAAGAAGACACCCCTCTGTGGTGCTGAAACATTGACCAATAAAGTAAGAGTGTGTCAGTATATTGTTGTGTTTTGAAAAGTAATCAATTTAAATTAAAGGGCTGATTTACTACAAGTTCTTAAGGAAAAGACAACTCCAATCAATCATTCAATTAATATTAAAAAACATGTGGAGCAGGCACTCAAAATAAAGGCATTCTTCCACCAGACGAATAAAATCAAGTTTCAAAAGTTCATTATGTCCAGATATACAGACTTATGCATTTAAAACGAACGAAAAAATCCTTCGAATCGAACGATTTTAAGCGATCGATAGAAGGATTTTTATTCGACCCAAAAAAACTTAGAAAAGTGCTGGGGAAGGTCCCCATAGGCTAACATTGGACTTCAGCAGGTTTAAAGTGGCGAAGTTTTTTTTTAAAGAGACAGTACTTTGATTATCGAATGGTCAAATGGTGGAACGATTTTCGCTTTGAATCGTGCAAATCATTTTAATTCGATCGAATTTGACCAACTCGATGGTCGAAGTACCCAAAAAAATACTTCGAAATTCGAATTATTCACTCAAGCTTAGTAAATCTGCCCCTTAGTCATAGGCTATCTATAAGAGCTCTACACACAATATTTAAACACATGTGCACCAATCAAAGAACATTTTAAATTATCCAGTTAACGAATCACATTGCTAGACAGAAAAACCAATCACAATTAAAAGTATATATAAGTACAAACTGAGGCCACAGCCATCAATAAGGTCACAGGTGCCATATTGGTACACCTTAGCCTACCTCAAAGGTGGCCTGTGCCATATTTATACACCCAAATAGTGATCAAAAAGTCAAAAGTTATATTAACACAACAATGAATTACTATACCATCTGAATAATTCATAATGGATTGACAGAATTGTATTTATCCCCAATCAATCTTCCTGGATCTTGCCTATCAACACTGATCAAATCAAACGGAAAGTTCATAAAAAACAAAAAAAACTGAAATGTTGTCCATAACTTATAATAGGATTGTTTACATACTAATTTTGGTCAAAACAATCAAAATGGCCATTGGATATGATCAAATTGGTAAGCTAATATGATCCTTTTGATTAAAATTCTATAAAAGATCAAATACTGCATGAAACCTTCCACATTTAATCCTAAATCTGACCCTCAGACTTTAAACTGTTTCAGAATTCGGAGTTTTACAGCTCCTAAAAATATTTACTAATTCATTAATATTTACAAAAACAATAATGTAAGTTAGTGCCTACCTTGATTTGATCATTATCAAACAACTTGTATAAGATGTTGTGTTTATGGTCAAGGTAACAAAAAGAAAAGGAAGAAGAAACACAAGATACCTCTCTGCGCCAACTATTCATTTAGATTAATGGGAATTGGGGCACATTTGGGCATTTTCAGGGCAAAAATCTCCTGTCATCAGTGGTGACAAGCTTTACATGTCATTGGCCTAGACAGCAACAAAATTGCTTTGACATAACAGCAAAACAATATCAGGTATAAAAAAACAAAAATAAAACTTTCAATCATAACTAGATGGTGTCGTTTCTGAAGAAACCACAAGATGTTGGCTTTGAAACGCAAGAGGTGTTGGGGCCAGTCGCCCCTGGTGCATAGAGAGTACACAAAGTTGGTAGAATCTGGTTTAAAACTGTGAAAATTGAAACAGATCAAATTGTACCATTAAAATCAATCAAAAAACCTGATTGGCTGTTTTTGGCTCCACCCACTTAAAATTTCAATCCCAGTCCCCCTGTGACCGACTGTGCCAAGTTTGATGTCCCTGCCGTTAACTGTGAAAGAATGGCAGCAACTTATATATTGACATTGATTAGCAATAGCTAACATTTGATTGGCTGTTTTAAGCTCCACCCAGTTTTCTGAATTTTAACCCCAGTCACGGTCTGTACCAAGTTTGGGGCCTCTGGCTTTAAAACTGTGAGAATGGCAGTATTTGAAACTTTTACATTGAAGTCAATAGGTAAAATCTGATTGGCTGTTATTGGCTCCGCCAACTTTTCCTAAATTTTGACCACAGTCACCCAGTGAGTAATTGTGCTGAGTTTGGGACACTTGGCATTTACGCCGTAATAATAGCAGCAATTTGGCGTTTTTCATTAAGGTCAATGGCTGAAATCCAATTGGCTGTTGTTGCCCCGCCCCCTTTTTTTCCTAATTCTGAACCAGAGTCACCAAGTGACTAACACTTTAAGGTTTCGAAATCATGACATTTAACATGTAAAAATGGCAGCAATTTTATGTTTTTCTATTGAAAATCTATGAATGACATTTGATTGGTTGTTGGTGGCTCCACCCACTTTTCCTAATGTTGAAGTGCAAACACCCAGTGACCACATTTGTGATATTCAAGGTCCATGACATCAATAACGTGCAAATGGCAGCAATTTTAATTTTTCCCATTTAAATCATCAAAGAAATCTGATTGGTTGTTTTTGGTTCCACCCACTTTTCCAGATTTTGATCCCGGTCCTCCAGTGACCAACTGTGCCAAGTTTGAGGACCCTCCCATTAAGTTATTTCATATTATTCAGCAGCAAAGTACAAAAATGTTACTACAGCCTTGAGTCTTTTCCCCTCACCCTCCTTCCCCAATACAACTGTGTCTTCCTGTTGCTGCCAACAGTCTTTTGCCCCAATCCCAGATGAAGATGGTGTCCCAGGCACAGCAATGTCTCAGGTCAGAACAAATTCCAGCCAGTCAGGTCATGGCACTTTTGGGGTCAATGTCGGCCACTATAGGCCTGGTGTAGTAGGCACAATGGCATATGAGACCACTATACAGTTTGCCTTCCTCAGTCAATGAAGGAGGATCAGTTTGGATCAGCTAACTTGAGTGCAAGATGAGATCAAAGAAGATCTAAAGTGGTGGCAGGGCCGGATTTACGTAGTGAGCGCCCTTAGGCCCACTGCCATTCGTCGCCCCTGTCCCCTCCCCTATATTTGTGCAAATTCTCATCATCTGGACTGAAGCAATGGGGATTGTTGCATTGGAATTAAAAAAATGATTGCATATCCAGCGCATCCCCAGTGTTTTTGAACCAATGTGGGTGTGGATGGGCAGCAAGCCCGGTGGCCTTTCCACAAATCCGGGCCTGAGTGGTGGCTTGTCCAGGGAAGGCTTCAGGGAAGAACAAAGCTTTTTCCAGTGGTCAGATTTTCACTCACTCACTACGGACTAGGCTGGGGGGCCATTTGGGGGAAACAAGCAGCGTAAGGCTTGTGGCCTGATCCATCATTTATGCTGCAAAAAGTACACTAGAAATAAGAGCGGCTCTACAGAGTCTACTGCACTTCCAGGACCAGTTGGAATGGAAAAATATGACCATTCAATCAGACAATGTCACCACAGAATGTTATCTAAAAAAGCAAGGTGGTACAAATCTAAATCTCTCAAAGAGGAGCAGAGCAGCATCTGCTAAACTTCACGGCCATACCCATACCAGGATGTCTCAATACAAAAGCAGGCTTCCAAAGCAGACAGGTGTTGGATCAGCATGAATGGAAACTGAATTAGGCAGTGCTCCACAACCTAGTGGAAGCCTGAGGAAACCCTTCCATAGACTTAATGGCTACAACGAGAAATACAAAGTCCAAAGTTCTTTTCCAGGAGACGGAGGCACGGACCGGTGGCAGTGGATGCCCTGTACCAGACATTTTCCAGGAGGGGAGGAGTTAACACATAAGTAGCTGACATGGATAGTGGCCAGGAAAGGAAAATCACGATTATCATGTAGTCATTTTCCCTTATGTCTGACACAGTAATCAAAGGTTTTTGTACTTACAGTACATGGGGAATTGTGTTTGTGTGATAACTGTTGCTAACAAAGAAACATCAGTTCTGTCTGGATTTGTGGCAGGGGTTTCTGAGAGTATATACATATGGCAATCATTTTAAACATACCTTTCAGAGCTTGGTCTTTATAAATATCAACTGTGAACCTCTAATTTGACATAATATACTATTTCCCATATATAATAAGGAATTAAGTTTAGCCAGGAGCAGTAACCCATAGCAACCAATAAGATGTTTGCATTTAAACAGGTGACCAGTAAATTCTACCTGCTCATTGGTTTCTATGGCTTACTGCCCCTGGGCAAACTTAGTGCCTTTGATTACATAATCCCCTACAGCTCCAATAAACCTTGTGTAAAATCTGAAATAACAACATATTTATTTCATTTTAAAAGTTTAATGGGTTTTTGAGTCCAAGTTGTAATTTTCTTCAAAATGTTTTTTTAGGTAAGTGGCCTTTGGTCTTCTCTTTGGTTCACGTGACAGCATCTTCTTGATTATGGCTTCCTAAAAAGAAATATTTAAATTAACTACTGTATTCCATGAAATTATTAGTATCATATTTATAATAAGTCCTCTTAAAGGAGCCATAGGGAGTATAGGGACTTTCTCCTTAGCTTCATATCTTTAATCCACTAATGGATTTAAAGGTTCATTTACATATGCAATGCAATATACAAAGCACAAAATTGGAATGCAAATCTCCAGGTTATCTGAGCAGAATGCAGTCTATTTTCCAGAATTAGGGTGTAATTGCTGGTGTGTGCTAAGCTGCATTTACCAGAGCTTGGGCATGACCGTGATGCACTAATATGGGTACAAAGTGGTATCTGGTTTGATAAATCAGTGTAATCCTGTAAATTGGGGAGCATCTTTTCTCTTTTGTATTTATGTTGCTCTTAGGATAAAAAGCATTAAAAATGTTGACGGCATCTGATTCATTTGTGGCACGAAAAGTGGGGTGGAATCATTCCAAAGAATTTGAATGGACAAATGAGTGCTGTTTAAAGGACCAGTAACATCAATTGTTTTTAAAAAAAAATTCGTTAGTAAACATCAAAAAATAAACACCAAGACAAAAAAATTTTTAAAATTGCAAAGCCTTTATTAAGAAATAACTTACCGAAACTCCACTTCCTGTCATCTACAGAAAAAGCGACACGGCGACCATCCATTGTGCAGCGCTGGATTTCTCCTCCTTGGCTCTGTCTCATGCTGTATTGACAGCATGTGAAGCTGCTGCTGCATCAGGGAGCGTGGTTTCCATAACCGAGGATTGCTGGCTCATCGGCGCATCTGTAGAGTGGGGAAGCTGTTAAGAGAGGAGCTGGGCCACATCATGGATGTTTGTAATTCCAGGCTGATCGGAGTTCCCACTGTCACTGACACGTAGCCACTCTCAACATGTGCTGCTTTCAGTATCGAGCGCTTCTTACCGACACTAATTCAATGCGCTGCTTTCTGTGCTTAGCCAGCAGGGGGATAATGGAATGCAAGGAAATGTTGGGCTTCTCTCTCGTGGACCCTGACACTGAACAGGAACCAGCACTGTGTGTCCGCTTGCAGTTTAGCGCTCGATAGCACGCAGCCACTCTCAGATGCGCTGCTTTCCGTGCACACGTGTTATCACAGTGCTGGTTCCTGTTCCCCCTGCTGGCTAAGCACAGAAAGCAGCGCATTGAATTAGTGTCGGTAAGAAGCGCTCGATACTGAAAGCAGCACATGTTGAGAGTGGCTACGTGTCAGTGACAGTGGGAACTCCGATCAGCCTGGAATTACAAACATCCATGATGTGGCCCAGCTCCTCTCTTAACAGCTTCCCCACTCTACAGATGCGCCAGCAATCCTCGGTTATGGAAACCACGCTCCCTGATGCAGCAGCCGCTTCACATGCTGTCAATACAGCATGAGACAGAGCCAAGGAGGAGAAATCCAGCGCTGCACAATGGATGGTCGCCGTGTCGCCTTTTCTGTAGATGACAGGAAGTGGAGTTTCGGTAAGTTATTTCTTAATAAAGGCTTTGCAATTTTAAAAAATTTTTTGTCTTGGTGTTTATTTTTTGATGTTTACTAACGAATTTTTTTTTAAAAAAATTTGATGTTACTGGTCCTTTAATCCTATGTGTGAAGACACATTTTGCGGGTGTCCCGAAGGTCAGCACCTGCACAGCCATTGTTAAAAGGGTTGTTCACCTTTAAATTAACTTTTAGTGTTATATAGACAGTGATATTTGAGACAATTTGCAATTGGTTGTTCATTTATTAATGTAGCGAGAATGTAGTTATCAGCATACAAATAAGTGGTTTTAATGTTGATATATATGGTTTTCCCTACCCTTTGTACGTAACACGCCCATTAAACCTCAACATTAAGCCTCAACTGGATTTTCTCCTTTCTAAATTTCCACTTTTTTTCCTATTCCTATACTCTCTTTTCTTCAGTATCTCACCATTTACCCATACCTTTTCCTTTTGATATGGTTCTCACATTATAGTGTCCAGTGCAGATATTATGTGCAGTATCCATGCAGGAACTGGCTACCTGTAACTATAACTTTCTAACAAGTAGAAATTTGATACATACCTCAATGTGATATTGCTTTACAAAGCCCGGTGGCAATTCCCCATTCCGTAATTTGCCCCATTCCTAAAGTCAATAGATAATGTTGGTATGTAGAGTGGGATATGCCAAAAAAATACTCAAATAATTAAATATATATGCTAAATCATTCATCCATATACTGATAGTATGCACATTTATATTTACTGATTGCAGAATAAATTAGAAAATATATAACAGATATACAGATAGATGGATAGATAAATAATGTAAATATATACATGTTATATGATATTTTATAGAGTAAAAAGCTAAGTTCCACTTTACATGGACTGAAATGGACATTGCTTTTGTTTATATCTGCTTTCCAGGTAGCATGAATCATTGTCATCTTACATGTAGCACTTGCCTCTTTTTTTGCGTTAACATCTTTAAAAATATAAAAGAGCTCAACCAGTATTAAGCCTAATGGGAATATGTCCACTTCACTTTCATATGTCTCTTCATGCTGGAAATAAAAAAAGAGAATGAAAAATGTAACAATCTCTACAAGTGATCAAGGCTCTGTCTGTGCACAGGGAATAGAGATAACAAACAAAGTACCCATCTTTTTTATGGGAGAAGTTAACCTAAATATAAGATTTTTTTTTTTTGTAATTAACAGGCCTGAAAAAAGGAGAAATAGAGCAGTGTGAAGGGCATTGTGGGAACTGCAGTTTTGGCAGTAGGGCGCCAGTGGTTTTTCATCAAACAGATGATAACTCTATTCACAGGAACACAGAACAACCTTCAGGAGGACAGTCACAGATAAATGGAATACATTATTCAGCATTTACTCACATACAAAGATTCTAGATAGTACTTAGCCTTCTGAGGTCAATGACCAATATGAGGTTTGAGTCTACTCGGAAATGTCCAACGCCAAGCACAGGCCCTCCAAGTGGAACCTTGACAGGAACACATCTACTACTAGGTCTGTACACTTGAGTCCCTACTCGGTGGGTTATACACCCAGGACTTCTAATACCTCTAATCTCCTTTAGGCTGCTCACTAGCTTCCCTAATCCTATTCTCTCATTCCTGGAGTGGGTTATTACAGAACTATCCTCACACTATCTTCACCTATTTGGCCTACCTCCATCCAATCTCTGAGCACCATTCACCTCCTTCAACAGATGGGATCCAAAGAGCCCGAGCACATGTTGGCTTCCCCTTTTAAAGACTAGAACAATTACATCTCCTGGCCAGTTACTAAACAGCCAGAAAAACACTTTCATCCAGGATTCCCCTCCCAACTGTAAATAAAATAAGGCCATCTCCCATAGACTCCATTTTAATCAAATAATTCAAATTTTTAAAAATGATTTCCTTTTTCTTTGTAGTAATAAAAGTATAGTTTACTTGATCCCAACTAATATATACATGATTTAGACAGAGAGGCAACACTGCAAAGGAGGATAAAAGGCTGCTTGCCTGTGTTCATTTGGATGATAAAATATCTGATAGAGAACGGTGTAAAATGGTTGTGGGCCACGTTAAACTGATGTATGAGAAGGCTTTGGGGTCCACAAAGTAGGAGAAAATGGACTATATGTGTCCTTCAAATCACCAACTTGACATTCCAACATTGTATTTAAAGTTAATGTCTAGGTTAATTGCCCATTATATTAGTCATATTTACCTGTTCTGGAGCCATGTAGGATCGTGTTCCTCTGCCTTTGGTTCGTTGCAGAGCTTGCCTGTCTGCTTCTCCAGTCATCTGAGTCACCAGGCCAAAATCTCCTATTTTAATTTTCAGATCTTCTGCAAAAAATATATTTGCAGGCTGTAAAGAAAAGACCCAGTTAACATTTCATGAATAAGCACTGTGAATGAACAGACAGTTTGCTTAAGATGCCAAAAGTGCTAAACATGGAATAACAGTCAATTATATTGCTAGGGTTCAAACAGTAGCTTGCCTCAACTTCTGCAGTGCACATTCACCTAAAGAATCAGACACAAACTTCATTTAAAGCTTCAGGGTAGGAAGTGACTGCAACCGGGTTTGGAAATTATTCAGCACTATTGCTTCTTATTCTCGTCAAAGTGCAAGCACACCTGGCAAATACTCCTGCCAGAAATACCATGGGCCAAGCTGAATAACAAACAAGCAATGGTGGAAATTGAAAAAAGTCTATATGGCACAGTTTAAATAGTGGATAACAGATAACATTATGTTCTACAGAGTTTATCTGTTGGGTAACCAGAGCCTTTACTCCTTTGAATGGCTGCCACCATTGCTACACAGCAGCTTATTTATATAAACAATAGTAGTGTTTTTGAAGCAAACGCAACGGTGCAGGGCAACACTTCTTATATTTTATTACTTTAAAACACTTATTTTTTGATGTTACTGTTCCTTTAAGCACAACTTCCCTTTCTTTGCTATAGTTTATACATGAGCAGTGGTCAGCTCCATGTTGCAGCCTGGTGATCCCAGTGATGGCCAACAAAAAGAGCAACAGTTTTAACTTTAGAAACACGTTGCAGAGAAAATGTAGTCTCTGTGTAAAATGTATAATGCAGCAGTACAATTCTTAATGAATCAGATGAAAGTGAGTGTAGAACTGGCCAGACCAGGGATGACTGACAGAGTTGGCCAACTTGAATATATTGCAATATATGGACAAACTATTCCTGTTTTTGTCTAAAATGCATTTTGTGCATGAAGCTACTTAAAATGTTTTAATGTCCTATAGATTGAAAGTCAAAGTAGAGTTTGTATGCACTCCCTGGCCTTTCCGTATGCAATAATCTGTTGCTCAGTCCTCTAGGGAGACGGCTCTCCCCTGGGTTCACAGGAAATGAAGAATTGAGGGAACGGCACACAGAATAGATTGAAAGAACACCAGCAGGAATCATGGGGTCCCATACTACAATGTTAGCTGGACTAGGGTCCCAATTATTAAGCCACCTAGGCAGAGAGCCATGCCAACAAGAAGAAAGGGGTCTCAATAGATATGAATATGACCCACACAAGCACATACAGTATCACTCATTATAAAACTTTGCCCATAATCCACCCAGAGCCCGCCCATTGTCTATCAAGCCCTGCCCCCATTGTGGCACATAAATCTCACTTTTTTGTTAAGCACCCCCTGTACCCCCCTGATGGTTACCCTGTGTAGAGTTAATAGACCTGGGTTCATTTGGGGATCATTTGTGTGTGGCATCAGGATAATTATAAAATACCACAATCTTATAGTGTTCATAAATAAAGAAATCTAAAAATCTTTGGTACATTTTGTCACATTAATAATACTTCAGAGCTTACTTACATTAGACAGTTACATTACTTTAATAAAAGGGGACAGATAAATGTAATTTAGACTCACTTTAAGATCTCGGTGAATAAGGCCTTTTGAATGAATGTACACCACCCCTTCAATGACTTGCCGAAATATAACCAGGCTTTTGAATTTTTCAACTTTATTCATGCGTGCTATCCAGCTTTCTAAAGTTCCTTTTTCACACCACTCCATTCCTATGAAGAGATACTCCTCTTTTAATCCCGCTGGTGAGCTTTAAAATAAAAGCATTATTGCAATTCAACTAACAACACTTATTGAATGTTCACATGTGCAATAATTTAGTTAGTATAGTAACTGATCATGGCCAGGATCAGGCCGTAGTGTGTGGTAGTAACCATGAGAAGAAAAAAGGCTCCCCTAGTAATGGCCAAAACAGTGCAGAAACTGTAAATCGCCTACAGTAGTTGGTGGGGCTGGTGCTACTTTCAGTGAAGCACCAGTCTGGTGTCTCAGGTAAGCCAGACACCCCCATCGATTATACCTTTCCTAATCCTTTAAGCTCATCATAATAAAAGAAGAAGCTGGAGGTAAAACCATGAGAATTACTGGCTTAAACACTTAAAAATGAAAAACATTTTACCTGTAATCTCTGCTGCTATAGCTGCTGTCTGAACAACTGTCTTCTCCTGTCCAAGAATGATGATATCTTACAATGTTTGGGTGATCTAGATGTGCCAAAGCTTCAACCTCTTTTATGCATTTACTAATGCAAATTAAAAACAAGATTATTTGTATGTAACGAAATACTGAAAACTCTGCATAAAACCATTACTGCACATAAAGATTTGTACATTAGAAAAAATTTATCTCCTGCCCAATCAAATAGGTTTTTCTCTATCCCACTGGAAATTCTTGCCATAACCCTTATGATAATAACATTTTCTGGTTAAACATTCCCTTTTCTGAGGAAACCTCTTAAAAAAGAGTGGTACTGCAAAGAAACACATGGAATATTAAGTTAGTACAAGTACAAAACCACTGTTTATATACGTTTTCTATATGACAGGTGTAATCAGAGGTGTTTTATCAATTATGGCTCATGGGAATACTTTTTTTTTTTTTATCAGATTCTTTTAATTGAGTACATTTTCACATTAACAATAAGAAAAAAAAATAAAAAGGAAAAGAAGGAGAGTAAAAGCAGGGAAAAAGAGGAAGAAAAAGGGAGGAAATAGCTAAAGTTAGCCAGATTGAGCACTGCATTCAGTTACATCGTAATTATCCCATTCGGTGTACATTGCATTCTCGAACACCATTATATTCCAAATTTCACCAAATTTGCCCATGCAATATAGGTGAGTTTTTGTCCTGGGAGAATTTTGGCCTTCCAGAATGCTCGCGTAGGGGCTTCCACAGCCTTCCAGGTCATTAATATGGCTTTTTTTGCATAGTGCAAGAGTTGTAGCAAGCACAGTCTTTCACTTGACTTTAACATTAGTCCCTCAACGTGTCCCAAAAGGCAAAAGGCAGGAATCCGTATGGTCGGCTGGCCTGCAGTGGAACCCACAACCCCCAACACCTCAGACCAAAAGCGCTGTATTTTGGGGCAGTCCCAAAAAACATGCATGTAAGTGCCCACATCTTGATTACATTTCACACAAATATCCGGGCACCCCGGGTAAATCTGTGCTAGCCTATGCGGAGTCAGATAGACCCTGTTTAAAAATGTGGTGCAAATATATCTGTCCCGTACTGCAATGGAGGTGTCCGGTATTTGGTCCAATATGTCTTTCCAAGCTTCCTCCTCTATTTGGGGAAGATCTTGGGACCACTTCAAGGCAACAACTTTTACGGGATCAAAACTGTCCTGAAGTAATATGGTATAGAACCAACTTAGCGCTTTGGTGAGTTCTGCCCTATGGAGATATTTCTCCAGGGTCGATGCTGCAAGTGTCAAAGTGCCAGTGGGAAATTGGGCCTGGAAGGCATGTCTAAATTGTAAAAATTGGAATAACATATAAGTCTGAAGAGCAAATTCATCTTTGAGCTGGGCAAATTGTTTCAGGACATCCCCCTGTACCACGTCCCCCAGTAGTTTCACCCCTGCTCCAGCCCATAACCCAGCATCCGGTAGGGTGCTAAATTGTGGGAGTTTGGGATTACCCCAAATCGGGGTCCATTTGGACCAACTGGCCAAGGCCTTGTAGGGAAGTATTACAGTTCTGTGGAATACCTGAGTCACTGTTCTCATGGGATGCGTCAATTTAGAGGCAGAGGGGAGCCCTCTGTGAAACTGGTTGGCCAAAGCCTCAAATGATGAGACCACAGCTACCTCAAGGACCGTGGCCTGGTTATTAGGGTCTGGGTTGATGGTATTTTTTGTAGTACCATTTTTGACCTCGTGTAAGACAAAACTCAGTAAAGGAAAACCTTTAGTAATAGTCAGGCAATTTATTCATACATAATACAACATAACAGTTTTGTCTGGGTAAGCTGTTGGAGTAACACACAGAATGTCAGCCAAGGACTTACCAAAGACCCACCTCTTGGTCCAGGCGTTATATAGCTTTCAGAAGGCATTTACAGTAATTATGACAAGGGGTTCACGGAAATACCATACATGGTCTGGCGTGGAGACTTACTGGCATATATATTTATACATTCCTGTAAGATGTGCAGTTTTGCAACATAAGAGTTTTCTGGTTCCAACTGTCCACAGTCTCGCAATCAGCTATTGGCTAAACATAGCCATTGTGGTACAGACAGCTATTGAGCAACACCTCTGCAAAAGGGCAAACGAGACATGCTGACACTATGCTGACACTCTGGAATTTAAGTAACAGAGTGGAGATAATTTATTTGTATGGCCTAGTATAAGTTATATGAGTGACCATTGTCCACAGTTGACCATTAGCCCTTATAGTCCATCCTGCCTTGGGCCCTATAGCGTTATGGCGTCATAGAGGGCGGGGGTAACAAATATCAACCCTCTGACACTAGCCATTCGTCCGTCTTAGGATTTAGACCGTTCCAGATATATTTTTTCCATAACAGGGTTGAGCCACCACCAGGCATACACCAGCTAACTGGCATAGAAATATAAAAGAAAGTTAGGGAGGGCTAGTCCCCCCTTTCTAAGTGGGGCTTGCAACATCTGAGTTTTGATCCTCGGTCTCTCTCCGGCCCAAACAAACCCCCTCACCAAGGCGTCTAGCTCACAAAACCATGTCTTGGTGGGTAAGATAGGTGAATTATGAAACACATAGAGCAGCTTTGGTAGCAGCACCATTTTGTTAAGGTTAAGCCTGCCCGGCATGGACAGTGGGAGACCTGACCAGTGTTGGAACTTGTTTTTCATGCTACGTATGACAAGCGTCAAGTTCAAGTCCAGATATCTGGGGGCTTCCCTATGTATCACTATTCCCATATATTTGAATGTAGTTACCCACTGTAGCTGAGGGCCATGTTGGGGGTCCCTTCGTGTATCAGGATCTGTGGGAAAGACCAGGATTTCCCCCAGTTTACTTTGAGGCCCGACAGATTCCCAAAGGTGGATATTGACTCTCTTGGGTCTGCTAACTAGACCAGCATATCATCCGCGTACATTGAGACCTTTTCCTCCAACCTCTGCATCTTAAGGCCCACAATGTTCACATTGGCTCGCACTCGGATGGCTACTGGCTCTATGGCCAGGGAAAAGAGGTAGGGGGATAGTGGGCACCCCTGCCTGGTTCCCCTCTGTAGTGGGAATTTGCTCGATAATACTGTATTCACCAGGAGCCTGGCCCTAGGAGCAGAGTACATTGCTTTGACCCACCTAATGAAGTTATCGCCCAGTCCAAATCTCTCTAGTGTTGCCCACAGATAAGGCCACTCCACTGTATCGAAGGCCTTTTCTGTATCAAGGGACACCACAACCCTCTCTCCCCCATTTTGGTGCATGGCCCCAATGTTCGTAAATAGGCGCCTGACATTAATATCTGTGGCTCTTTGGGGGCATAAAACCCGTCTGGTCTGAATGTATTATGTTATCTATTACCAGCTTTTCATGGGAATACTTTGATAGAAATATAACACAAAGAACTGTTCTAAGATCGAGAGGAGCAAATAAAGCTTTACGCTGATGACACCCTAGTATATCTGGGGGACCAAGGGCCTTCCTTATGCAGCCTTGTTGATCTGATCAGATTTGCGCACCTCTCAGGGTTGGTCACCAGTGCTCTTAAATCCACTATTCTACTGGTGAATACCCCGTCAAACCAAAGTAGATGGAACAATCGCACACCCTTCCCCAGATCAGCCCGGTGCACAATCCCAAAGGATCCGGCAGCCTCGCGTATGCTATAGAACAGAAGAGGATCGGCACACAGGCGTTCAAATTGCAGTGTTACCTGCTTGTTTATTGTGCGGATTGCAACGTTTCGGGGTCATGCCCCTTTGTCAAGCAATAAACGAACACCATTTTAGTGGTCAACCAGTTTGCCTACTTGGGAGTAGTGATCAAGCTGCCCATTCAGCGCCGCTTCTGCCATGAGGCGAGGTGAAACCCTTGCCTCAGGCGGCAGCGAGCGGCCAGTTACAAGGGGCGGCAAAAAGCCGCCTCTTGTAACTTTAAGAGCCGAACTTCCGGGTTTTAACCTGGAAATTCGGCTCCGCTAGTGCAAAGAGCGCTATTGCGCTCAATGCACTAGCGATGCTGCCCCCTGAAACCTGCTCCGACGCTAATTTTTAAGCGCGGAGCAGGAGAGGAGAGACCCCCCTGTGGGGTAACCTATGCTTCCCAGGTATTGCTTGACTAGGGAAAAACCCAATATGGGAAAGGAGTAAGATTCTTGCAATTGGGGACATATGGCAAGATGGCACACTGATCTCCTTTGATACATTGATACATTGAAGTGCAATTGTCAACTGCCAGCACACCAGTGGCTGCACTATACCCAAATAAAAAGGAGACTGACAATACAAAATAGACAGCAACCTATTCAGCTAGCCCAATACAGCTTGACTGCCTATCATGGGCAAGGCTCTACGAAAGGTCTTATATCCAAGTTATACTCAAGTCTCCATACTACACTATTTAACAAAGCACTTAAAACCCTAAAGGGAAGTTGGGAAAGAGATGTGGGTGCATTAGATGATGAGGAGTGGGATGAGCTGCTTGTCTTCTCGCTATCGGTCTCGCTAAACTATAGAGACCATATGATACAACTTTATTTTATACATAGAGCTTACTATTACCCGGCTAAATTACATTGCATATTCCCTACGCTTTCCTCTGAATGTCCCAGGTGCCATGCACAACAAGCCTCACAGCCACATGGTGTGGGAGTGCACTGCACTAACACAATACTGGGCAGGGGTTCTTGATACAATTATCAAGAACGGCTAGCGTATGCTTATTCGGAATTGGTCTCAAAGACACCTTCACCTACCCCCAAAGCATTTTTATCAGAGAATGCCTATTCCTAGCTAAAAATCTTATTACACAAAAATGGAAGGACCCACTACCCTGAACTGTCTTGCAGTGGAATAAGGAGGTAAAACAACTTTGTACCCTTGAGAGTCTTATATACAAGAAGAGATGTAGTTATAAAAAATAGCAAAACATCTGGGATAAATGGCTAGAATAGGAGGACTATATCGTTACATAGTTACATAGTTAAATTGGGTTGAAAAAAGACAAAGTCCATCAAGTTCAACCCCTCCAAAAGAAAACCCAGCATCCATACATACACCCCTCTCTACTTTTAATTAAATTCTATATACCCATATCTGTACTAACTATAGAGTTTAGTATCACAATAGCCTTTAATATTATGTCTGCCCAAAAAATCATCCAAGCCATTCTTAAAGGCATTAACTGAATCAGCCATCACAACATCAACCGGCAGTGCATTCCACAACCTCACTGTCCTGACTTTGAAGAATCCCCTACGTTGCTTCAAATGAAAGTTCTTTTCTTCTAGTCTAAAGGGGTGGCCTCTGGTACGGTGATCCACTTTATGGGTAAAAAGGTCCCCTGCCATTTGTCTATAATGTCCTCTAATGTACTTGTAAAGTGTAATCATGTCCCCTCGCAAGCGCCTTTTTTCCAGAGAAAACAACCCCAACCTTGACAGTCTACCCTCATAATTTAAGTCTTCCGTCCCTCTAACCAATTTAGTTGCACGTCTCTGCACTCTCTCCAGCTCACCTATATCCCTCTTAAGGACTGGAGTCCAAAACTGAACTGCATACTCCAGATGAGGCCTTACCAGGGACCTATAAAGAGGCATAATTATGTTTTCATCCCTTGAGTTAATGCCCTTTTTTATGCAAGACAGAACTCTATTTGCTTTAGTAGCCACAGAATGACACTACCCAGAATTAGACAATGTGTTATCTACAAAGACCCCTAGATCCTTTTCATTTAAGGAACAGAACAGAAGAATAACCTTGTACATAACTATTTCACAAAGAATAAACTTAAATACAATTTATAAATATGGCATATTTTCTCTTTTATCTGTAATGAAAATGTACATATTATTGCAGTTTACAACAACAATTAAATGAATATGAAAAAGGAAATGACTCACTTGCTGTATAGCTTCACCCTCTTGATGGCATAATACTTATTAGCCAGTTTGCTCTTTGCTCTAAAAACAGTTCCAAATCCACCTGACCCAAGACGACTTATTTCAGTAAAATTCTGCCGAAAACTAAGAAAACAAAAGAAACATTAAAAGGATTGCTACAATGTAACTAATTACTTACAAATACTTTAATAATCTTTACTGTGTGGACACTATCATTTTGGCTAGCACAAAATGTAATTGTGTCTATTTTCGCCGAGTTTTTTCTAAAAGGAGGACTAAACCCTAAAAATAAATATGGTTAAACATACTACTCAATATCCTTGAGAATTTAACAAATGCAGCTGTCGATACAAATTTGATTTTTAGATGCTTGAACAGCGAATAGAAAAAGTAGGTTCTTCCCCGTAGAGCATAAAGTCTAAGTTAATGCTCCTTGTGCCCGTCATACTCTGCCTGCCCTTTGCCCCCTGTATGTGCCATACCCTGCCTGCCCTATGTTCCTTGTGCGCGTCATACTCTGCCTGCCCTGTGCTCCCTGTGTGTGCCATACTCTGCCTGCCCTATGCTTCTTGTGCGCGTCATACTATGCCTGCCCAATGCTCCTTGTGTGTGTCATACTCTGCCTGTACTATGCTCAGTGTGTGTGCCATACTCTACTTTCCCTATGCTCCCTGTGTGTGCCATACTATGCCTGCCCTTTGCTCCCTGTGTGTTCCATACTTTGCCTGCCCTTTGCTCCGTGTGTCCCATACTCTGTTGGCCCTATGCTCCTTGTGTGTTTCATACTTTGAATGCCATATGCTCCCTGTGTGTGCCATACTGTACCTGCCTTATGCTGCCTGTGTTCCATACTCTGCCTGAGTGAAGTGAACCTACTGGGGGTTTGTTGGCATTTGGAAATAGTTGTTAGGGGGTCCCCAAGGTGTTAAATCCATATGCTTCATCCTCCCCTGTGAATAGCACAGCAACCACCAGCACACGATTAAAGGGTATGTCTTAATATAGTTTAATAAACTTGTTTCACACATGAATGATATCCCTGCAGTGAACACCAGCCATTTAGTTTTTTGTGTGCTTCCACCATTGATGTGGATATAGTCTTAAAAGTCCTTGAGGTAACATGGGTATGGTTTAAAGTGGGTGTGGTTTAAAACAGGGAGCAGTCAACAATGGCTTTTATGATTGGCCCCCACAGCGTACGCCAGAAAAATTACCGTCCTCAGTACCACAGTAGTCGGACAGCACTGTTTTTCAGGTCTACTTTTTCCTTTCCATCAGAATAAATTATGAACTATTCCAATGGTGCAATCATGTCAGTAAACAGAATTCCAAATGTTAACATAAAATATATATAGCAGAAACCTCAGAATACCTTTGCTCAAGGCTTAAAATGATTTTCAGATACTCACGCTTCATTCAAAGTGCACAGGACTCCTTTTTCTTGGTTTGGAAATGTTGCAATTAATTCATTTTTTCTAGGGAAAGAAAAAACAACACACAGTTATCTATAATATTTTTATTCTGCAGAATTAGGCTATGATATATTCAGGTTGGTAAGCTAGTTGAACATTTTACTCCAGTTAGAAACATGGATAAACTTTGCTATGGAGGTTCATTCTTGTATTGAAAAATTGCCTAGAATGTCATTTTCTTTTATTCAGCAAATATTATTTTTGGGTTTACATTTCCTTTAATCGTCAGTCATTATTTTATTGAAAAGCACTGTTTTCCTTTCTCAAAGGTGCATTTAACTCATGCTTCGTAGCTGTAATTAAAGCTATCAATCAGGCCACAGCGATAATTGATTCTGTTGATCATTTGCTTACGAGGGCTTATTCCAAAATATAGGCTCAAACATTGTTTTTCATTTTCTGAGTAAACATGATTATATAAATCTCATATTACTCTTACCCCACAGCAAGATAGCACAGAACCTTTTGTCTGCACATTTGTGCGCACAGAGAAGGGGGTGGGTTAAAATAATTACCAAGTTGTGTGTTTTTGCACCAGAATTTCTGTTTGTATGACAAAGTACATTGGCCCAGTACTTACCCCTATTGAATTTGAGAAACACTGCAGAAATTCTTGTCTGGCACAAAAGTGAATTGATGTCACATCATAAAGACCCAGTGCAATGCAGTCTTGCAGGTTAGCAAGTTATTTAAACTGATTTTTTACTAGTAATGAGCCACTATACAATTTGACAGCTCTCCAATTCAAACAGTATCTATTCAGCCAATTAATGGAAGAGATATGGTTGACCATTACATAAATTGCTGGGTAGCATAATCTTGCAAAGTGACATGTAGAGCTGCAGTAGTAATATATTAAAATGAACTAGAGCAACATTAATATTTAAAGTAGATGTTCACCTTTGGACAAGTGTCTGAATATGAACATCCTGTGTCAGTGTACTTATCTTTAAAAAATGAAGATCAACTGGGAAAATATTTTTATTTACAATACACAGGCTGTTTATATCCAGACATTTGTCCAACAGTGAACATCTCCCTTATTATAGGCAGGGGCATAACTACGGAGGAAGCAGGAGTGTTGTGGTAGAATAGGTCAACTTACCAATGTTTTGAGGTCCTAAAATGAATTTGCTATGTGACTCAGTAACATCTATTCACAGCACTGAACAAAGAAACTAAAAATAAACAAAAAAAGAAAGCAGCTATTTCTATGCCAGCTTCTAAAGAGAGCAATCTCCGACCAGCTGGTGAGGTACACATGGGCCAAACTGTCCAGTAAAAACTGATATCTGTTTGGACAAAGGGTCGCTTACCTTCCTTTGCAACCATTAGCCATGTTCAACACGTTTAGTCGGAACTCTGCACTGTGTAGTGTTATAAATTTAACAGGTGTACAAAGTACTGCAGTAAAGGAGGGAGTGTAGCCCAAAAATGCCCAGACTAACATAAAATTACATGGAACTTCCTGTTGTAAATCAAAAGTAAACAGTGCAAAAATATGATTGTGGTGCCCTAAATGGAAGATGAAAACCTTTCCTCATGTGACAGAGAGGGGTCAGTTATCATGAATAGCAAAAAGCCACCTCTGGTAACTTTAAGAGCCAAATTTATTTTTTTAAAATAATCCTTCCCCATAGAGCTTACAGTCTCAGTTGCAGAATTAGTGGTGGCAGAGTGGAGACTTGGTATGGAAACCCAGCAGTGAGTGCAAACAAGGTCCGAAACGAATTATTATTGCCCTGGGCAATGTGGGAAAAATCGGACTGGGGGGTCAGGGCCCCCTAAACCCCTTCCGTTACCACCACGGCCCACCATCCCGGCCACAAACCACCTCCAACCTCCATCCTCCCAGCCAGCATGTACCTGCTCCGGGAAGGGGGAAGGATCTGGGAGCACAGCGCCCGTGGGGAGTAGGTCTGGGTCAGCAGGTCCCACCATGTTTTTTCCCGTTTTTTTTGTTTTGTTTTTTGTGTCCTGCCAGCCCAGTCCGATCCTGAATGTGGGCAATACATTATTAAAAAGCATAATGATGTACAGCATTATCTTGTATTACATTTTCCAGGTCTACTTTTTCCCTTCCACCAAAATAAATTATGAACTATTCCACTCTATTCAAGAGTTAAAATTATTATCAGGTACTTA